>VFFE01006842.1:197280-330841 GCA_008921705.1 Burhinus oedicnemus
CGTTGAAATAGGTTTTTTTTTTTTTTTTTTTTTTTTTTCTTAAGGGATGGTGGCTCGTAGGATTACTGTGTTCAGCAAAGTATGACTGAGCCAACCAACAGGACTGCAGAAAGACAAAATGGCTTTGTGTATTCATCCAACTTTGCACACCCAGCCTCATCGTAGTTGAAGTGAGAGGCAGCATAGTCTGATGGACGAAGCGTGCAGCAGAGCTGCTGGGGTCTAATTAGAGCTGGGGGCAGGCTGCAACTGGGCAACTGTCATCCTGTATTTTTTTTCTGTTAGTGGATTTTCCATTATTTACATTATTCATAATTTATAATATGGGTGACTCAAAGGTCTTGGTCAGAACTGGAATCCCACTGTGCCTAGTGCTAATTAGATGTGCGTGTGTGTCTGTGTGTGTGTGTATGTAGGCACGTGTACATATGGAGGTGCCCCTGAGTGGAGTAGCCTGGGTCTAAAGAAACAGTAGAGAAGCAGGGAAATGACATGGGAATTAATCATCAGGCACTGATTAACACACTTACTTAGTTGTATCATGTTTTGTTGTTTGTATTGATATATCTACAACCAGATGGTGATGTTTAAACACTTGTTTGGTATTTAAAAATGTTCCACAATGTTTTGCACAGACAAATGTTGATACCACTCTTTCTGGGTGCATTCAGTAAACAGGGAGTCTATGATGACCAACTTAGATGTAGAAGACAAACTATCAGCATGTAATCCCAGTGAAATGGATTTTGACCTTAATGTACAGCCCTGTGCCATTTCCTGGGTTGCCCAGAACTTGCTCCACAGGGATCAGACTCCCACCTGGACCCCTCTGCTTCTACCAACGGCTGATGTTTTGAAAAGCTGCATTAGACCAGATGTCTCATGTACGTTGGAGCTTATTCTTAAGGCTTACAAAGGTTTCCACACTGGGACACTGGGGATTTAAGCATGCTCAATTCAAAAGCATTTAAGTCCCTGGCTAGTGCTCTAAGGACTAGCACTGACTACTTTGTGCACGCAGTAGTTATGGTTGTGTTACCTGCTACACAGACGAAATTAAACTTCTTTCCTGCACTCGATGGCGTCGTCCCAGCACCATCTATACTTTGAGGGGCACTGCTAACTCCTGCTTGCCTCAGGGGAGAAGCAGATGAGAAGTGGGAAGGGATTTTTTTCTTGGCCTGTCTCGGGGTATTGCACTGGGCAAGTGAAAGGTTGATGCAGGTTGTTCTTACAGCCCTAGAAGGTATGTTATCTGCTCGGACATGTCTTCACTACAAATGTGCATCATCCCCTGTATGGACAATGAGATAAGTCATAGAAGATGGGCCTAGCAAGTCCTACAGGGCTGAAGTGCCAGCAAGAGTGTCTGTGAACTTGAAACTGGGGGCTTTAAAAATGGGGCTTAAAGAGAAATCAATATGTTAAGTGTTTTATTGCAATTTATTGTATTACAGTGGGGAAAAAAAAGTCACAGAAACCAATGCACAGCATTGTAGAGAAGTACTTCAGAAAAACTAATGTGCTGTTAAGTGAGACGTTATTGCTGGAGTAACAATATCCTTCCTCCTCCTTTAGAGTGTCAAACCTGATTCCTTTTTCCCAGGGCAGAAGACCACTGGGTCGGCCTGTGATGTCACAGAGAATTGTTTTCCAGCATCCTATTAAGCCATGTCTCATTGTCATTCTTCACTGAATTGTCACGTGGAGAGTTGAATCTGACTTCATTTGTCTTAGATTAAGGACAGTTTCAACTTTGGAGATTTATAGGGCTTTCTCCAAATTTACTGCAATTTCTGCAATGCTAATGCACTGACATTGGATCACACGGACATGGCAATCTTTCATCTGCCTGAACAGTTGCAAAGCTGAATATCCGCTTTCCTTCTACTTTTTGGCGCTGTTTGATGCATGTGGATAGCACTAGCTGCTCCCTCTCCACATACCACAAGCCATTTTCAAATACTGTTGCACTCCACATGGACCACAGTATGGCACGTGGCATGCGTTCTCACCACAATAATATTGAGATCATGCTCAAACTGTGGTCAGAAATCGGGTTACTTAAAACAGTGCTTCTGCAGTGAACTTTTGCTGTGAGTGCCCGCTGATATTATATTACATTACTGTTTTTTTGGATATATGGTGGCTGCATAAGTCTCTGGTTGCACTATGTCCTTATGGAAGGTGGAAGCTTGGGGACTGTGATCATGAGTAGGAACGACCATGTGGGGCAGTGCCACGTTGCGACAGATGCTGTGCACACGGAAAAAAGCTATGGCTGCTACTCTGAACCAGGACTAAAAAAGATGAATAAAATAGTTATTCTGTCTCAAATGGGCTGGAAATGCGTCAAATGCCAAAAACTGGATCTGGGTTAACGTTTGGAAACTGCACACATGTCTGGAGGGCGGTTTAAGCAGTTCTGGTTTTGCTTTGAAAGGGAGCAGGAGCACTCTCTCAGTCCATTCTCAGTTGACAGGAGCACAACTGTTAGGGGGGGCAATGAATACTAAGGCATAGTAGCTTATTAAATTGCTCCAGTTATGTCACAAGCACTTGTTTGAATATGGCAGAAAGCTGAACTGAAGTCATTTAGATGCCTTTGAAAACTTGTTTTTGTGGCTTCAGGTTTTAGGTTAGATTTCCTGGGGTGATTTAGCCTTCAGAGAGGAGAGAGATATTTCAGATAGACACTGATTTGCAGTTTGCCATAGGTAGGCTGTTATCTCTTTGCCTTATTATACAGTGTTGGGTACAAATTAGGAAGTTTGCTAGTAGTCGGCTATCAGCTGTGGATTACAGCAGCATTAGATCCCAACTAACGATCTGTGCATCTAAGTTCTGCAGAATTTACAAAAATGGTGCTGCCAGCTGAAGACACAGGTAGGACTTCATCTTATATTTGTGTGTGCTGTGTACTACTTAGCTTTCCTTTCCTTTCAGGCATGAAAATTTGCTGAGATTACAGAAACAACTGGGTATTTCAGGTGGGCAGAAAACGTAGCTGCTGTACTCCCGTTGGGTGAGCATCAAAACTAGTGGGCCAGCACTGGGTGTGAATAGGGACAAGCAAATCCAACATCTCACTAAGTGAGGGACATTTATTCCTTGTTTAACTGAATACAGTGATTTTTCTACCTACAAGCTGATGGTTTTGAAGCCATTTAGTTTTCTTTGAAAATAGTAATCCCGGTCATAATACAGCTAGTGGATTTTTATCATAGTTATGTTGTAGGTGTATCACCTCTCTAATTTTAGTTCATGGGCAATATCTTTCATGTGGCTGGACTTCACAATATAATAAAGTCTTTCTAACTATCCTTGTCCCTGTTTTATTTGTAGTGACTGAGGTATTAGAAAGCAAGAAGCTTTTTGTGAGCAGTCATCCAAAATGGGGTGAAGAATGTCTTTCCAATGAATTAGTTTCTCCTACATTCCTATTAGGTACAAGCTGTTGACTCTATCCCTTCGCAGCTATAAAGGTAAGATAGTTGAATGGCTCTGTGAAATCTATTTTTAATCATATGAGCACAAAGCACCTGATTTAGCTCTTGCTGACATTGGTTTAAATTAGAAGGATCTCTGTTAAAGTCATTAAGACCTATGACAATTCGGGTTAAAACCGAAAATATAATGAAACTAGGCTAAAGTCAAAATAGAACAGACTTATGTAATTGCAGACATAATTGTTCCACTGACTTTCCTAAGTCATGAAATATGCTACAGTCTCAAGTTTTTCTATAGAAAGGTATCAACACCACATATTATCTGCAACACATTTATTTTTAGAGGGCCATAGACTTTTTTGATTTCTTTGACATAGTGGAAAATCTTGAAGTTTGGATCAATCTGTCTTAAAATCAGGGCACTGAGTCCAGTCCTAAACTCTTTCTCTTTTATTAGGCCAAATAGTCCTTCTTCTCTAAGTACAAATTTACTTACCTGGTTTTACATCCATTCATCCACCCATGTACTAATAAAACCCTCATCAGTGCAGAATTTCAGGGCTCCATTGAATGTTTCTACTGGTCTTTAAAAGACAAGAACTTTAGTAGCCCCATTTACTGTAATTTCAGTGCTGTAACTCAGCTACCTTCAGATCCATGTTTTCTGCAGAAATCTGATCATATCTGGATAAGGGTAATTTAACAGGTACTTTCTTCCCTCTTTGCCTTCTCTACTTATCTGATACTGTTAAACACTCAGCTTTGTTCTCTCTCTTAGTACTCTGTGACTTTGTGGCTGTAATGGCAAATCACATTGTATTTCACCTTCACTTTTGGTGTAGCTTTCTGAAGGTTTGCGTTCTTCAGAGCTCCTTGTTTTGATCTTTCGTAATGCCATGTGACTGAAGGAGAAGATGGTAAGCCAAGAGACTCTTTAAACTGTCCCACTGGTAAATTTCTGCCCATATGCTTTGAAATACGTGATAGTGATGAACGCCACTTTGCCTAGAACTGCCGTACGTGGGGATTTTTATGAATGTATTTTTATCTATAGTAAGATAACGTTGATATAAAGATGGAGCAATAGATATAGAGATAACATTAAT
This sequence comes from Burhinus oedicnemus, assembly GCA_008921705.1. NCBI lineage: Eukaryota > Metazoa > Chordata > Aves > Charadriiformes > Burhinidae > Burhinus > Burhinus oedicnemus. The sequence continues at coordinate 201,836 of VFFE01006842.1, forward strand.
TATTAATGACTTTTATTCTTATGTAAAGCCACAGAAATGGAAACACAGTGCTTTTTTAACATATAAAAGATGGATTTTTGCTTTCTTTGTAAGAAGTTGCAGACTCTGACCAATATTTTCGGAGCTGCATGGACAACTAATGGCATAGACAAGGACCCATGTGTGTGTTTTTCAGCAATCTCCACTTGTCTTTTTGAAAGTACCAGTGGATTCTTATCTATATTTTTGATAGACTACCTGCCTCTCCAAATGAAGTCCCAGACACCTCACCCAGGACTCACCGAAGAAATCAGTGCAAATTTGACCAAATGATATTCAACTGCCTGAACACAGGTGTGTTTTTAGATGACCAAGAATATCTTACCTGACCTCTAGCTGTTTCTCTGCCATGTTGTCCTGTTGGTCCTAAAAGGCTCTGCCTTTGGTCCTGTGTCATTGCTGTCACCCTGCCAGAATCCCTGAGACACCCCAGGGCAACTGTGATTAGGCGCCTGAATTACTTACAGAATTTGCTCTGAATTGCCCTATGACAATTTCTCAAAGCCAGGATCAGATTCTATGGTGTTTGAGGAATTTTTAACGGCTTTCATGGAGGAATGGATCCACAGTTAGGATGAAAAGCACAGCTCTTGATCCTTCAGAATGACGGAGCAGGTTAAATGTGTGGGTATCTCTGTGGCCACAGTGCCTACGTACTGCACTCTGGGTGAAAATTTTATGCAAGGAGTTGCTGACATTTTGAGCATAAATATGAGGTAATATAAAGGAGAGCTAAATTCCCCCCTTTGGACTAAAGGAAATACCAGGCTACATGTACATAGATCTGAGGGTAGAAGTTGGCTCTGATGTGCCTTCCTCTGCTGCTGAGTAGAAAGTGAAAACAGCCATATGATTCATAATTTCAAGGCAGAGACTCATCTGCTGCTAACCAGATCTCCGCTCTAACATCACAGTACAGAACAGTCTCTAAATGGAAGGGAAATCCCTCCTCTGGCACGAGTGGCCTCTGCAATTTAGGCCCTTTATTTCAATACCTTTCCCTGTAGGTTACTCTATATACAGGGCATAAAGGTCTTTTTGAAAGCTATCTACAATCTGAGGAGCCATTTCGGGTTTGGTCCCAGGGGCCTGGAGGCTTTTCCAGCCTCAAATCTCTCATAACGTTGCTGCCTGTTCTATGAGAGAAGGTGAACCGGTGCTAACACACTCTGCCCCGGTGGGACAAAGCAAATGCCACCACTGGGCATCTGCCCCTTCCCTTGGACAACCCAGTTTTGGATTGCCCGAAATGCACATTTGTGAGGGTGAAGTATGCATTGCTACCAGTGCTGTGGGGCTGTTTTGTTTCACGTGCACAGCGACACCGTTCTTGGGGGGCTGATGAGGCTCAAGAACTGTAATTAAAGTCCTTCTAATGCGACTGTTCCAGGAAAAGAACTCTTTAGAAATATCACAGAGCTCTAAGTTTATCCTGCCTGCCTCCTTTCTGCTAGGTACCAGCTCTGCGTATTCTGCTCGAGTTTTCAGAACAAAGCTGATTTCTTTGTTTCTTGAGCATCATCAAAAGCAGTAACAGCTCTGGAGGACACATCATATAATAATAACACCATGCACTCACCACTGCCTTAAACGCAGGCTTTTATACCTGTGTGAAAAGTGGCTGCAAACTGGCTGTGAAACTCTCCTCTGACCTATGCATATCGGTGGGGAATTCTGGCTTGGGAGCTTTTTATACACAGTTTTCATGGAGCAGAGGGAAAGCGCGAGGCAGTGGAATGTCTGACTTCTCTTCCTCCACGGTGTTAGTTTTGCATTTAATCATGCAACTCTGTTGTCTTGAAAGCATGAGGAACTCTAAACAAATGTATTGATGATGCACGAGTACTAATAGATTCATTCACGTTCTTTTTACTGTGCTGGCTGGGCAAAGCTAAAAGGAGTGAAAAGCAGCAACTTATTTTTGCTGACAAGTAAATGCACAATCCCCGAATGCGCTAGGAAAGCTACCCATTGAGGAAGAAAGCAACATGTTTGCAGACTGCATTTTTACGCTTCAATTTGTTCTTCCTAGCAGGTCACACCCAATTATCAGGTGATTTGTTAAACCTGTCACTGCATACAGATCTGCTGCCATCCTCCTTGAGGATGGGGATTTTTGAAACAGTTGACTGTAGGCTTTATTCTGCCTGAATGGCGGGAGAGATGTGCTTTTTTAGTGTTTGGTGTTTGCTTTTTTTTTTAAAGTACTCCAAAAGCTGAAATACAAGGAAGTTAAACTGGGAGAAAAGATCCTTAAGACTCCATCTCTTTGCTTTCCTAAATAATTTTCTAGCTCATTTTTAGTAGCATGACTCTATTATTGATTAAAGTAAACTGTAATATACAGCCCTTACCTTACAGAAGAAAATGCAGATCATTCATCGTTTCTTCTATTAATTCTTGCAGCTGCTGGAATTTGCAGCCTGTAATGCTATACACAGAAAACGATCTATATTCATCTGTGTACATTGCATTATGTTTTTCAGCATCAGGGGTAGCCTAATACAGATAGGAAATCATTTACATATACACTCCTTTCCAGCCAAGCACCTTAAAACAACTTGCTAAACATGAATTAAGCTTCACAAATCCCTGGTGAATGAGGGAAAGGTTGTAATCCTGATTTCATATGTGGGATAACTGAGGAACATAGAAGGTGTGAAGCTTGCTAAGTCCACAAAGGAATTCTTGGGGTAACAGGGATGGAATGCAGGTGATTGTGCTCCCTGTCCTCTTCGTTAAACATAAAACAACACTTCTGCCCAGAGGCATGACCGTTAATAGATACTCTGAGGTTGGTATTGAAGTGAATATGAATCATAGTTATGTCATGAAGAAGGTGGATATGGCTAAAACATTGGTCAACAGTTGCTTCATTTCTCATTAGGAAAAAAAAACAAACTAAAAAACTTGTCAATGCATTAAGGACTTGTGGCTGCTCTGTGTAGTTATGTGACATGACTTTTGTGGTCGTCTTTAGGGTGTTTCTAAGTGCTTTTGACAGCACAGGTTGTGCTCCCTTCTGATCTGTGTTGACATGACAAATCTGGGGAGGCTTTCCTGTTGGTGTAAGTCGGAATAGCTCCTGTCAGAATAGCTTGAATAGAGGGATGTCAATGTGCATGATATTTGTAGGATATTTTCAGCATGTTTTCTCATCCTACATTTCGTTTCCAGATGTGAACAACTGATGTTAGATTTCTAAATATTTTTTGAGAAAACAGTTTCATTGCTGTATTTTCTTTGAGACTATTTTTAAAGAAGGTTGGCAGCCTGATTGAAAATTCATTAAAAAAAGGAGAAAAGAAAAAGAGAACGTGTTCTTTTAACAAGTTAGAGTGCTAAGAGTCTCCAGAATAATACACAACTTATTGGTTTCTCAGATAAAATTCACTGGACCACCTGCTGCCCAAGGACATCTGCTAAGCTATAGAGTTGAACTAACTTTGATCATGCAAAAGAGAGATTGGACTGTGCACTTTCCTCCAGTGACTGGAAAATGGTTACCAAGTGGGGGAGAATTGGCATATGTGATCTGTTTCTACCGTGCTGCTTGACTAGGTACTGATAATTCAGCAATCTGACAGGCTATGGCTTGGGAGAACAGCACAGTCATCTTAGATTATCTCTTTTAGCCTAAAATGCAACAAGAGGAAATGTAAGAAGTTGTGACTGAAGCGAAAATAAAATAAAATAAATAAAAGCATAAATAATATCACTCTCCTAAAATGAAAGGCTCTCATCTTTTCATTGTATTTAATTTGTGAAGCATGAGATGAGAAATCTGGAACTGCCAAGTTAGTTCAGGAAAGAAGTGGAAAAATGAATTGAAAATTTCAGAAACTTTTTTTACTTGTGGTATAAAATGACATTTTAAAAAACAACAACAACCAAAGCCTCATTTTATGTGATGTGTAGCCATTGCTGGGACTAGAACTGGGATGTGAGTGATTTTGATTCATTGCTCCCAGGGTAGCGGGGAGCCCTATAGGAACACTGTGGAGGAGAGTGCAAAAGCTAAGGCAGTATTATCCTAGCTGACAAATCAAACTTCGAAAAGACAAACTGTTCTTCATAGCACAAGGGTCATTCGTTTGTACTGAGTGATCATTGCAGAGGCAGGAGACAGCTGGTGGCAATGGGAAATAACCAACCAATTCCTTTAACAACTGGCTGCTGTGTGTTTAGTTTGGCATGCATATATATACGTGTAAGTATACACTGCAGTATTTTAAAATGTATGTATGCCTCTGTGTGTCTGTGCTTATTACTGTCATCTTGTGCAATCAGTCTTTTCATGAAATAATTAAAGGTTTCAGGCATTTTTGCCAACTGACTGGCATTACAGGTGTTCTGGATGATATGCCTGTTTCACTTGGTTTTATAAACTGACAGAAGGTGAATCCTGGCATTATCCATGTGCTTTCACACTGTGGTTATGTGGGAAATAGTGTCTCTAGCCACTTCTTACTATTCAGGGAATTAATAAACAACAGCAGTGATACAAAGCAAAAGAGCAGTCATGCATTTTTCAGTCCTTTGGAAATTCCCTAGCCGTGGGACAACGTGCCCTTTTGTTGACTCTCCTTCTGGGAACTTTCTTACACTCAAAATTCCTCCGAGTAGGTTGTCTCCTTTTAATATCTGCATTCTTTGTAGGTTATTTCTTTCAATTTGTTCATTGGAGTGTGAAGGAGAAACTGTTGTTCTTCGGGTGGGAGTCTCTTCTGTTTGGCTCCCACACAGCACCAAAATCATGTTTATATCCAGAGGTGCTTCAGGAGATTAGTGGGCTCATTTTCAGTTTCAGATAATCAGGACACATTAGGATTCTGAAATTCCAGGAAGGGCTGGCACTTGAGTGACCCAGGACTTCTGCTGTTCTGGTATTGGCTGAGATGGAGCAGGGTGCTGGAAATTGCTCCAAAGTCAGCAATTCGGGAGAGGGTGACATTGACCTGGAGAAAACCATCCCACTTTCTCCCTTCCAGGCACGCACCAGGGTTTCAGGGCATGTCTGAAGCTGCTCTTATGACTCTATTACTTGTCCGTAATCAATTAAAAAGCCACATAATTAAAAGGCCAGAAAACCTCAGCAATCTCCACTGCTGTTGGTAGACCTGTCACTGGATCTGCATCTGTTTTTCTTCCATTCCTACTGCAAATAGATCTTTCCTCAGCTTGGCAGGCAGTGGGTACTCTGCTGTAACAGCAGCACTCTTCAGAGCTTTTGCAGCTGGGGTTGCTCCCCTGGACCATGGTCTCCACCTGATGGTGCTCCTTGATGGAGTCCAGCACACTGTCAGTTGCTGTCGTGGGTTATTCATTCACGTGCTTCTGACATGGAGCCTTTCCTTGGCAGGTAAGCGTGGGTCATAAGCCCGAGAACTAGCAAGGTTTACACTGTCAGATTACCACTGGAGGGAGAATGCCTTCACCAAACCTCTACAGCAGCAGTAAGGGAGGGGGCTGGCTGCAATGAGCTACACAAATGAGGGCACCAGCAGGAGGTCACCCTGGTCCCAGGGTAGCTCCTGCGAGTAGCACTTGTTTGATGCATATAGGCAGGACTCGGATTTCCTCCAGCAGCTGTAGGGATCCCAACATCACATCGCTGGAGAAACTTGTGATGTCTCATTTGATAGAAAGGGCCAAGCAAACTAAAAGGGTGAATGTTGAATCGTGAATACAGAAATAGACAAGAAATAAATGGTAGGAAAAATTTACTTTCTCTGTGGTATTGTCTAGCTGTATCCACGCTCCGTTCCCAACCTTCTTTGCCTCCTCTCTGAACCCCTGTAATCTGTTTTATGGTGTTTTTTGAAAGCATTTCTTTTGTAAAATGAAAAAAAAATATATCACTTTCTGAAATAGCCTCAATTTTGAAAATAAATATTAGCTCTGTGATGTGTATTGCTATGTAGCTTTAGGTACAAATATGAGTGTAAGTTTTAAAAATAAATGTAATCAAAACATTGGTTCCTTTGTCCCATGATCCAAGAGAAACCAGGCTTAGGCATTTCCTGCAATGTCTATTTTTATTATCTGGTAATTTTCTGAAATAACTGAAAATTTTAGTCACATCTGGGATTGAAGCAGTCATTTCATGAAATCACTGAATGTTTGTTGTGGTTTGGGCTGGGCTGGCCACTCAAATGAACGACAGACGCTCTCTAACTTCTCTCCCAAGAGAGAGAAGAATGAGCGAATGAGACACTTAAGAGTTTAAAAGAAACTAAACTCCTTTAATGACATATTAGTAATAAAATAATAAAAAGAAAATATAATAATATTCATAAGAAAGTAATGAAATATATACAATATATACAAAACCATATCAAGCTCCTGGGATGACAATCACGTCACCAGCAGGCATGGGGAATGTCCCAGACTGGACTCAGTGACAGATGGGAACTGGATTCTGGATCTGGATTCAGGATTGGGATCAAAGACAAATGAACAGACAGAGTCCTCCTCGGACGCCAGCCATTGAAGAACGAGGGCTGACCTTTTGATCCCTCAGCTTTTACACTGAGCATGAGGCAGACGGGATGGAATACCCTGTTGGTCAGGTTTGGGTCACCTGTCCTGTCCGCTCCTCCCCGCAGGTGTGACCCCTCTACGCTTTTCTGCTTCCAACCCTCCAACGGGGCAAGTAACAAAGTTGGCTGCCCTTGGGTGTTATAGCAATAAGGATAAGGAAGAGCCTCTCTGCATCCCATTCCTTGGCATCAACTATAAACATGAGTCTTATCACTCTGGAAGTGGACTACTCTCTGAAAAATACGCTGTTAATTTCAGAGAGTTCAGTTAGTTAGGAGAGGTTTAGTTGAAAAGTAAAATTACTGAACAGAAAACTGGTTCTGTTTTACCTCAAACTAGGACGATGTTTTAGACGTTTTGTAAAATGACTACTTTACTGTATGGCTACAACACACACACATGCAGATTTATCAAGGAAAGAAGGGTGATCAATGCTTTCAGTCCTATCAGTGCTCCATTTTCTTCTCCCCAACCTGCTATGGTATTGGTGGCCAGGACTACTCTTCAGCGCTTTGCTTTCCTGGAGTTTTCTTTGGTTCTTAGAACAACAAAAAGCTGCCACCCTTTGTGAATCTTGGGATAAGTGTGTGTGTCATGTCTCCCCTGACATGGGGACTGGGGTCCACATGTTTTTTGCAGCTTGCTCTTTGTGTGGAGCACAAACGTACCTCACTTTTCCTTATTTATGTCAGACCTCCTTCTGTGCCTCTTCTTTGCAGCTGTTTCAGCAGAACGTGCTACACAGGTTATTGGTGAGTAAAAGTATAGAGACTATTATATTGAAATGAATGAAAAGATTCTGGGATTTACATATAGCTCAGTAAGAATTGTTTCAAAATACTCTTTGTCAAAGGGTAACATGTCCACAGAGAATCATAAGGCTTGACAGCTTGGGCATATTTCACTGTAAGGCTAATCCATCGTAGCCCACGGAGAGATATGCTCAGGTCTGTGCTTTTATTTGACAGGTTTTAAATTTGTAGGTTAGGGAAATTAATATTTTGACATATCCACATATCAAAGTTGTTCTTGGATTTTAGTTTACTTCAACTATTTTCTCATAGATCCTGGGTTGTAGGGGAAATTCAGTTAATTTATCGAAAATTGTTTTCCAGACTGAAGTTCTTTTACCTTAGTCTTGTTCTAGTACTGGATATCCTTCTATTCCAAACTACAGCCAGATGATAAAAGTTTGAGATACGGGCTTAGTAAGTCATTTGGTTGTATTGATTTTTGCATGAATTTGAAATGCAAACTCAATGTCTTTCTAGTCCAAATAACAGAAGTCATGATTCTACTTAATTCACTGCAGAAAGGAAGAAGGAACCACAGTTGGCAGCATCTAGAAAAGATAATGTATTCCAGGTAATCAATTCATGCTTCATTGGCTCTTTCCAGCCAGCTAATGAATAAAGGTGCCCGTTTGCAAGCTTTTCCCTGAAGCTGATTAATTATCTCCACAAAATTTACTTTATTCATGTAGTGATCATCTGAGGTTAAACAAATTCCTAACTATTCAATGTACTTGTAGTCCATTAAGAAGAAATCTAATATCCATCCATCCATGCATCATCCATCCATCCATCCGTACATCCACTCATTTCTAAAAAGTTCTGGTATAAATATTGGCAATATTTGGGCTAGAAGTAATTAATCTTGTATTACAAAGTGAGATGAAACTGAAGAAAAAACAGAAAATAATTCACTAAAATAGGGTAAGATAAGATCTGTTAGATAGGAACTAATAATCTCTTTACACTATTACATTGGTGTTTGACTCCTCATACAACGCTGTGACTACCTGTGACCAGATCTACAAAAGTTTGTAACTGGTATTGATTTCAGTGGAAGTAGGAAAATCTAAATAACTTTCTGGATGGAAACTTTGGACCTTAAACTATTTTGAGTAGGGACGATCCTTCCTGTGTTTGGTATAAAAATGGAGTCTAGATCCATCCACTCATTACAAGCTGTTGATGATACCTGGCCTGATGGTCATCCTTGCCTTTTTTCAGTAGAATGGGCACTGTAGAGTCTTAATATCTTGGAGAGAAGATTAACACAAAATACTATAAGCAGACTAAAACACGCTTCCCAAATAAAAATACTAAAAAGACTGGTCCATTTCACCCAAACAAATATCTTCCTGACATCCATTCATAAAAAAAGAGCTTACTGTTCATTCTAGCCAAAAGAATGTATTGATAGTATTACTAGCTGAGTCCTGTCTATACTTTATCCTTTTTAGTTATGATGCATGCAGAAAGTTTAAAGGACAAACTGTGGAAAAGGACTTGCGGGCCTAAAAAGCCTTAGGCATTTTTGAAGACTTCTACCAGTTGTTAATTTGGCTGCCAACATTTTTTGCTACGGTTTTTATATCTGGGTTGTCCTTATTACATGCAGCTCTTACAAGACCTTTCTTGTGTATCTGTTAACATTTCAGCATCTTTTGAAGTCTGAAATACTCTTGCAGGTAGGATGTGTGAACTTAAATGGATGCAGTTGAGTAAAACTCCAGAGGAAGAACCCCTGAGTCTTAGTTTTATTTGAATGCAGTTGATGCAGACATTAAAAGAATACATCCTTTGGGTAGATCTGCAGAGGTGCTCAGGCTGAACATACAAAGCTCGCTGCAATTTCAGGAATACAAATCTACAATCCCGTGTTAGTTCCTTCATCTCTTAGGACTTGTCCCAGTATGAGGACCTTTTTACTTGGTAAGGATGTTTCCAGGAAGGGGGTAATAATGTCATGAAGGAGGAGCAGAAGGCTGTTCATACTACTGTCTCTATGTCTCCACAAAGAGAGGCAGGGAATACACCTAGGTCAGAAAAATTGCCTGGTGGAAACGCTTGTGCTCCTCTGTTGGCTATGACACTGCTGTGCAAACACTGATCCTGACTGTTAAATTAGACAAGAAGCATTTGTGCTCCTTTCAGAGCCATCCAGTATACAGAGATCCAGATTCCACCTAACCTTTGATGGCTCTTCAGGAACCCTACTAGACTACCTTAGGTTTTGGTATAGTCAATGGAAAGGCTATTGGGCTCATCCCACCCAGCAGAGATTCAAATTGCACTTTTAAGTTGCTCTGGACTGCAGAGGGATCCTGAGGGGAACGCCTCAGCTGAGTGTCAAAAGTTTGGAAGGATGAATCTGGCCTGAATCACGATTTGTGTAGTCAGCTAATGGCTAACACATCTGTCTAGACAGGTAATTAAATCCCCACCTAGGCCAACAACAGTGCAAAATCCAAATGATCAGCTTCCTGGAAGAAGGTAATCCTTATTATAATGTTATTAAAAGGTTTTTTGATAACTTATTTCTATGCTAACATGTCTTGCATTGATGGCTTACATATACATGACAGAAAGATAGAGTGACTGAGAATGTGACTCTGTGGGACTCAGCTTGCACATGTATATTGTCATTAAAAGTCACAATCTGCACAGTGGTAACGGTGAGTTTCTAGGCAGGTAAGGGAATGGAGGTGGGTGTAAAATCCACACTCTGAACCTTGCACAGCAGTACAACAAGACAATGAAGTAATCATAATTTAAAAACTTCTAAGTTTTAGAGTATGTCTTCTAGATACTAACACATTAAAAGAAACTGCTACTGAGTACTCACCTCTCCTGGTAAAATCCAAAGATGATATTCAGGACTTATTGAAATTACCAGTAATATTTTCAGTGAAATAAGGTTTTGTACTATTGGATTTCCAAATGCTCAGCTCTACTCAGATTATGACCCTCAGCCTTCGCATTGAGTTGTCATCGTACTAGACTAAGGCATACTCTCCCAAACATATTCATTGTGTCTTTTAAGTGAGAGGAGTTTTTAATTTAGAAAAAAAAATAATTCCTTTGAATTTGAAATGAGGCCCATTGATTTTTCTTCTGTTAGGCTTTGACAAAGAAAAATCAGTAGACAAAGGTTGTGTACCATTAACTACAAGTGAAGGGCTAGTTGACCTCAGCTGAGCCATTGATGAGGGTGAGGCTAATGGGAAAAAAATTGATCTCTTCATAATTTGTCAAGCGAAGTGTGGTTAGCTAAAAAATCTCATTATCAACCCTGTTCTTGGGAATAATAAAAAATATCCGTTAAGTCAATTTTATTAAGCTCTTCCTAGGTATAGCAGAAGTCTCACTTGTCAGTCACTATATAACCCAATGTCGCTGGCATGTGGATGTCACACAAAGTGATTGGTGATGCTATTCTCAGGTTTCTAGCAAAGGAATAAGTAAATCCATTTTCTCAAAATAAAGAGATGTAATTTAATAGAGGGCATTAAGAATTGCTCTTCAAGGGAGACCTATGAATTAATTTGGCAACTCACGTGTTCTTTGGCCTCTTTGGAAAGTACAATGGGCTTTTACTTTCTTTTTTGGCCATAAAACATTTATCATAGGACTCATTAAAAAATCCTATTAAATTACGTTTCTGTGAGTTGTGGCCCTCATGCACTTGGGAAAAGTGTGAAATGTCTTTTCAATTGAAGGCATTTTTCGTTTATATGTGTAATACTTTCTTGCCTGGGGAAACAAATGAAGTCTCCATAGGGTGCCTAAGTCAGCATGGAAGCATGATCTCTGTGTACCCCTGGTATCTAGGTCATCACTGGTGAGTGTGCCTCGGATATCAAATGCAAAAGACAGAACCTCTGTTGCTTGCGCTGAAAGACTAAGCCTCCTGGAGGCAGCTATAGCAAAAATATTCTCTGTGGATCAAATGGAAACAAATAACAACTCTTGGATGGAGGAGAACATACAGAAATAAGGCCAAACAGGATGGTTGGAGGCTGAGTTCAAGGCAGGAACTCATGGAGATGCAGCCTGGCCCTATTGATTATTTCTTTACCAGCTAATTAAGCCCTGTCAAGCACAAACCTAAGCACTACACTGGGTTATCCGTGCTGTTAAATGGTCCCTGGCTGCTCACTTTTGGCCTGGACCAACTATTGATTTTGCTAACAATTATGGTCACAGTTTTTAGACCAGGGCAAACAATATTGCCCTCATGGTATGGGTTTTGCTGTCATGTTTTGGAAAGTAAGAGAGTTTAATGGCACGGGGGTAGCCAGACCTTATTAGATGGCCTCCAGGACCTGTTTTAGTTTAGTGCAGTAGTAACATATATAGCCATTTCAACAGAAATATTGATGTCTGTATCATTTGGGGCTAGAAGTTCACTCTTCAGGTCTGAATTCTTATCCCAACTCAGCTGCTGCTTTTTGGCTTTGGCCAGCCCAACTCTATCAGTTGTCTTCCTCTGCAAATTTTTTATAACTTAAACTAACATATTTCACAGGTATATGTGAAATGTTTGCATACATATATATACACGAACATGCATACAGGTATATATAATTAGGTACGACACTTGGAATATACTGTCATTGTACATACATGCTCAGTGTAATTATTGTTTTCTCCAATTATTGATTTAGAGCGATAACTCTCTTCTGCGTTACATACAGATGTGCCGATGGAGCAGATCCAAACACCATTCCTGCTTACCTGGCTTGAACTGTTCTCAGGAAGTAAATCATTGTACAAGTTTAGTCTTTTAACTCTTTGAACAGGCCAAAATACATTTTTTAATGAATTGAAAATATTTCCTGAAGGTTTCATGTGAACATACGTGAGCTCATAGGTTTACTTCTGAGCTGTTCAAGTCACAGGTAGCTTTAGATATTTCACTTCTTTAGCTTGGATAATCTGGTCACTTATGTTGCAAGCCTTTATTTCTGCTTTGTATTTGTATGAATTAAACAAAAAGGAAGTGGAAGGTGTCATCTGTGGCACAGGGAGGGTTTGCAGTAAATTGTGTTCTAAACATATTTTACAAGTGTGCATGTTACTCGCACTATGCCAATATTATTTTAAATAACATCTGGAAAGCAAATGCAATCTTGTTAAGCTAAATCAGTGATTATTTAAAAGAACTTTCAAAAATAGCTTTTTTTCACTGCTCTAATGACTGAGGTAAAGTCGTGAGAATTCCTGTGGAAAAGATGGTATCGCTTCTTGTTCTGTTCACAAAGTGTCCTACAATATTCCCTAAGGGGAATGGTAAAGTTGCTTAAACTCTCTCAAATGGCAATAAAGGGGATCACACTTTTAAAACATAGCCTAGGGAAATACAACAGCACATAAATTCCTTTGGAAATTGCTTGTCAGGTTCATTTGGAATGGTAAAAGCCAGAATGTGCTTCCAGCTAATAATCATTTCTGAGTGGGAGGGTTGTCTGAGCTCTGGGGAAAAACAAAAGATTTGAGTGCAAGTAGTGAATTTGTTTCTGGAATGCTTTGTGCAACAGAAAATTTTTGATTTTTTTTACCCCCACCCACACTTTTAAAGTCTGCTGCAGCACTGGTTGAAATCACAGGGGACTTTATCGTTGAATTTGCAGGGTACTGGATCAGACCCATGGTCTCCTCACAGTCAACAACGGAAAAAAGATTAGATTTTTCAATAGGAAAGGTGCGTGATCTCTTACGACTGGCTGTTTAAGTACTATATCTATGTAAATCCCATTAAGAAGTAAAGCTACGTAATTATCAATATGCAAGACCTAAAGACCTGGTATTAAAAGCAAAACAAAATAAATACACTTACGATCTGTGAGTAATAAATGCAACTAAATGCTTCCTTAACAGGGACTGGTTCTCTTTTGGTGCTTGGTGAATTCAGTAGACAGTCACAGGGATTTCACCGAGTTTTGGCTCAGCTTTGGAGGGTGGGATTCATCAGTCTCAATGGAGATGTCTGCATCTGAGCTATAGCTTACCCTAGCTTTGTTGTCGGGGGGGGCGGCAGGGGGAAAGCAGCTAGTTTTTATGGTCGGGGGAGAAAGCAGTTTGTTTTAGGATGCAATTCATCTCATCCTAATGTAGATATTTGTAAGAGATTTTATGAATTCTGTCCTAAAACTACCCATTTGTCTCCATTGACTATAAACAGAGCCAGAGTGACCAGCTGAGATGGAGATGAATCCCCCTCTCGCTGAGTGAAAAAGTCAGCATCTGCTGTTTATAGAAACTGCTCTTTGCTTGAGTTATGGTGTAACCCCACCAGCCTGAGACTCTTCTCCTCTCTCAGTGCTTGCACAAAGTGCCTCTTAGAGCTCCTGCCGTGTATATCAGGCAAACTAATGCAAATGGACAATTCTCTTCCGTCAAAATTGTGCCATTCTATGGCAAATGGTGCTTGGATCACACAGAAGTATTTGCAAACTTAAGTTCACCCAAAAAACTAACTAGTTTTTGAGAGAGTAAAAATGAAAAAAAAAAAAAAGCGATTTTCCATTTCAAAGTGACAGGTCAGTTGGGAAAGTAGCAAACTTTGATCATTTAAATTTACGTCAAATCAAAGAGTAAAGCACCAACCCAAACCAAAGGGTATATGTTATCTGAAATATCCTTTTTTTTTTCAAACGTTATGTTTTTATGACATGACATTTTGTATTGCATGGGTTTTTTTTACTTTATTTTACTCCTAAAACAAAAAAAATCAGGTTTTATATTTCCTCAGTGCACAGTAATGTGTGTTAGAGCCTAACAGGTTGTGTTTTCAAAAGTTCATGTAAAGCCTGTGATGTGTTTTTTGTATCTCTGTACTTCAACACTTGTGTAGTCTTTGCCTAAGGGCAGGTTTTCATCAAAATCGCTTGAACTGCTGTAGCAAGTGACTACAGCCACAAATGGCTTTTAACATTACTGTCCTCAGCAGGCTGGTGTAGAGCTGGGGCAAACCTACGTAAGTCAATGAGTTACCTGAACTAGAACTTCTGTAGCAGTTTGGGGTATAAAGTACAGGGATTTGCAAATACCCACTTGGTTGAAGTGGGGACATTAAGCAGCAGTGTGTCCACTGCTGTTAACAGAGGTATGGACTGGCAATACTTTTGACTTTTCACGTTGTGATGGCACAGTTTAGCCTTTCCAACTACTTATGGCAGGGCCTCCCCCTGATCACGGCATCGGCATCAGGGGAGGCTCCTTATTCTGGGGAGAGGAGGAGCTCTCGCCTGTTTGCCTTCTGCCCAGCGGTACCCAGTGGTGCGTGCAAGGACTCTAATGTATTCACTTAACCAAACTTCCTAGGGAAGCCCATACATCCTTGAAGTTGAGGATTGTTGTTGGGTTTTTTTCCCTTTTTTTTCTGGTTTTTTTTTTTTTTTTTCCTTTCTAGAAATAGATTTGTTCTCTGGTGGGCTGAGAACAGCCATTGACTGCATTCTTGCGCTGTTGAAAAATTACTGTCAGAAGTGTTTGCTGACATCTAATCAAGGCAGAGATGAGGGATTTCTTAAAAACAGTACTTCTGATGCATGTCAGGTTGCTTTGCTTGGTCAGTTGTTGTCACCTCAACTCTGAAGAATTTTAATTACCATAGCTGTTATGAACACATTCCCTTAGGAAAATATCATTTTCTTATATTTGAATTAATTTGGGTGAGTGCAGTTTACCGTCTCCTTAGAGCTGCTTGTCTCACGGTTTGAAATCAGAACTATCCAAACTTTCTGAATTTGTGAACAGATGCTACTGGTGGGACTCCCCTGTGTGCCAGTCATTTTTCTCCCCGGAACGATGTGTGCACGCAGGCAGGTTGGGGACACGCAGCCGTGCCCGAGGAGGCTGGATCCAGCCTGAGGAGCGGACAGCTGGGCAGCTCCAATTCAGCCAAAAGGGAAGAATCTCTGAGTTGTCATCATTGCTCTTAGGCAAACCCCAGTGATCTCAGGGCACCTACTTCACGTTAGAAATTTTGGAGTAGAGGTTTCACTAAAAATACATGAAATGCAATCTCTTGTTTGCCTGAAATCCTACTGAAAATGGGAATTTCATCTCCAAGTTCTCTTTGGCACTTCTGGGCAGTTCTCGAAAGTTACTCCAATCACAGATACATTTGGAGTAAATCAGAATTGTGTCCCTGGGGGAGTTACATCAAGTTATATTGGTGGAAAGCTAATGTAAGGGTGCCTTGATTTAAGCATTTGGATACTTTCCTAATACTTCAAGCCATTTGGCAATAGTGTTTACTTGGATCCAGAAAGAATGAAAACTTGCCTGATACGGGAATGTGATTTTTCATTCTAAACACCTTTCTCTCTTCCGCAGCAGTCTCAGATCTGAGTTGCAGATAGCTGTCCTCAAAGGATGCTTTTCCAACAACTTCATGTTCTTTATCTGCAGAAGTTGCAGTAGCTCTTTGGTTCTTAAACCAATGACAATAATAGACTGATTAATTTCTCTTCTGTCATCCTCTATATTATGCCTTTTATAATGCTCCTATTACCATGATCAGTATTTTCATCTCAGGGGACAGATAAATTTCTGATATTTACGACTGTTTACCCTGCATGGCTATTTTTTCAGAGCACAGAGAACTGCATTTCCAGTTTATTCACCTTCTCATACCTTCAAAGCTGTAAGCCATGTTCTATCAACCATAAATGCACTTTATTCCTTGGAGTACATGCTCTGAATTTACAACAGTTTGGTAGAGAAAAGTCTTTTGAGACATTAATTTTGTAATTCAGTTTATTTTACTTGAATTATGAGTCAAGTAATAAATCTACATTATTTATCTGCACTGGTGATTCCCAGCCAATTGTGTAGGTTATTCTTTGAGGAAGCTGTCTTCAACATTGTTCCTATTAAAAGACATTACAAAGTTTTTCCTTTCCCTGTTTGCAGGGTTTATGCTGTTTGAGAGGTCTTGTTCAGCCTTTCAAGTGTGTGTACTCCTATAGTATCTTCAAAGCTGTCTAAGTAACTTTTCCATATACAAGCAGTATGTACCTT
Source organism: Burhinus oedicnemus (assembly GCA_008921705.1). NCBI lineage: Eukaryota > Metazoa > Chordata > Aves > Charadriiformes > Burhinidae > Burhinus > Burhinus oedicnemus. The sequence continues at coordinate 218,236 of VFFE01006842.1, forward strand.
CTCGATGGATTGAAATCTCATTGGAGGTTTGTTTTTTTGAGACCTGACCCTTCTGCAGAAGGGAGGAACACCATAAAAGTTGGTTTACCAGTGGATAGACACAGATAATAGCAAATCTTGATTTAAATACTTAGGAATTTGTGCAGCTTTTGCATTAGTCTCTATGAAGAAGATGAAACATGGTCAGATGACTAGCAAATTAACATAGTAGCTAAGGGGAAGAACTTGTGTGGGAATGGAAAAGGACAATTTAGAGGCCACTCAAGTTATATCTTTCCAGATGAGTTGTTCTTGATGAAATCCTCCGCGTGAGACCTAATGAAGCGGCTGTAGCAACCTCTGACCTCGGAGAACTGCTGGAGGACAGGTGAATTATGAGCCAGTCAGGTGATCATCCATTACCATAAAGGTGCTGGTGCAACTAATAAAGCTAAGAATCTAAGATACAGCAACATGATAAGTACCAGGTCAGTGTAACTTGGGATCAAATTATGTCAGACAAGACTAGTTTACACCTATAATTAGGAAAAAAACAGTGACCAGGAAAGGAGAAGCTGTCATGTAACTTGACTCTCATAAAATACTGACCATGTCTAGTAGGACATTCTTATTAGCAAACTGGGTTTATAAACCTATCATAAGGTGAGTGCAAAGCTACTGGAGGAAAAAAATTATGAAGGGATTAAAGGACAATTCTCAAAGTGAAAGAAGAAGTGTTTGTTGTAGAGATTCTCCTGGCTTGGAGTGTATGGAATATTTTCATTAATCACCTTGGAAGATGGAAGAGGGAGTACAGCTGTAATATCTGCAGACAATACCAACCTGGAAGGGGATTGCAAGCTCCCAGGAGGAAAAATCTGAAAGGCTGAAAACAAGATTAAAAAAGATTCACAGTTGTCTTGACAAGCTGAAGAAAAGATCTGGGGGAAAAATAGGAGACAACTCAGCGAGGAGAGGTGCAGAACACTACCCTGAGGAATAATTAATTGCATACATGTAAGAAAGAGAGCGCTCTTGGCAAAGCAGAAGTTAAACAGACGCCACTGAATCACTAACTGAATGTGAGTGAAGAATCCCACGCTGTGAAAAGTAAACCCCATACTAAGGTATACGGCAGACATGCTGTAAGTTTTACTCCTGCTTTACTCAGCATTCATAAGACCTTGTCCTGTTCCCAGTTTTGGGCAGTGCACTGAAACAGATGGGCCAACTGGAGGGAGTCCAACAGAGAAAGTGCAGATAATTCACAGATGTAGAAAACATGACCTTTAAGGTGAGATCGGAGGAATTTGTTTTGCTTAGCCTAAAGATGAGAAGACTGAGGAGGACATGGTCTATAAAGGACTGGCAGCAAAAGGAAAGAAATAATCAGTTCCCTGTGTCCACAGACATGGCATGAAATAACAGCTTAAAATGCAGCATGGGTTATTTAGGTAAGACATTAGAGAAAAACATGTCACTGTAATGACAGAACAAGTCTCTGTCTGGAATGATTTAGATATAGCAGATTCTGACTTTGGGCCAGTGCTGGATAAGACAAAATTCTCAGCCAGAGATATGTTTCTTTCTGGTGAAAGCGTTACCGCAGCAAATGAGGCATGAAGCACCTTGCTGTCCCAGAAGTCACACACTTGAAATGAGGCACAAAATAAAATGTGAGCTAAAAAAGTTGAAAGGCACTGGACCAGTTGACCGCAAGGTTCCCCTCAAAGCCCTCTTTCTCTGACTTTAGAGCATGTCTTTAAATAACTCATTTGGGGGTATCTCAGAAAGTGCCACCTAAAATAAATTCAGGAACACTTATGGTCATAGATTATGCAGATGTCCTTTGTTTTGTGGCTGCACATTGTCTTTTGCTGAGAAAAAGAGGGGCTGGACTTGAATTTTTGTTGCTTCACTCAACTTTAGGCTGTATTAATTAGGTTCTTCTGTGCATTCTAGAAACTTTAATTTTGCTAACCAGATTCAAAACCCAATGATTAAACTCTGAGAATTTTGATATTTTTCTTTTAGAGTATGATTATAGGTAAGTTGTTTCTGAGACTCAAACTTTTCAGAAATCATAGAGTGGCTGCTGTTCAAACCCCTCCCACTTTGCACACAACTAAATCCTGCCTGTTTGAGCCCAAGGATGACAAATGTAATCCCCAGAATTTTGTAAGAAAGGCTAATTTATGTTATCTGCAAGAAAAGTTTAGAGAGACTGTTGACTAATATAATGTTATTGTTAGGTTATAGCTATTATGATGATACGAAACTTCTGTGCTTACTGCAAATTTTGGTAATTTAATCAGCTTTTGTTTAAAGAAAATTAATTTAATTAGTCTTCTAAATATATTGATTTCTGTAGGGTTGTGTTGGAGGCATACGTAAACTACAGCAAATACTTTAAGTTTGCATATATAGAAGAAACAATAAACCACCTTTTCCTGTTTTAGGAATGTTTTAGCAAACATTACTTTATGCTAGGCAGCGTAGGTGAGCATAATGACTGATGGATGATTCTCCCTTATGAAAACAGAACATATTTTATGGAATAATTCTTTGTAAATATTTTTGCATAAGGGCAGAATGTTATACACACATGTGGAGTGTAATAAAACTGCTCTTGGAAATGCACAGAAATCCAAAGCTAGTTCTGATAATGAGCAAGAATATGGCCTAAGAAGAGATCAGGTAACAACGACTCTAGCAAGCCAAATATTTTCTTTAAGTTCATGTTTTCTTCTGCTTTCACATGTCTTTCCATGTCCCCATCCCTCTCCTGTCCCCAGACATGGCCTAGGTTATATAAAGTTCATATGAAAAAGAACTTGATTCTATACTCATATAAATCAAACTGATTTGCTAATGCTTTAAATAAATTGCTGGTAATCTATTTGTAGTCACTCATATTGGTTTAACATGGGCCTGTAACTGTTCAGCTTGTTCCTACAACTGTTGCAGCAATTTAGGGAGAACATCTTCTTGTACTGTATGTGAAAGTAATTTCCTATAAACAGAATAAGCCTTGAGCTCTCTATTAAGGGACATTTATTTGGAGAAGAAAGGAGAAAAGACATTATGGCTATTAGCTTGTTTCATTGTGTATTGATGAGGAGTCTCTCATTTCCAAGGTCATAACTCAGAGAAGAGTTAACATGGCCTAGGAAGACTCACTTAGATTTTACTCACTAGATTGCTCATTTTCTCCCTTAGCCTCCAAGAGCAACGTCTATGCAATTAAGGGTAGGTTTATCAGGAAATGCCACTGGTCCTAGGCAATGTTTTACCTTCCCAAGGGGTTCTCCAAAACGTGATGTTCCATGTCCTCTCTGAAACCTGTAAGCTGTAACTCCCCTATATACTTACTCACTGCTTAGAAATTGAATTTTTGAGAACGTTCCCACTGTGATGTACATGTTACTTTCCTTTAGCTAGCAGGCTGAATGAACAAGTGAAATGGGCTTCTGCTAACATGGGCAGTATGGAACTAGCTTTAATTGAAAAAGCTGTTACAAGCAGAACAGTTTATATTACATTTCTGTATGGAAAAAGATCTCTTTTCCATTTTCTCTTTCTCTACTCCTATACAGATGAAAGCATGAAAAAACACCGGTCCAACAGGCAAGTGATTATTAACTCCACTTTAAAGAACTTCCTTAATAAATAATGTATTTACAGTTGGCAAATCTGAAGTCCTAAGTCTTTTTTATTCTATACTGTCTTTTGAATGTTGCAAAGCCGAGTGGTAGCACAAACTGTAGCCCGAAGAGTCCAGCTTCTGACTGCTTCTGCGTGCTGTATCGTTGTTGGTACAAACATACGGTATGGATTGCGAAACAGCAAAATTCCTTCTTCCCAAAGTTAGATGTTGGTGCAAATCCTGGGGATGCAAACTAGCAAGGAGCTAACAGTGCTGGCATGAGATCGTCACCCCGTGTACTTTCTGACCAACTAGGCCCACAGCCTATGGTAGGATACCATAGGTTTTTTATGATGGTAAAAAATCTGAGATGCTTTAACATGAACTAAATTTAAGATCAAGTTGCAGTAACTTACATAAGAAGAAAGATACTTGCAGGCACAATTCTAAATAATACTGTCTACTTTCTTGCAGAACACTCTTTTATGCTGAGCCCGTTTCCCATTTTTCTCACACCAAGAATATAATGCAATTCCAATAGCTTGATGGCTTTCCCTTAACAGGCATTTCAGGATACAGATGATTTTGAGCATCTCTGGAATTTTAGCACACAAGTTAGCTGGATTTGTTACAACATTCAGCAGTGAAATAGCTAACAATGCCCCCATTGAAATAGTGGTAGTTAGGTTTCAGACTTAACGTTCTTTTGGAAAGTAAGGGAAAAGCCGTATCCTCAGAGCTGTAATTTCAGGTGTTTATCTTTGCAATGTCCCTCGTTTCACTCTCTCATGTTTTCACAGTCACGGCGATTACTAGTTTCATAATAATACAAAAGTAAGCTGAAACTCTTGTACAGCAATGGATAGCAGAGCATGGCTAATTTCGTGGATGAGGCTTTGCAGAGCAGAACTCAGGCTGGGAACAGATGTGCTATTCTCAGCCCAGCTCTGCTTATGAGGAGATTACTGCGCATCAGTGCTGACTCGCTTATTTTCCAGCAGAACTGATTGTGTGAGTGCTTCTTCCCCCATTTCGGTTACACCAAGTTGTGTTAGCTTAAGTAATGGGAAAAGGTTGTGGCTCACCCAGTTTATTTTGATCAAAATGGGTTAAGGAATCACAAGAACTGACTTGTGGAAACGGCAACTTTTGCTCGAAGAGCAGCTAAGGAAGAGAGGCAGAAGGTAGCCAGTGGAAAAGCCTGTTTCCAGGCTGTCCATCTGCATATACCTTTTGAAAAATTTCACACGTGGTAATGGGAGAGCATCCTATCTACCCTTCCCGCACGAGTGGCACTCCGCCTCCAGCATGAACAAGCAGTGAAGTTGCAGTGAAATGTAGCCCATGCTTGAAGCCTCAGGATAGACGAAGAGCATCTGTCTTTCCAGTCACACACATGTCGTGCATGGGCACAGTGCTGAGGAGAGGTGAACCATTTCATTTTAAGATTCAAATGCTTCAGGCCAAATATTGAGATTACTCTAATTGATAAAAGTGGGACATTGAAAAGCTTTAAATGAAAAGAGAAGAAATTTTTTTTTAAAAAGAAGTGATAAAAAAAATTATTAATATAGCAAGTGAAACTGCTCAAACTATGAACAAAAGGGAGGGTTACTCAAGCCAGAAAACGCATAAAATATTACACAGAACCTTCCTAGAGTCAGAATGCGAATAGCACTGGTAGAGTCAGATCCTCAATAGCTCCCCGTAGTACAAATATACAGCAAAGTTTGGTAGTAGAAAGCTCTAGGTATTTGTTTAGTAAGTGTGGTGCAGTGAAACGAGGTGGTTAGAAAAAGGGTCCACACCGTAAATTCTTGAAGTAGGGATGACAGATGAATACTTTATTTAAAGCAGTGTGCTTCCTGACACTTGAGAAACAGACCAACAGTACATGATCTACTTCACAGACAGTTTTGGATAATAAGACAAAACAAAGTAATTCTGGACTAGAGTTTTTCAATGAGTAGTAAATCTGCTGAAAAATGATATTTGTGAGAGACTGAAATATTCAGCTAACCAGATAAAGTTCGTTGATTGCTTTTAGCTGAAAAGAATGGAGAAAATTAAACCTGGTGAAACGTTTCACCCTGATATTTTGAAATAGAATATCTCCTTGTGGAAAGGACAAATATTTTTTTTCTACATTTTCTAAAGCATTGTGAGACAAGAGCTGTGAGATTTAAGTTATAAATATGAAGCTCAAGTTCATCATATAACCGTGGTGCAGCTCGACATCAGGTCTGTCTCTATGTGCAACCCACTGCACTTTAGGCCTGAGTTCCCTGCGTGTCCCAAGAACACTACATCTAGCTGTGTAGGTAAGATAATAGACTGGTCTGAATCAGTGGAGAGTTGAGACAAGGTGAACTTAACCCCTAGCCTGCTTCACCACAAAGCATTTGATTAACTGGCACAGGAACTCTCCAGGTGGGAATTTCTGCCCCTCCTGAAGCTTTTCCCCAGCAGCTCCTACTGTGCCTAGACCAATCCCTATGCTCAAATGTGTTGATTAACATCGAGGGTGGAGAAACTGGCCATCCCTGAGACTTTCCGAGGTGATTCCTGCTGCAGAACTGATCAAATCATACATAAAGAAGACATTTTTAAATAGCGAGTACAAACTCCTTCAGAGGGTGCAGAAATGGTTAGGTAGGACAGTCTTTTGTAGTTAGGAGGTGTTTTCTATGTAGTTTAATGTAGGACCACAGACTGGGTGGGTGTAAGCATTTAATATAAGAACAGAGGTTTGGGGAGTGTCATTCTGAATAGTTGTAGATGCCGTTCCCTTGAAACAGTCTCCCATTGCCTGTTTGAGATGTCTGGTTTCCCATGTGAGCATTACCCTGTGTAAAGATCCCAGTGAGTTAGGTTTCTTCTTAAGATTCTGCCTCTGAATGTCCGACAATTGCTGGTTTATAAATCAATTAACTGAAAAAAAACCCAACCCATTAAAAAAGTATTTTGGTCTTAGTCAAATGGATTTTCCTTCATTTTGTGAATTTCACCCGCTTCCCAACAAACAAAGAAACAGTTGCAGAATGCCAAATAAAATGAAATTCCAACCATACAGGAATTTTTTTAACTAGGCTTTAGTCCCCTGTCTCCTGTTTCTGTTTCTGCAGTTTGTGATCTCAATTGATAAATCCCTCCCTTTCAGGTCTGTCCTTTAAGTATCTGATCTTAAACAGAAGCAGCTCTACATGCATAGCTGGACACGTTATCATTGCAGTTTTTGTGCTTTTATATCCAGCGTCCTTCTATTCACTACAGGGTGAGTAGCTACATCCACAATGCTCTTTTAGAAGGTCAAGGGGAAGGTCAAGGGCTTTCTCCAGGAAGCCATCGACTTACAAGTCAGGTATTCATAAACATTATGCTCTTACAGCCCTTGTGCCTCACCCATCCTAATCATGGCACTTGCAGCACTTGAGAAGATATCCTATAGCTGTGACCCATTCCACTGAGAGTTTGATCTACTCATCTAGCATATTATATTTAATAAAGTTGTATAATATGATACGATATGATATGATATGATATGATATGATATGATATGATGTGATGTGATGTAATGTAATGTAATGTAATGTAATGTAATGTAATGTAATATAATATAATATAATATAATATAATATAATATAATATAATATAATATCCAGCTATTTATTATATTATATTTGGTTACATTGGGCACTGGAGAGGAAGAATCCATTCTGTGGGATGTGGCAAAGGAAATGTGAGAAAGGAAAAGCTGAGGTTTGTATATACCTTCCAAAAACTGTACAGGCTCAATGTAAATTCTCTGGGCTCCAACACCTTGACTTCCCAACGGTACACCCTAGGCAAGGTGACTGCTTGGGTTGTTCTAACTACTGCTTTGTAATGCAGAAGATAAATCTGTCTTCTGCAGGATCTCTCTCATGAGCCTTTGTTGCCAGTGTCACCTATTTAGGGAGACAGGGAACTGACAGTAGGATACTGGGCAATTGGGAACTTTAGTCTGACCTAGTTAAGTTAATCCTAGTGGTTCAGTAATTATTAGGAGAAAAAGTATGTTACCAAATACAGCAAAACCTTTCAGTCCCATGGAGTCAGCCAACAGGTAAAAGCCATCTAGCCTTTCTAGCTTGTGGTGATCTGGAAAGACCTCAGATACTTTTATAGATAAGATTCAGGGTTTTGGCCCAGTTTAGGTTGCTTAAAAATCACATAAGCATGGGAGGAGAAGACATCAGTAAGACAGGAAATATAAAGAGAAGCCTTTTCTCCCTTTAAAATATGCCTCCAAAATAACAATATCCTAAGGCAACAAAAGAACTCCTGCTTTGATACCATAACTTACTCTGCTCTACCCAGTCCAGACTCCCATCCAGACTGAAGGGACTTGTCTTGAAGGAGCTGCTGAGGCCATCTCCTGCAGGACAGTGTAGCTACATGCAACCATCTTATCAAAGAATCATAGAATGGTTTGGGTTGGAAGAGACCTTAAAGATCATTTAGTTCCAACCCCCTTGGGGCTGGAACCCCCTGGGCAGAGGTACCTTTCACTGGACCTGGTTGCTCAAAGCCTTATCCAACCTGGCCTTGAACACTTCCGGGATGGGGCCTCCACAAGTTCTCTGGGCAACCTGTGCCAGTGTCTCACCGCCCTCATCATAAAGAATTTCTTCCTAATATCTAGTTTAAATCTACCCTCTTTCAGTTTAAAATCATTACCCCTCGTCCTATCACTACACTCCCTGATAAAGAGTCCCTCCCCATCTTTCCTGTAGGCCCCCTTCAGATACTGGAAGGCTGCTATAAGGTCTCCCTGGAGCCTTCTCTTCTCCAGGCTGAACAACCCCAACTCTCTCAACCTGTCCTCATGGCAGAGGTGCTCTAACCCTCTGATCATCTTTGTAGCCTTCCTCTGGACTCGCTCCAACAGGTCCATGTCCTTCTTATGTTGGGGGGTTCAGAGCTGGACACAGTACTCCAGGTCACCAGATGGGGTCTCATGAGAGCAGAGCAGAGGAGCCCTGCTGGCCATGCTGCTTTTGATGCAACCCAGGGTATGGTTGACTTTCTTGGCTACGAGTGCACATTGCTGGCTCATGTTGAGCTTCTCATCTACCAACACCTCCAAGTCCTTCTCCTCAAGTTTGCTCTCAATCCATTCTCTGCCCAGCCTTTATTTGTGCATGGGATTGCCCTGACCCATGTGCAGGGCCTTGCACTTGTTCTTGTTGGACTTCACGAGGTTCACATGGGCCCACCTCTCAAGCCTGTCCAGATCCCTCTCTCTGGATGGCATCCCTTCACTCCAGTGTGTTGACTGCTCCACACAGCTTGGTGGTGTTGGCAAACTTGCTGAGGGTGCACTCAATCCCACTGTCTGTGTTCCTGGCAAAGGTGTTAAACAGCACCAGTCCCAATACTGACCCCTGAGGAATGCCACTCATTGCTGCTCGTCACTTGGACACCGAGCTGTTGACCGCAACTCTTTGAGTGCGGCCATCCAGCCAATTTCTTATCCACTGAGTGGTCCATCCATCAAATCCACGTCTCTCCAATTTAGAGACAAGGATGTTGTGCGGGACAGTGTCAAATGCTTTGTACAAGTCCAGGCCGATGATGTCAGTTGCTCTCCCCTTATCCACCAAAGTTGTAATGCCATCATAGAAGGCCACCAAATTTGTCAGACATGAGTTCCCTTTACTGAGGCCATGTTGGCTGTCACCGGTCACCTCCTTATCTTCCATATGCCTTAGCAGAGTTTCCAGGAGGATCTGCTCCATGATCTTGCTGGGCACAGAGGTGAAACTGACCGGTTAGGCATTACTTTTTTCCTCCTCTCCCCCCTCTACCTCACCCCATGAAGAAGATAAGGGAAAGGCAAGCTCTTGCCCTAAAATAATGTAGGCCAAACCCAAAGTCAGATCACCTCCCAAGGATTTCTTTTGTCCCTTACTTGATTTTCACTTGGCTGTTACTCAGAATGCTGCTGAGAAGAAAGTGAGAAAACAACTCATGGTTTGCACGGAGTAATTAAAGCTGCTGCCCCGTTATTATCTGCACACAGTATTCCTCATGCCCTGCTTTGTATCATGAGGAAGAATCGCTTTCTTGTTTGCACTTCCTACCCCAGACCTAGCTGTATTTCAGTTACTAAAGTTATCTGTGCATAGTTTTCTATTTACGTTTATGCCCATTAAAGCCAATGAGAAGCTTGAACAATGCTGAGTGTAGACTATAATCAGCACGTAAAGTTTGTCGTGTATCCTGGGATCTTTGAATGAAAGGCTCTCTATATGCCTCATTCTTATTAGTTTTTCCTGCATCATTTGTCAAGATAAATACATGGCTGTTGTTTAGCACAATGTACTGGAAACTTCTGACTTGCAAATTAATCTGAAACATAGAACCATATAAAAACATTTTATGCATCTAGCATTGATGATTTAATTTCTGCTCTTGAGAAACAATCAAAAAGGAAAGTTAGCAATACATATACACAAGTTAAAAGAACACATGTAATGAATTAAAAATTGTTGCCTTCAGTTAGACACTGATTGTCACTATGGAGCAGTGACTATGATGGGGAATTAAACTAGAGTAACACAGCCAAACAAACAAAAAGCTTCTATTATACTGATAAAAATAAAAGCACAGGACCATTCAGAATGCAAAGGCAAATTCAGCCATAAAAAATATTGTAGAAATCTAATTCTAGTACTTTTCATGGAGCTGAGCATGTAATGTCTGCTCACATGTAAACATACCCTTGAGGAGGAAAAAGAGGAGGAGATGCTTTATGTTTATGCATTGGGTTGTCTCTGTGGAAGAAAACTGAAGAAGTTATGAGGTTGAATAAACTTAAGTTGTGTTTGGGAATTGTGCACAGATAAGAAACGAAGGTTGATGATTCAGGGTCCTTCTGCTAGCAGAGATGATGTTTTAAATATTTTTTATATATTCTACTTTACTCGGAAGTGTCATATAGTAATGCATTACACTCTGTCATGCTGTGTTATGCCATTTTCAGGAGGTCCATATGAGATAATGTGGAAGGAAATCTGAAACACATTATGGTAAGGGATGGAACTTTAGGCTCTGTGAAATAAAGTGTTTTTGCTTTCTGGGAATTTCTGTCAACTGTTTGCTGTATTCTTCCCTCTGTCTCCCTGTGAACAAAGCTTGAATAAGCTGGGAAACCACTCTTCTTCCCTCAAGTCCTGCCCGTCTTGACCACCACTGAGCTTCTCCACCCTTCTGCTAGCCTTTGTTCCTGACTGTGCAAGGTGGTCTGCTTGGGCAGCTCCAGCCCAGCACAAGCTGATCCTGGAGCCTAAGAAGAGCTAGAAAAAAAAATGATGAAACGGTGTCCCCTTGTACGTTGCCAGTCACAACCAATCACTACAACCAGGTGGCTGGTGTCTTCATGGCCTGCTCTCTGCATTGGAGGAGTGTATGCTGTCCCTGTGCAGAAGTATTCATTCTGAATATAGATCCTAACATGAAGCAGAAGCAATTCCCCAGGGAAAGCCTCAAAGCTATGGCCAGTAAGCACTAATTGGAGAGCTGCCCATTTGTACTTGGTTAGCATTTTCTGGTCAAGCTGTTTGAGGAGAATTCACAGAACATCTGTTGAGTCTTTGCTGGACTGTGTAAGTCTGGGAACACTTATCATCAGTCCTCATGCCTGAACACTGGAATTAGCAGACCAGGCCCACACAAATACTGTACCTGACCTTAGAGTTCACTGTTTAATTTCTGCTGTTCCCTCCCTCCCTCCCTCACAGTGCTTTAATTTTTCATAAATGTTCTGACAGCAGGAGTCAGTCAATAGTCTCATAATTATGCACAAATTTTGGTCCTTAACTCTAAATATTGCCCTTCAGGAGCCTGATTTGTCAATATAAATCATTAGAACTTGGTGAGGTTGAAAGTTCAGGAAACGGTGAGGAGACCTTTTATGTATGTGTTTCTAAGAGAAGGATTTTCTCTGCAAAGTTGAACAAGTAAGAGAACATGAAAGCTAGAGAAGAGACACATGTGCTATTGATAAGCCTCCTTCCAAGCAGGCTCACAGCAAACCTGCCGAGTCCCATTCCCTAAGACAGAGACTTGCTAGTTAACCTCATCAAGGTACTCCGGATCTAAACCTCTGTCTCACTGATTCTCATACTCCCATAACTTCGATGTTATCAGGATGAAATTTTTGTTATCTGGTTCTCTATAATCCATAGAATGGGCAGTAAATTTTGCAAGGGACTGCCCTGAATTAACATTAATTATTTGAAAACAAAGTGTCTGTTGTAACCTAGCTGTCTAGGCCACTGCCTAGTCAGTAAGGAAAATCTCCTCTGTAAGATGACTCATCTTGCCTTAAAATAGGTGCCTTAAGTCAGGAAAGATGATCCTCAAGGTGAAAATCTGCCTTCAGTGAGCACACAAGCAATTTGGATAACTAGTTTTAAGCAGATGCCTTATTTTTAGATGGCTAAAATTAAGAGACATATTTAACACAGCAGTACTTTCCCATAACTGTCCATTCAAACTTCTTCATCTTTGACAGTGAGGGAGGACCAGATGATGTGAAGGGTCTTTATTCTTTCATTCTTTATTTTTGCATGGAGCACTAATGAGGTAAGCTACCAATGGCAGCGGTAGCATTTGAATGTAGTGGTTGCTGGAGTGAGATAAGCGAAGTCACTTCCCGTAGCTAGCCAAAGATACATCAGCTGGTAGGAATAGAAACAATTTATATTCCTTAGATAAAAAATGTTCTGTTAAAAACACTTCTGAAAGATATTTATATGAAACTCCTCACTGACAGAATTCTAGTCAAAAGGCTATTCATCTTTTCCTAAGAGAGGTATCTAAGATAGGGCAGATGAATCACCTTCTGGAGGTGCCTGGCTCTGAAGACTTCTGTTCAGACATTCTTCTTTGTCTGTGTTGGGTGAGGTAAAGGTCTGGAAACTGTTGCTTTTAACTCCAGTAATGGAATTGGCTGGTGACAAACTGGAAAGAAAAGACTGAAAAAGATGGTTTGTTGCAGGTGATATGAAAATGCCAGAATAAACCTAGAAATAATTTAAAAAATAAATGCTACCACCTGGGAAAATATTCAAGAAGATGTCATAGGTTTTCAGCTTCCTGAAGAGATAAAGCTCAATATTCTGGGAAATCTAACATTAGTAAGAAATTTAAATGCCAAAAGAAAAGGTGACCTTGAAGAACTCCAGAAAAAAAATATTCTAGAAATGGAACACTTCAGATCTGATTCTCATTTACACTAAGAATATTTTTATCACATTTACAGTGTGAACTAGTCTTGCAGTACATTTAATTCCACCTAGTTCCCACTAATTACCAAAGTGGTTTCAATTAGGTTTTTTGAGATTGAGCTTTCCTACTTCCCAAATAAGAGGTTGGCTTGAAACTATGAATGAGCAAGTAGCTATGAAGAGAATATCAAGACCCACAAGAGCTCAAATACATTCAGTAAATTACAGTTGTCTTTTGTTATTACATGCAAACAAAGCATTTATCAAACTACAATAAAGTATATTCTGTTCAACCAAAGCTGTCATCATGTAAGTGTTTCATATACAGAAATGAATGATTGCAGGGTTCAAATATTTTCATAATTATCTTTAAATAATATAACATTCAACAATATCCAGGGTAATGTTTCAGTTCTGTAAATTTCTAGCCCATGCAGCCTCAGAGACCATAAAGAAATAATGGGACTTAAGATAAGAAATGAACACAGTTCAGCACTGATTTATTACCTCCTATTTTTAACCTGGTTTCCTAAGAAATCAATGCTTATGTGATCATGCTGTGTATGTGTGTAGGTATTAAATTGGGCTTACTGGCCAATTTCAGCTACATTTATGTGGAAAGTAATCTCAAAGATAGCAAGGGTGAGAGTAATCTCACGTAACTTCAGATGGCTGAAAGTGTGGATATGTCCATTTGAACTCGGCACCCCAGGCTCCCTTCATAGGCAGTGGAGGGAAATGGTCACTGTATATTGTGATTTATGTAATCTATTTTAGACATTTATTGTGGAATGAGACAAATCTTGCTATAGAAATGTCTGTGTCTTTCCATTGGCCATATAGAGAACTGAGCTTGATGACAAGCCTGAGTGTGGATGCTTAGACCTTAACTTCCTGAAAATTCTATGTGAATAAGAAGGTGGTGTCTCTTCTGGGATGAGGGCTGTAATATGACCTCAGCTCTTGCCAGGCAAGAATGCAGACAGGTGGGAATCATTATGGATACCCCATTTTCAGAAAAGCTTCAATCAGACTTCATAGCTTATTCGAAATTAAAGAATTCATATGGAGGTTGCATTGACTGAAAAGTCGACTTAAGCACATGGTCAGTGGTTATGTACAGAAGGCATGGTCTAAATGTGGCACAACACAAACACTGAGGTTTTTCCTATTTTCTTTGAGGATTCTCCGATGTATGAGAGCTGAACTCATACTACATCCCTTCACTTAGTGGCGTGTCATGGTTTAAGAGCAAATGCCAGTGTGGAGACTAAGTGGATTTGGATATCAAAACACTTTAATCAGAGAGATATGCAATTTTAATAATTACACAGCTTCCCTGTAGTGTGGGAGAGGTAACATGGTCCAGGAGAAATGTTGCAGGGCTTAGTGTAGTGGTTCCAGCTGTGCTATGCATCATCCTAGGGCAGGGTTGCAGGTCCCCTGGGATCTCTTCAGTTCTCCGGCTCCTCCTGGAGTTGGAGAAGTGGTCCCAAATCCCCATCCCAGGGTCACAGGGCCACTCAGAGTCTCTCCAGTTCCCTGGGTTCCCTCAAATATTCATTATCTGGGTGGAGAATACCTCTCTGATGACTGGTCTGTTCAAATTGCATTGACAGTTTCTGATTTGCTATCAGCAAATGACTGATTTCACTGCTGTTAGTGCTCACAACCTGCTTGCTCTGAACGTGGTTGCACTTCTTGACTAGCAACAGGTTGCTTCCATGGTTTGGCTATCTGTTTCCTTGAGTGCACAAAAGCTATTCAAGGTTCATTGCATTCTGTGGGATAAGAGGTTGGTTTCACCTAATTCTACTTAAGCAAAAGTTTGGTTAAAGTTTGTCTACTCGTACTAAAACAAAAATTTGGTTAAAGTGCTGTCCTAATATCTATGCTAACTAGGCCTAACTCAAGCTAACTGCTACACAATGTCACACCGAGTTTTACTCCTGCTCCTGTACTCATCTGACCATGTTGTTTTCTTGCAGCTCTGCTTGTTCTCATTCTCAGCCCTTGAGCCCTTGGGCCTCGTTACCCCTGGTGGTCAGTGGACTCTTTGCCCAAGCAAAGCATTGGAGGGAAGAGAAACTGAACTTTCCCCTTTATAAACATTTCTCGCAGACATTTATACAAAAAAGCTGGCAACATGGCTTTACAGGAAGATACAGAGGTAGTCTTGGTAATGCTTTTAAAAGATCTTGAATTGTACCTGCAATATTTTCCCTCAAAGACACTTGACTAAACCTTGTGACATTTTGACTCAAAAGCTTACATTATGTGGTAGTAATAAGGGTGCATAGGAGCTCAGTTAAACTCTGCCTCACTGAAAGTTAACAATGCAGTAGCTCTTAGGAAGATATTCATGAGAGGATTTGTTCTCATTGGAATTGTCCCAAAATGCAACCTTTTGCTAAAAGGTTATTTAACATTATTTATTCATTATCTAGGCTATGATATGATAGATCGTGTGATAGATCGGTAGAATAACAAAATAACAGGGAAGAATCCTTAGGCGTTTCTAAGGCAAAACTAGATGGCTTTCTGAAAAATATATTTTGCTCTAGCTTTTTGAAGAAGTTCTTTGGCCTGGGTGAGTGACAGCTGGGAGAAGGATTTGCATTCCCTGATCGTGCTTTTTTTGTAAGCCTGTGTAGAACTGTATTAAGCCAATGATTACAATCAAAGCTAATGGCTTTTGGACTTTACGTGATTATCTGTAAGAGTCAAGGAGGAATCTTTCCCCTGCTGCCAAGTTTTTAGTTTTTTTCTTTTCTTTTTTCCCCCCTCAGTAGTAACAGAAATAAGCAGCAGCTGGATATTGGATAGGTCACTGATTTGGTACAGAGAATTCTCACAGGTGTCTGAGTGGTTTATTTTCTCACACACTTAGAGTCATATTTGTTTTGAGATATGTAGCTGAGAAGGAATTTTATCCTAGATTATTCTGAAAGGGCCATTTGCTTTTCACTTTCTTCTTCAGCTGCAGATATATCTCTCTAGCTGACACATAATCAGTTTTCTTCTTTCATACGGACCTTGGACACTTTGATCTCTATGCTGTCATACCTTTCAGGTATTTGAGGACTGAAACATTCATTACAATTAAATATGTAGGCTATTGAGATGAAATATAATTTTCTCTGATAGACCTGAAGCCAGAGTAGGTGACCTAATGGTTCCCTTTGGCTTTGTTTTCTGTGAAACTGTAAACTATTGAGAATGTCTGCATATTGGGAGTGCATAAATTTCATCAGTGCTCAAATTGAGTGGGGAACAATGGTTAATCAGATCCACTAATCTGGAGGAAAGGAATCCAAATATTTCAAAATCTTGCTATTAAACGAGACAGGGACCGGATTATACCAAATTTTGCAAATGAAGAAATTTCTTTTGACTTCAATGAATTTTGGACCAGCTCCCAGGTCTTAAAACCACACAGCACTATTGCATTATCATGATCTTTCAAATAGGTAAAGTTGTTTAATGATGCCATTTTTCCATGTTGCAATTTCTGCTAGAGAACTAGTCTGGAAGAGAAAACCAATTAGAAAAGCTTCTTACTTGATGTCACCTCAAGGTCTTGTTTATCTCTACTGCAATTTGCTATTTCTAAGCTAGGTAGCAGAGTCAAAAATCTAACAATAGTGTGTACCCAGTAGCGTAGTGGGTTCTTGCATTTGGTGTTCCATTTCATTCATGATAGACTAAATTCTTCAGTAACTCGATTTTTTTTATTTTTTAATAAAAAAGATTTTAACTACACATATTCAAAACATTACTGGAGTAATTTTCCAAATGAATAAATTGTCTTTTCTTCCTCATTGAACCTCAAATCTGAATTTATCTGTTTGTGCATTTTCCTGCTCTTTGTTTCAGTGACCCTCTTTCACCTATCGTATTCACCATAATTATTTGACTTATCTGCCAGTGAGAACTCATCTTCTTTTTCTCCATCATAATTACTTCATTGAGCATTAAAGTGAAAAGGCCACTTTCCTCTTGTTGTTCATCTTTTCCACATGTCAAGTTATTTACAAAGCCTTTGAATTAGTAATGTTATGATGAGAATTTTGGTAAATTATATGTGAGAGAATTAGGCCCATTATAATCTTGAATTCTCATTTATCCTGAAACATTTTTTCCCTTCTCAATTTCCTAAGCATTGCAGTAGTGGTTTATTACTGTTTCAAAGTGTTCTGCCTATGACATTCTGCTTAATGATAGCAGGAGATGTGACCCAGCCAATGGTACATTTTTCTGACAAGCTACTAGAATTTCAAGTGTTTTGATCTCTTTCTTTTTTAAAGGCATGAAACATATGAATGTGGCTGTACATTCTATCACTGTTAACAGGACTTAAATCTTTGATTCCTTCCAATAATAAACAAAAATGGTTTCTTTGAAGATACTCCTCCAAGAAGTGTCTGAAATTTACTCAGTTGAATGGGTTTTATAAATTTACCTACACTCAGTGAAATAGAGGCCTGAATTTTGGTGTCATATCTGTTAATTTTGGATGCTCATTGCTGTCAGTCACAAAGCTAGAAAGCTATTGAAAAACCACATTTAGGTGACTTTAGACACTGTTATTTTAGACACTAGATTTATCCCACTTCATTTTAAGCATGTTGTAGATACGTCTGTCTCATCTCTCTGACTGCTAAGGAAGAGTAGCTGACACCTCAGGTATGAACCAGATCTCAGGTGAGCCAAGTTGCTCTCTGGAGAAGTCACTTTATTCTGACCTTAAAGAGAGCCTACAGCAGAAAGTATCCCACCTCTCCAACTCTGCTGTATGTCTTCATCCAGGCGGGATGAGTTTGGGCCTATGTGTACAACGGATCAAAAGTCCTTACCTAGTGGCTCTTACACGTCTATAATTGATCGATTAAGAGGTTGCTTTCTGTAAAGATCCCCCTCTGCCCTTCTTCCTCCAGATACCTCTCTGTGTCTGACATGTCCAAGTAGCTATAGGACCTGACACCGTGCTGTTGTGAAACCGGTTCCTCCAACTTCCTTCTTCCCGACTGGTTATTATTTACACTGTTTTCCTGCTTGAGAAGATATGGATTTATAACTGAGTAAATTTATTTGTTATTTGCTACTTATCGATTAAGGGAAAGATCCTAGGTATTTTCCTTGGAAAACTTAATCCACTCATGTCAATAGTCATGTTCAGAACACTGAAGAAGACAAAAAGATAGAAGCTTCATTTAAAAAAAAAATCCTCTTATTTTTATTTAGCTTATTTATATATGATTCAGCTAGAACCAGCTAAATCAAAATCACATGATTTTCCATTAATGTCAATTAGTGTCCCAAGGCCACCAGAATTTTTTAATAGAGCCTTTGCACATAAGTTGAGCCTTAATTTCTGGATCTTAGAATGCTAAAAAAACCCCTGGTATACTGTAAGCGTTAGGTACGCTCTCTGAATTCTGTGAAATCAAACATGGTAATGTTATGCTTGTGCATAAGATCCAACATGTCTGTACCTGCATTTCTTTGATGACCAAAGAAGTACGCACCACTGTAAGACTTTATAACCTGGCAGTGGGTGACTCCCAGATACGACTCTGGAAAAATCAGTGCATTAGTTGTAATGATTATCATGAGTGCCATTGTTTTCTTTTAAAATAGAACCATAGAATGACAGAATAATTTTGACAAAAACACAAGGAACAGCTTTAAATAATTGTGGCCAGAAATCTTGGTATTCTAGAAGCAGTGCAATAGCTTACAGAACCTTGAAAGTATCCTGCAGCATTTCATGTTTCCATTCTTTATTTCTACAGTACTGGGAATCCACAGTCCCTTAACAATGCACAGTCCTTTACGAAAGAGACACTTACTTTCTATAATGATGCTATAGTGCTTATTTGTTATATTCTGTAATGAACTGCATTTAGCAATTTCAGTCAACAGTATAGTACCAGTTAGAATAAGCAAAGAGAATGATTTTGAAATGTCTAAATAAATCTCTAAAGGCAAAAGAGTCTGAACATTAAGGACGAAACATATTCAATGGAAAGTCTTTACCAAACTGCACTGGAATTAGCATTCCTCTGGGGTCCGAGTTCCCATTCTGCTTCTCATGATGGGAGGTCAGACCAAAAGAGTAGCCCAACAACAAGCATTACATATAATGCAGCACCTGTCCCATTGTGGTCTGATCTTCAGAGGAATGAGCTAAGCAGTTGACACTTTTTAAAATTTTCACAATTTTCTTTCCATCTGTCCCCCTGCTGTTTTTTCACTGCGATATCCACTCTGCGACGTTCCTTGGAGCAATGTTCCTCTGACGTTCCAATGTTCCCCCACAGTCACCAGCACACATTAGGATGTGTCGAACCAGCAAAAAAACATCAGGCAGCACAGATGTTGAATTTTCCTGATACGCCTGGAATGTTACACAGCAATGAGAGGCTTGGAAAGTTGCTTCCATAAATCAGTTTTTGTAACTAAAGCACATGGTTTTGTGTTTTTTTTGGTTTTTTTTTTTTTTTTTTTTTTTTTTTTTAGCTTGATTCTTTTCTTAGCAGCTAGCTGTGCTATGCAATCACTTGTTCCAAGGAAATCAATTAGTGCAATCAGCCTGGATTTTCTTTGTTCTTAAGATGGATGTTTTTTTGAGGGTGAGGAATTAAACATATGGAAAGGGAGCCCTGTTTTATATGAGAGCTATGGTGAACCAAATCATGGAATGTCTTTTCATTGCAGTTTAAACTTAAAATTTCTGTAACTTAAAATCAAACAAAATGTAATCATGGTTTTTATATCTTTTTTACCAAAAAATATCCAACAACCGTGATTTGGAAAAGTGACTGATACAATAGATAAATGTTTTATTGCAAAAGTCCATAATATTTTCAAGTTTGTAGAGAAAAATTATATAATTTTTCCTGATTGAGACAATAGGGGCTCCTAAAAATGTCCTTACAGTTGCATAAATGCAGGAGAGGGTCACATTGCCACACTGAACAGAATACAAAGTTCCACACTGGCATTTTTCCCTGCTCAACTACTTAATAATACACCTCAAATACAGAGTTTGAAAATCCAGTTCTGAACTCTTAAAAAAATTATTAGGATATATTGCTCTACTTCAATGGCTAACTTTTTGTGTTAAATTAACATAATTTAATCTTGGAGGCACTGTAGTCAAGTGAAAAGTTTTAACCTCTACATAGTACTGATTTCATACCTTGTAATAAAAGTTTAAGAGGAAATAGTAAGCTTTTATACCAGAAAGAGAAAATTGGCAGGTCTGTGGTATTGACTTGGAATTGGCACTTAAGATTTTTAATCTTCAGCTCATGTCTTGTTTAATTTATACATTAGCACAATGCTTGAGTGCCTTGCCACCACCAAGGGTCGGTAACGTTATACCTATATTCAGAAAGGGAAAAAAAGAACATTCTCACACTTGCAGACTGATTGCTTTCATTAGGTTTAATTAGTTTCCCTAGCACTTGTAAAGAGAATTGTAGCTGGTGTTTAACTGGTTGGGTGGCTTACACCAATAGTGAAAGAGTACTGTAAACAGAGAAGGTGCAGCAGCTGCTAAAAATGGAAATATTTAATTCTCTTGCGATAATAAAATAAAGAGCAACATGTTATCAATTTTTTGGAAAAAGCAGAGTATCCTCTTCTGGAATACTTGTGCCATCTGCTTGGGAGTCTCTGTGATGCTTTTAGGCTGTGTTCTGAAGAAGAGACTGAAAGGATTAAGTGGTCAGATGTTTGCAGGGGGAGTTACAGTGCAAAAATAATTTATACCTTTTGAATATACAAGCTTTTATGACATATATCCATGTCTATTTATGTTATGTCCGTAATGGGACATTTCCACATTCTCTTGAAATACCTGAGGCTGGAGCCCATATTATGTATGTGGAGACTGAGTATGATGAGTATGGATATGGACACACGTGCACACACATAGTCAAAAAGAGAGACAGTATTGCAACTCATAAAATTCCTCTAGAGGTTAAAATCATATTATGTACAAATCAAAATTACTCTTCTCTATGTTTCTTTAAATAGTGCAAGAGAGTAAAGACTGCTCTTCCCCATTTTCCCAATAGCAACAGAGTGAAAATCGTTTTAAAAGCAGTCAGTGAGAAGGGCCAGCTTTCCCAGACATCTGAGATGCTTTTCTTACGTCTTGTTGGCTGAATGTGGGCTACGAAACAGAATGGGGCATTAAGACGTGAGAACTGCCAGGCAGCACATCCTTACCACAGCTTCCCTGAGCGCAAGGGACCACTGGGTGCGAAGTTTTGTTTTAAATCAGGTTACCTGGACTGGTGCTGAAATGTTCGAAGACATAAGCTATTATCCTCATCTAGACGTGGCCTCAGCTGCAGCTATTAATTCTGTTCAAGTCAGAAGTAACTTAAGCTTGTTACGATCTGATATTTTCTGAAATGTTTGAAATTAGCCTGATGATTACCAGAAAGGCCTCATAACAGGAAAAAAAATGTAGTTGCAGCTGGTCTGGAGAACATATTATGCCTCCATCCTTGTAAATTGTTCCTTTATGTCAATATTACAGCATTTTGGTGGAGACCTCTGTGGAATCTTTCACTGCTGCTGCCTGTGATTTACTTTTTTTTACTTTGATGGAAATAGTGCTGTTCAAGGGCAGTCAATTTGGCATCATTTTATAAACAAGCATTATAAACACAGAAAAAAGGAATAGGTCATTTTATACCAAATTTAGCTGCTCATTTAGGGAGATAAAAAAAAATGAAATAAGTGCTATATCCATTAAAAACCTACCCTGTTGTCTCAATTGTTTGGGAAAATAAAAAGTACAAGAAAGCCATTGACTTTCCTGTTTCCTTTGGGAGAAACACAGATGTGGAAGAACAATTTCTAACACCTAAGTGAGGCAGCTTATGAACTGTGTCTAAGTTCGTTCAAAGCCCTCCAAAATATGGAGCACATTTCCATCCAATTCACATAATAACTCAGGCTCTGATTCAACACAGCTTTTAAAAATGCAAGTAGTTCCTCATCTGTTTAAAATTATAGTTGTGGTATGCACTGTATTTCTCTGGAGTCTTATTTCAGATTTTACTTTTCTCATAATTTTTATATATATGTTTATACAAACTACCAGCCTTATTTCAGCATGCTACAATTTTCTGTGTAGAAGTTTTGTTTTTGAAAGATGTGATGGCAAAAGGCAATGACAGCAAAAGATTTTTCTCACCTTGCTCTACCAAACGGATTTGTCCCTGTTTTGGAAGGGCTGCCACTCATTGCAAGAGACTAATGTGGTCTAATATGGTTTCCTGGATTGTTGAATTTTGCCCTGTTTACTGAGGTTTTGGATAATATTAGCAAGCAATGCCGTTTTTTTTCATGGTGATTTTAAGAGCTGCATGTTTCCACTGGGAACAGAACACTAAAATGCAACAGAGTGTCAAAAAGCCAGCTTTGTGCCTATTTTCATGTGTGGGCTTAACTTCAGAATCTCTGGTGGTCTCAAAGATGCTAAATATATGCACAATTTTTTTTAGCCTGCTTTCTACCTCTGCTGTAGAAATTGTGAGTGATGTAAATTATTATGGAGAAAGACTGTAAACCTGAAAAATTCCTAAGCTGTTGGTATGATCCCCTCCCCACCCCCCCAAACAGTCTTGACCACAATACAACATAACAAAAATTGATTCTGCACAGAAAAAGAATCTCTGCAAATTTTAGAAGAAACTGAAGGTTGTCAGCCCCAGCCATTGCCAGGTACAGGCTGGGCAATCATTACCTTGCTTTAGAGCTGTGCCTTTCCCAGGGGTCTGAGAGCCAAGAACAATGTGAAGGACACAGTCAAACCCATGGCCATCATCATCAATTCAACACTAATGCAGACAAAGAATTCAAATTTCAAATTCTTCCATCCATAAAACCAAACTATCAGCACTTCCCCCAACCTAGGAAGAAAACACCAAGAATGTGGTAGATCACTGCAGTCTACATTTCCTGCAGGCAGGGTTGGGGAAGGCTGTTTCACAGGGCTGACACTATGGAAATCATCAGAGGCCCGCTGGAATGTGTGTGGAGGCAAAACCCTCTGACTTTCACACAAACCCAAGCAATCAGGCGGTACTGAACTATTTTTGCGGAAATAGAATATTATCCATTTATGAATTCCAGATGGGAAGGGACAGCTGTCATGCTGATGACATCATTCCCCTTGACACTGGAGGATGGAAAGGAAAAACTGAGTCACGTGTAAAGTATGTCAACACTGATGACAGCACTGGGTAAAAGAATGTAGGGATGTTGGGCAAAATGATCTACATAATGGCTAAGACAAGTAAGGTCAAGTACACACTAAAATGAAGGGGTAGCCACAGGACAGGAGTTTAGAAGTTAGTCTGCGAAATATTCTCTGTCATACTTCCTGTGCTAAATACAGAAACAAAACATCAGGGATCATTTAGTTAGTGAGAGATTTTATGTAACAAGAAAATTATTTATCATTTTCAGGATTTTCAAAAAGTTAAAAGTCAGCTGCCTTCTGCTTCTGTAAATTTTGAGAACCTCATCAAGTCTTTTTTAGATGATTTCTTAATTCCTCAATATCAAGTTATTTTTTTTAGTGTTTTTTGTTTGTTTGTTTGTGGGTTTGTTGATTTTTGTTGTTGTTGTTGGGGTTCTTTTTGTTTGGTTTTGAAAACCTGATGAGGAAAAAAAAAATTTAGGACTGAAGAAAGGGAATAATTTTCACAGACACAAAGGGATTATGGAAATTTACTCCCTCCTAATAGTAAGAGGTAAAAGATTTAGACAAAGAATTTCATATGGGAATGGTCTACTACACTAAAAATGAAATGATATTTTATGTGCCATCCTTATCCAAAGCTAAAACATTTTGAAGATCATGGGCATGATGGAATATAGGAAAGATTAATATTTCTTGCAGTTCAATTATGAGAACCTTAACAATGTTCTAATTACTGAGGAAATTCTCTGAATAGCAAAGAACTCTGGGATAACATGTCATTTTATAGTTGTATTTCAATGTCCAATTCCCAAAGACAAGACTGGTGCAAGTGATGATTCAAAGGAAACTGCATTTCTACTGAATAAGAAATGAAAGAAAGATAGGGAGAAGAGAAAACTTGGAGAAGATTGCTTTGCTGAATGAATTTTGACTTTGTCACTAAACTTATGTGAGTGGCAGACCTTTAGAGATAAAACACTATATGAAGGTACCATCTGCAGGAACTGGGAGGTTGGCGGATGTCTCTTGTTGAGCTACAGGCATCAAAAGTGAGGCTGACAGCCCTAGATACTGAATTTTAAGGAATATTTCCCTCCTGCAAGCGCAGACAAATGGTTTCTTGCAAATGCTGTATTGCAGGGAGGCACCTCAGAATTTCAGGCAAATCCCCGAGTTTCTTTCTTTTCTCCCTTCTCAAATCTTCCTATTAGTCTTTGGTTAACTCTCTCCATAGCTCACATGTTACTGTTTTTTAAGCCTGGAATTGGCTGTGATTTCTTGTGCTATTATCATGCTATTAGAGAAGCAGTCAGAAAGATGCTGTGACAGTTTTGTCTTTCATCTTCTGTTTATGGCCACTCTAAAGCACAAACAAGAATTTCTGTCTTTTTAACAAACATTTCAAGGAATAAACACTGTAGCCATTACATACAAAACTCTGAATAAAGGGCACCCATTTTTAGACACTTTCAAAGACAGATTACTGAAGACTTTCTTGGTAACCACAACTGAGTATTGTAAGCAGCCTACAATATTATTTTAAAAGAGAAGGTAGTACTTGCTTATGCCACACTAATCTGTAAAGTCTACCAGGACTCTTCTGACAAACACTTAATGAGAATTCCCTCGGCCGGAGTACTTCCAGGTTGCAGATCATACAGTTTCTTATAAAGGCCCTAGTCTTAACCAGTCATCACCCCTATCACACAAACTCTGTAAAACGGCTGGTAAAGCTCCTTTGTCAGCTTGCCGTTGACCATTCTGTACTATTCATAACGCTGATCCACTGTGCAGCTCTGCACTCCGGTTCTCATCCACCAGTGCTTCTTGTTGTTCTCTCAAGCCTGCTAACAACATGGTGCCAGGTGATGAGATCTCATCTCAGGGCTATGATGGGTGGTTCCAAACACAACTATGCTCAACCGCTTTTAAAACTGTCAAGACAGTTGTACTGTTGGTACTGTTGGTGCCCCAGATTACCTCACCATATAGATGTTGCCTTCTGGAAGTCAGTTATGTCAAGCTCTTACCAAGCTGTAGCACAGAAGATATGGTGACAAGCTGCAGTAGTGTCACAAGCTGCTGATGACAAGTCATTGTAATTAGTGGCATGATATGTAAATATACTGTCTGTATAATCAGAAGATGAATGATTCCTTCCTTCTTAAGGAATGATTCCTATCATACCAATATTGTGATCATGTTATCTCCATGTTTCACAGTTCTGATATCTGTCTGACTCCTAAGACAGGTGTCTCCTCTGTTTCTTCCACGTGTAATTGATGGGGATGGCATGAGAGCACCTACCACTACTTCTGGTGCTGTCCACTGATTATCTTCTGCTGTCAGGATGGTCCTACTGTGATAACCATATTCCTTCTATATGTGCCCTTAGATGACTCAAGATCATCTGACCCTGCTTGTTTGTCTGGTTTGTCATTGATATGGAGAGCGCTGTTGAGTGGTACCTGTTTTGCACTTCACAATTCATTTGTGGGACAATGAATGGATTCAGATATCACTTGTTAAGACCCCTTCCACAACATCCTATCCAAGGACAGACACCAACCACTTAGTCATACCCTGGGCCTGTGCTGCTAAGGAGACATCATATGTAAATGCTAAAATCTTCATCACATTTTTCCCTACCCTTGCAGGTTCATGCTTTAGCTGCTGCTCCTGCCCAAGGACAAGGCATAGGAGAACAGACTTCAGTGCCATTGAGTTCAGACTAAAGGTGAAGTAGGACTGTTCACCAGTTTCCCCAGTCAACTCACACTTCCTCTTCTTCATGACTCCTTAAATCCCAGACCCACATCCCAGTGCTTCTGCCTGTATTCTCCTTACAATATCTTTCATATATATGACATTTTCCTTTAAGAATCTGTTTTTGTAAGTGTAAAAGTTATGACAGTTTGATATTTTTACCCTGGCAGTCTCCAGTGAAGGAAAAAAAAAGGACTGACAGAGCTATAGGCCCTCCTAGTATACACTGAGTCCCAGAACCAAATGCACACTACTGAGCACATAAATATTTTTCTGTTGCTGAGTGTGAAAACTATTTACTGATAGCACCTGCAAGCAAACTGTGTTGAGTATTGAGGCAGGTTATTCAGGTTATGGGTCAGCTCTGATGTCTAGGGTATACCAAAGAGCACCCCAGAGACTGCCTGCTGCATGAGGAGACTGATAACCAAGAGGGAGTTTGAACAGGAAGGGCAGCTGTTCTTGGAAGACCCAGACCACAGTATTTGTAAATCACAATTAAGAAAATATGGTTATACAGGACCTGCTTGTTTCCTGGGGCCATCTGGAATCCCTCAGAACCTGCTGAGATTAAACACATCCCCTTTAGACGGCGGCTTGTGTCAGGTTTCTTGGAGTAATTGACAGAGAATATAAATACAGTTCTGGTTTGGCTGTTAAAAACCTCCTGGTTAAAGCACTTCTGTGAGGATGGGACTGGGGATCTGCCTATTCAGGCATCTGCCCTGCTTAGCTGTGTGATAAGTGTAGGGACACTGGGGAAAAGGCGTTAGCTAATGTTCTTGTTGGGCTGGTGCCATGGCCATGGCCACCTGAAAAGTGTCGATTACCTTGCCACTGTCCTCTGTCGTGGTATCCCCAGAGGCAGAAGCTTACACAGTTTTCCTTCCTTCTGTCTCTTTTCTTTTCCCCCACCTTCTGAGACAGAAGGTGTTACCATCCCTCAGCTGATGACTTTTGAAACACTTCATTTCCGAGACAGGAGTGTTTTACTTCCTCCTTACCTGCCTCAGATTGCCATTGCTGACTTTCTTATAGGCCTCCTTCAGATCTCATCCTTAATCCTGCACAGTTTTCTAGTCTTCCTATAATATGTCAGGCAGCAATCTACCTCTGTAGGTTTAGATTTTGGGAAATGTTGCAAATATTCCAGTTGCATGCGATTTCTGTCTACAAAGATAAATACACAGGTGTCCTCTGGGGACCAGGTCTTTGCTAGAGTGGTGCCATCATATTACAAACGTGAAAGGCTATCAAAGTATAGAGATGAGAGATCTTTGTTCTGTTTGTCTAATAGAAATTCTGAAGAGGGGCTTTGTGAATGACGGAAATTTGGCTCATGCTGCGTGGCTGATTCACAGCTCTTCAGATTGGGAAGCTGCTGGGTGACATCTCGGCTGAATGAGGGAGCACTCTGGAGGGCACTGTGAGGGCTAGGTGCCTCGGAGATATTGTTCCTTGCTTAGAGAGAGCACTCCCTCTCATGCCACATTGACAGGCATTCCGAGGGAAATACAGCATGGGCAACAAAAAATAAGACAAAGAAACGTAGCTTATATCAACTGATGATCCTCACAGAAAGCTTTTTTTCTGTGACTGCTTTGTGGCTACCATCAAGGTTGGCAGTAAGAGTTCCCTTGACACCTACAGACCTGAAAAGCAAGACCAGCTCTGGGTTTGCAGAAGCCTGATCAGGAGCCACATCATAAGAAGAAAAATAAAAATTATTACCACCTGGTTAAAGTGAATTTATGCCCCTGTCTTGCCTTTTGATTTTCTTGTTCTTGATTCCTGATTGCTATCTATTTAATCCTAGAAGACGTTTCATCTTGGTTTTGGGCTGATGCAGACATTGGTTTGTTTGGTCCTGACATTGGATCTGACTCAGACCACATCCTTTGCATTTTTCTCTGTTTAGGTCTATAACCCTTGCTGTGACTGAACAAAGAGTATGTAGTGAGAGCAAAGGCCTTCTTACTATTTAGGCAACATTTTTCTATAGCAAAAGTCATATGGGTACTGGGGTTCAAATCCTTCAGGACCCGATGACCCTACAAAGCCACCTATTTCCCATTAGTCTTTCAGCTACCTCCCCACTCTGCTTAAAATGCATATATCAATTAAAATTTCCCATATAACTTCAATTTAAAAACCCCAACAACCTGTTGAACACGCTACTGCACCCTACATCTAGGTCTTTATAATTGAGTTGCACTGCACTCTGCAGATGTATATTGGCAGAGTATTATTTGCAAAATACATGATTTCCTGCCAATGAATAGCTCCCTCTTTTAGAGTAATAGAAGTCAAATATATCAATATAGATCCAGGGGGTTCCGCAAATGCAGACCCAGTGAGATTCGTGCAAAAAGTTAAATACAAAGGGGAAAAAAAGAATACAAAGGTTCTTACATTAATATTTTGAAAGACTTAATAATTTGAAGTAGCTCTTTTTCTGCTCTTGATTTACTGGAGTTAGATTGTGGAAAGCAATGAAAATGAAGTCGTAGCTCTCTAAGCATTCTTCATATTTTGCTTTGAACTCATATCTCACGCTAATACAACTTCCGCGGGATCTACATCTCTTTGTGCATAACTCGCTTGCTAAAACAATGAATTCTGCTTGAGTACAAGATTTCATAGCATTTTCATGGTCAATTGCTTTTGGTATTATTAGAACAAAGATGTCTTAGTAGTGCAGGATGGTAGTAGTCACTGAAAAATGCACTGCTTTTCTTTGTCATCATGCTTTTTCTAGCCATTTTGACTAGAGCTAAAGAGGAAAAAAAGCAGCCAAGTTACGTTCCAGTTCATTCTCTCAGTTCCTCCTCTTTTTGAGAAAGATGGGGAATAAATAAATAAAGAAGGGGAGTTGTGAAAGGTGGTAGTGACAGGAAGCATTTGTAACATAGGGCATATAAGACTGTAGGAAATTCATCCTTAGCAGTACAGTGTCCCTCAGAGATTCTGGATGGACTCAGCTGGGAATAAAGATTAGGAGAAGGTGAAGGAAGGGTGTGTGCTCTCTAAGGTCTGTCTGGGAAAATACTTTATTCTTGTGGCTAGAGTCTTTCTGGTAACATGCTCCAAAGTGCTCTGTTTTCTGTCAAACCTACGTCAGATCACTATAGTGAGGCTGTGAGTTCACCACCCTGCCTGCACCGTCCTGTGTCATTTGTGTGATGGATATGACATATTACAAAAACTGAAAAGGTTTTAGAAATGTATATTAGGTAGCATGGGCCAGGATGCATTGGCTGGAGCTAGAATAAAAAGATTTCTTGCCAGAAATATGTGATACAAAGGGGAGGAGTGTGAAACTCAGGAAGACTTTCAGTAAGAAAGCACTTCAGACAAGACATTGATTCTTCATTTGTTTTGCACTAAATCAAGACTACTTAGACTAGCATATTAAGAGAAAGAGATGGAGGTTTATCTACAGCTGGAGTCAGGGTTGCTATAAACGCAGGATTCTGAGATTCTGTAGGTCAGGTGAGATACTCCAGTACTGTTATCTAAATATCATGTTGTTAAGAATGGGCTAGATTTTTTTTTTTTATATATGTATATATATACACACACACTCATGTTTTAGCACTTGCAGTTTCTTGTTTCTGACTTCTACTGCTACTACCCACAGATATTTACCTTAAACATATATCTTTCATCTGTTTCCCTGTGAAGTGTGCCTAGCAGTGAAACATGGGTCAAAGGTGAAGGTGCCCTGCCCCTACAAAGGCTTTGGATCAGTATAGGACGCACGTGCCCCAAAGGACATGCTTAGAGCAGAGAGTTAGGAGAATGAGGCCGTCTTCCAAGCTCCAAAAGATAGACTAAGATGAGGTATTAGACTATACGTGAGGCTGGAGGTAGCAAGCTTAGGTCTATGAACCAGAGGTGAGATGTTTCTTGTTTGAAGTCCAGATGTCCAGAAAGCCAAGTCCGGTGATCGCAAACTGCTGTACTTAGACCTTCCACTGTTTTTATATATTCGATCACATGGTAGTCCTTTGGTTATCAGCTTTTTATCATGTGTCTGTCCTGCATTCTCTGATTAGTTCATTACTTCATTTAAATGCTGAAGCATTTAGTATTCAAAGCTAATTGTTGTTGAGCTCGTCTGTTCAGTTCGTACACTAGGCCATATAACTTTGAATTCTGTATTTGGACATTTCTCAGCTAGTACTTCTCTTTGAGATAACATTTTCTCTGGCTGATATAAGTCAGATCCCAGTATCCCTTGCCTGCTTTGTCATGTATGCAACTAAGCAGTTTTTCAGATTGTGTGAGTGTATCTCAGCTAGTTATTAGTTATAGCGCATTTACATCACGGTGAAGACAGCTAGACTTCTTGCTTTTCGAACCTACATAGTATTACCTCCTCTGTGCACAGGATATAGGCACCCAGATCCATTGAAATGTGATGGGATTAAGAAGCATGACTTTTTTAGACTCTTTTGAAAATCCAGCCCATAACTGCGTCATAAGCTGTGTATAACTGGGAGCGTCACTTTCAGATGCAGCAACCTGAATTTTTTGTCTGCACTGATATAAAAACGTGCTTATCTTTCAAAGACACTGAGCTCTGATTAGCCACACACAGAAGTTAATGAAAACCTTGACCTATTACTATAAATATTATTATTATTATTATTTGAGTGCTTTTATTCCACACTGCATTGTTCTAACCATAAACACACACAAAAGATAGATCCCTCCCCAGGCAGCTTATAATGTCAGTAGCTTTGCCTGTGCAAATCCGAAAACACGTTACTTATGTATGAAGTTTACAAATGTAATTTTGTGCATTGAAATGATTAACAATTTCTGTAGGGCTACTGCGAAAATGTTTTAAAGCAGTATCCAGGTCTCCCTATGAAAGAAACCTCGACCAAAACAGATTTGTATGCAGAGTATTGGTATGCCCATTGTTATAAATAATGCAAACTTCTTCAATATGAATATACTGTACATAGAAAGCTCATTTTCCTTGTGTGCTGCTCAGGCCAGTTATCACAAATGCATAAAATGTAAACATGATGTATTATAATTTGGCTAGGATGAACAGTGAGGATTTTATGTCCTATTAGTTTTTTCAATACAATATGTTTATTGAAGTTGATTTAGCCAACCTCCTACGATCCTTGTTAGGTTCCTGAGAGACTGAAAATGAGTGGATGTCCAGAGTAACAGCACAAGTGCTTATATTATGCTGATACCATGCTGTGTTTGAGCCACAGATGGAACCAAATGATTAATTAGATCATGAAAATTCCTCAGGAATCAAATTATTAGGCTGGATTGGCTTGAACCACGTTAGTTAGACCTGGAGCTAGATTTCAAAAAACCTCAATGTTTAGAGTAGTTTCAGCGCTGGCTTCACATTTATATTAATTTCTTAACTCTCTGCTTTTGGTATCAGCCAGAATATACACCCAGTGCCCCAGTTTTGTGCAGGACTCTCTCCACACTACTGGAATACGGTTGTATTTTTGCCATCTGCTAGAGTAGTACCCTTATTCTCTGAATTTTAGGTCTGCCAAAAGGAGTCAGGAGGGGCTGTATGGCTACACCAACTGCACTAATGCACAGTTAGGGGAAGGGAAGAGGATGCTTCACCTACTTTCTACTCAGTTCAAGAAAGATTCTTGCCTCCTTGAGCACCCCTAAGCATGGGACAGCTTTCCACTATCCCAAAAGATTATGCTTGCTTTGTAGACTTGTTTAAGCCCTCTACTAGCTTTTGGAATGTCTTTCTCATCTTATAATTGAAATACCAGATTTTGTCCTTTACTTGCATCCCTGTTGTACCTTCAGCTGAATGAGAGACAGAGATTTAGAGAGCCAAATCCTACTTCCAGGTGATGGCTTTTCCTGAAGATGTAAAGAACTGCAGATGCATACCAGCGAGTGTACTTATATCACGTGCGTGATGTAAGAAAAGCAGTCAGGTAGGAAACTTTACATGACATAGATTTAGTATATGCTCGAAAGGGCAAGGTAACATTTTGTTTTTGGACATCAGGTAAATGTTTTCAGCTCTGTTCTCAAGTCTTATCTGTAAAACGCAAATTAAAGATCTTCTGTATTTCAGAGTGGTACTCTAAGGAGAAGAGCTTTAAAATACGCAAACAGTATGCTACAGTGGTCACAGTTAAAGCAGGAGACTGGAATGGGAATGGGAGGTTCCATGTTGATGATACAGAATGAGCTGTTAGCAGGTTTGCAAGAGCTAGAGAAGAATTTGTACCTAAAATGAAGGAAAGTTGCAAAAAATTCAACAGCTTTCAGACGATGCTCACTAAATCTGCAGCTGGGTTTCTCTGATGTGATATGGACCATGTAGCTGTTGATTCCTGATGCGAAGGTGCAGAATACTCCTGTTGCTCTGTAGCATCTTCCTACTTTGATGGTTGGCAAAATGAGATCGCCTCATTACGACCTTAGGATGGAAACCTACAATTTCTTCCATCTACTAGTAGGATTTCACCCTCTAACTAATTTATAGGTACTTTAACTTATGATATGCAGTCTGGACAGTATCTTCCCACCCAGCAAAGCTGCAAAGATTTCTACATATTATGATATTGCTAAGAGCTGTTCTGTGCATTGTCACTTTCTACATCTCAGCTATCAGGTAAACTGAGGGGTGAAGCTCAGATACTCTCTCAGATATTGTCGCTGATGCTAAATATCCTATCACATTTACCTTATGCCACCAGAGGTCCTATTTAATTCATCCTATATATTTAGAGAAAAAAATGTTGATATGAGAAAGCTGATAAGAACCTAGCTGTTGGGAAAAAGGTATTAAATAACCACAAGCTGCATGTTAATGAATGAGCAGTATACATATATGGTTTTTTGTAGCTCTATTTCTATGTATTCACTAGAAGATTAACTGCTGTTAGCAGAAGAGCAGAATTTAATTTGTCTAATTGTGTAACACAGAATACCAAATCCTCTGTGTGCACTCCGCTGGAATTGAGACTACAGCTATCATTGACTTGAACTGGGCCAGAATTTCAACTGTTATTCCTAATACTTCTTTTTTTTTTTTTTTTTTAATGGATATAAATTGGTCACTTCTGACATCAGTTGGCACAGAGGGTCTTTCTTGGTTAAAATGTAAATTTTAGTGAGTGGAATAATAATAGAAATAAGACCTTTGTCTCTTGAAATTAAAGTGCTTGTAAAGCTGAAGCTGCCAGCTTTGTATATTACAGCCTGAGGAGATAATATACTGAATCATTCATTTCCTTTTCCTATTCTTTTTGCTTTCTTCAAAAGCACGTTCTGTTTCAAGTAATTTCAGTCCAATAATGAATATAACACTGACTGACTCACCATCATACAAGATCTGCTTTGGGATATACTTTATCAGGCTTTGTTTCTGTGCAGTCAGAACACTGAGAAAAATGGGAAAAAGTAACATACCACGTGATGAGCTTATGTTTCTTCTTGATGCTTTTAAATTATTGGGCCTTTGTTTAATGAGAAGCTCACCTGTGTATGCCTAGATTACTCTAAATTTGTCTCTGTCCCTCACTACCTGAAGAAAGCAGTTTTCTAATACTACAGCTGCAAAAGAAGAAATAGATTTTTTGTTCAAATTATTTTTTCCACGGTTGGGGGCTGTCTTGGCTCCAATACTATATTTTCATTAATAAACTCCATGATGGAGTAAAAGGTTTGCTTGTTAAATTTTCAGATGGTGTTGTGTTGTTGGTATGTTACAGGACAGGCTTGCAAATGAAAACAGTACTGGTAAACTCGGACATAGTGCTGAAAAATGGATCTCATTGAATAAATGCAAAGTGCTACACATAGGAAAAATTAGTTGCACAAAACCAGATGCATACTGCCTGGGATGAAGCGTTTCTTGATGGCAGATCTGCATACAATGAAAAAGGATTGAGGCGTTAAAGTGCATTTTCAGATAATTTCGTGTTCTGAAAAAGATGTGCAAGCTGAAACACAGCTGCAAAACAATGTGACATAATTCTTTGACTCTTCTCAAGCCTGTTAAACTTTAGACGAAAGACTCTGTCAGGTTTGAACACTGAGGTTCAAACAAGAGTTGGGCCAACTGGACACATTACAGGCGGGACTGGAAGCCTGCAGACATGACCAAGGAAGAAAGAAGGGATGAATATAGTGGGTTTTGTCTTAAGATGTGCAGAGCGAAGACCCTAGGAACAGTCTTCACATATGTAGAGATGCTTAAGAGAGTAGTCTGCATGTAGAACCTAGGGAAATATAATGGACTTAAATCTCAGGAAGGACAATTCAAATTGGACAGTAAGGCTTCCCAGTAGTAAGGAGAAGCAATGAACAGGTTACTGTGTGACATTTCCAGCACGATCTATTGAACAAGTTACAAATGCATCAGTTAGGAACGTCATAGTTCTAATTGATCCTGTCTAGGAAAAGGAGAGGGATTACATGATCCATTCAGATCCCATTAGTCTAAGACTTCAGTTTCAGCTATAGACAGTAAACAGTGAACCACCTTATCTCATGAAAAGCAGCTTTAAAATTTTCTGTTTACAAGAAGAATCTGTTCAGACAGCTATGACACTACGAATGAGTTTAACAGGAAAAATTCTTGGATTAGATTTTTCCATTTAAGAAATACCATTTCATAAACTGGAAAACACTCAATAATGCTAAATGAAGATTATGGTAGCAAATCTCAAATTTGCATGAAACATTAGTACTGCAAATTTTGTGATGCCTTTGAAACTGCGACATTGCTGTTGAAAATTCTTATAAGCTTAGCAGACTTTTGAAAGTAACTGAGACTTGATTCTCTAATGGGCCCAGTGCTTGACAGAAAATGGACTTTAGACTGGGAAGTAAATGTTTTTTTGAGACTTAACAGTCATTTTATTGAAACTGCCAATAAAAGAAAGTGGTTGATATGGAATTATGTGAAATGACACAGTGAAGGGCTTTCTGTGAAATTTTTGCAAACTGAAAATAGTGTATTTTATTCAGTTGAAGCTGATCATAAATTGAATTTCAGCTTATTTGGCACACAAAAACTACATTTTGACCTTGCAGGGGAGATTAAATCTCAGTCTCTTAAGAGGAGTGCTTGCTGAAGTAGAGAGAAAAGTATGTAAATTCAGTTAATAAATCCAGGTAATTTTCCTATAGGAATAGGTCAAAAAAATCGGGACTGTACCAAACAGGTCCTGTGAATGCTAAAGGTATCTGAATTGACTATGGATCTCTTAAGACACAAAATGATAATGCTGATTTTTAAGCAAATGCACCATCTGAGTGAAATCATATAATTCTGAATTAAAACACACAGGTGTTTACAACGGAATTTATCTTGGTTTAGAAATTCAGCAGCTTCCTTTGCACATTATGTTTAAACCTTTGCTTGAGGGAGAACCTGAAATATACCTGTGCCTATGCAGGACATTTATCAATTATGGGAGAATTATAAAATGCAATAATATAAAGCATACTCTAATATTTAGCTTTTTGTTTTCAATTTTATTTTGTAGAAGAGTCAGTGGAATTCTTAACTTTCATTAAATCTCTAGGATCTCTAGGATCTCTGCAAAGGAAGGCCAGACTTTCAGAACAAAATGTGCCACAATGGTTTACATCCTAGAACAACAGGGGAGAGTTAATGCAGATTATGAATACAAATTCATTGGTGAAGTCAGTGTAACTGGGTTTTTTTTTATAGAATCATAGAATAGAATTATAGAATCGTTTTGTTTGGAAGAGACCTTTAAGATCACCGAGTCCAACCGTTAACCTAGCACAGCCAAGTCCACCACTAAACCACGTCCCTAAGCACCACATCTACACATCTTTTATCCACCTTTTTATAGGTGGTTAAGAACTGATTTATTGTATACTCTACTGATGTACAAGATGTAATCCAGTTTGGTGGACAGTCTGTGCTTGGCCAAGCTAAGGAAAGAGAAATATTGGAAGTCAAGATTAATTTGCAGGTGTATACCTGATTAGAGATTTTCAGTGTTATCCTTATGTTTTGAGAACAACAGATGTGCTTTACTGACATGATTATTAAATGGACTTATGTTGTTTTTAGAAGCTGGGTGGAACTGATGAGGAATACAGAGAAAACAAAATAATGACTTTCAAATTAAATTCTTATATAATAATAATAATCCATATATTCTGATTTTAATAAATGTCTAATACATGTAAAACTCCAGCAGAGGTTGTTTAGGGTGTGAGGGTCTACATATGTTTTGCACTATTGAATCTGCACAGAGTAGATAATTATGTTTTTTAGAGCAGGGGAAATACATAGGGGAACATAGTTCAGTTATCACAGGTAACACATAAACCGGGAATGATACCTGCACTGATTTGGAAGAAAGCTTGACAGGCTGTGGATTAAAACTTTCCCTTGAATTTAAAAAAGGTGAATTCTATTGTTTGACTTGTGAGCATTTTTGTTCATTTCAGAGCATGATAGCATGCAAAAATGTGTCCCATTTTGATTTGTACTTGTCACCTGATTTGTTCTTATAAAACATTTCCCATTTACATGC
The DNA here is from genome assembly GCA_008921705.1 of Burhinus oedicnemus. Classification (NCBI taxonomy): domain Eukaryota; kingdom Metazoa; phylum Chordata; class Aves; order Charadriiformes; family Burhinidae; genus Burhinus; species Burhinus oedicnemus. Next base: position 254,686 of record VFFE01006842.1, read on the forward strand.
ACAACTGATGTGAAATAGCAGCCACGAGCAGATTTAGAAAGCAATCTCTGAAAATTCAGCCAACTAGATTTACCCTGGAGTGTTATTGAGAGTAATATGAGAACCCCATGAAAAGTTAGTCTTATAAAATATAGTGGACTTTACCTTATTCCATATTTATGAGCTATAGTGTCAATACAGCACTGTTATGAAGTTGAAATAGTACAAATATTCTTAGGGTTTGACCCTGCCAACATTGACTCAATACTGCACCAGTAATTTTAATCATGTACTTGTGTATGTGTGGGATTGGATCTTTAATCCTTATTTTTTGTTCTTGTTAGTCACCAGGTAAAAGCAAAGACACATGTGAAGGGGAGAAATTTAGCAGTTACAGTGTTAGTCCAAAGGTGTACTGCGTTGGAAAGTTTGAGGAAAATTGGTTCAGCTATTTTTGAGTTAGCCAAGTGTTTTTCAGCTGTTAAGAAAATTGTTTCAGCTATTTCATGCTTGGCTAACTCAGTCTTGTTTAAAAACATCAGACCTGGTGTGCATGTAGTCTTAAAGTAGAAATGTGTATTCTGCTTGTTGAGAAGGAAGTTACCTTTGAAATATTAGAGGTAGTAATCATAAAGCATTCAGGAAGAGGGTATTATTCCCTCCTATCTTCCTTTGGAGTATGACTGTAGCATCATCTGCTCTCTCCAAGCTTTGCCTATCTGAAAGTTGCCTACAGCTTCAGAGGACTACCAATATTTCTTGTGAGTCAAAGCAGACCAGTGGAGGACAGATTTCAAAGGTGGGGCTGAACTCTTTTTATTTGCCCTGATTTATTATGCTATAAAAGGTAAATGTTGTTGGACTTGAGCTATTTATGAAGTTAAGAGCTGTGCCTGGTACCGCAGTCTATGTGGAACTACATTGTCATTTGGACATGAAGTCAGTTCTTAAAGGCCTCAAACAGGCCTCAAAACTTACATACTGATTGAAGAACCACACTGCCCTATTGTTCAGTAGAGAAAGCTTTTTTTTTCCCTATAGTGTCAGTTTCTTGCTGGAAGGATTTTCTCTTAATGCAAGATAATTTTTCTTTTTTTTTTTTCTTGGATACTTGTTCTGGGATGTAGTGCGTTCACACTATGTGTCAATTTTTTTTTCTTACCCAAATACATTTATACATTAAGTATTTTTTATTGACTGCATTTGAGGGTATATTTTTTAGTTTACATATTTTTATTGGCAACTACTACCTTGCAAAACAATTATGTTACAGGCTAAAAATGTGCATGCTGTGCTAAGCCAGAGGTTACTTTGCTCAGAACGTATGCTGGAGATTTGATAGCATTATTTCGCTTTCCTGGGTTATGCATGCAAATGAATTTAGGTATTCTAGTGGTGGAAATATTTACTGAAATCCTCTTCTTAGAGAGGATTTTAAAGAGAAACAATACATTTATGCAAGGAGAAGGTCAGCTTTAATCCTCACTACTCAAGAAATACATTTAGGTTTATCATAGAAATGTCTCCACACAGAGAAGAAAGGTAGGAAGAGACCAAATGTATTTGTTCTTTTCTCCTATTGTTCACCCAGCCTCTAGGTATTTAAGTTGATGGAATTTCTTGAGCTTAATATGATTTGTCTATTTAGAAACTCTTAGTGGAGCCTTCCCTTGAACCCATATGCATAAAACTAACATACTTCGGAAAATGTCAGAAGTCTCACCTGCTTTGGGAATAACTACGTCTATTTGTTGGCTTTGAACACATTTCTGTCCAGTTTCATTGGATGATTCCCAGCTCTTCAAATGGCAGTTTCTTACTGGTAGATAAGTAGCCAGTTCCAATCTACCCTCCCAGGACCAATCATGATTTTGTAAACATATAAAAAGAAATGACTATTCTTCAAAACTACTCTGTGGGTTAAAAATTGGCAAATAAGTTGTCTTCACAAAATGGAACTTTTTATAACTGTAGATGCACAAACTTAATAGTTTGTGTTTTGTGCCTATGGTGGGTGATACTGTAATGGCCATACTCTGTTAAATGTTTCTGGGCAAAGGAGAAGGGTTGTAGTAATTGTAGGAAGTGAAACTTTAATCCTTCAGTTTTGTGCACATAAACTCTCATTTAGGGCCAGCTGTGCAAGTTATACTCAAATTAATGAAGAACTTATTTGTAGCATGTATAGCTTCAGTGAAACTTCATATGTGAATAAGTGTCTACCATCTTGGGTCTGTTTTTTTGTGTACTTCACTGCCCACATTGTTAATCTAATACAATTCTTTTTCAGCATCCCACACCGCTACAGGATATGGAACAAAACCAAGGTTTTGGAGACTTTGGATAGACATTTGTACCATCTTTGATGGCACTAAATATCATCTGTCTCAGGCTTCTGATTTAAGTGACCAATGTCTTTGGGTTTTTGTTCAGTGGAGAGGGATTTGATCCCTTTCCAGAGGGCATGTTGCATAAGCAGTCAAAGTATGTTCTCTAGAATATTATGCTAAGAAGCATATCTTTTCAGTTGACTACTTTGGGAGACAAGAGTAGCTATCCACACATAAAATTAGTGGTGTGAAAACCTGCTGTTATTTAATGAAAAACTTAAGGAGCATGGCATAAGTATGGCTTGGGGTTAGAGGTCCTGTAGCCTCCTGTCCTGAGCAAAAGACAGGTCTACGACCAACACCAGAAGGACGTCCCCATGGTTTCACGGATTAGCAGCATCTCATGAATCCTCACACTTGATTCAAAGATTTGGCCCTCCACTTGCTCAGAAGAGATGAAACTTTTTTGTGGGCTGCCCAAGGGAGGACAAATTTAACTCCCCTGTACAGAGAAGGAATGAAGGGTGACACAAGCATGTATCTTATTCTGCTGCACAGGAAGGCATCTGCCTTTCTTCCTTTACTTCTGAATTTCTCATAGACTGAGCTACTTTACTCATTCTGGAGAACATCTGAGTTCTTGAGCAGCCTTGTAATTTAAATGGGAGTAATCATGAAGGAAGATACTAATCAGTGGGAGTAAGAGGTATCAGAATGGCCTTAATCAGTACTGTGAGAGCTGGGAAAAGAAAACCAGAAACAAAAACATTCAACCTGAGATTAAACAATGTATAGCTTGTTACAGCGTTTTTAAATGTGCACTCTCTAGTCAGAAACCTATGCACGCCCTGGGTTTTTAGGTTGGTTTTTTTTTCTTTTTCTTTCTTTTTTTCTTTTTTTCTTTCTCCCCACAGTGTAGTCCATATACAGCCAATCTGTGTGGTTATGGGCAGCTGAGAAAATTTAGTGCAATTTCAGTTTCAATGCTCAAATTGTTTTTCTATAGGCCAAGTAGTTTAAAACAGCTTTACCTCTGGTCCCAGGTGTTGCTGAGGCAGCAAAGTCTCTTTGAACCCCCACAAATCAACAGGGAAAACTGCTGAAGCAAGAAAAATCTTTAATTGTACAACCAAAAATACTAACAAAAAAATTAAACAAGCAGCATTTTTTCACAATTAAATGTTTCTCTGTTCCCATTAAGGAACACATGTCAATGTTTTTGAGATTTTTTCAGTGGTACCTGGTTCTTAGGATGCCAGAAATTATCTTGGACCTGTGTTGAGGTGAATCATTACCTGCTTATTGGAAATAACATGGTGGGGAATCTGGGACAGAGCGTGAAATTCCATCTGAAAGATATTTTAAATGTCAATGAAATACTTCAAATTTGTGTGACCACTGAACACAGGAGTAAACCAAGACCATTTTCTGGCACATGGGTGTCCAGATCGTGACCTGTCATCATAAGTTTTAATTAGCATCAGTCAAGAGGCCTGAAATGAGTGAGAGAACAGAATGATTGTGGCAATTCAGTGAAGGGTCCATGCAGGGTGGAGACTGGCAGCAAAGGTGAGACAGAGAGAAGGATGTGCCACAAGTGCTGTCTCTTCGTTGCTTATTTTAGAAAGAACGAGGGAAGTGCAGTTTCTGTGACTTTTAATCTAGCAGTTTATATGAACAATGAATTCACTTCTCTCATCTCCAAGAAAATTTTACAGGAAAATCTAAGCAATGTCATCTTTTCTTATTACGTCCCACAGTCTTTCCCCCAAATGCTATCTTTATTTTCTCCAGGCAAGAAGAATCCAGCCCACGCTGGCAGCACAAATGGGAGAGATTTCAATGTTGGCCAGTACAGCTGGTCCAGTTCTACAAGATAGTGCTTTGGACATTGACACTCATTTTATGGTAACTGTCAGCAGGATATCATGCTGGAGATGGTCACCTGCACCAGAAACTCTAGCTCTAGAGAGCTTGTCTAGAGACAAGGCTAGAAATTCGTTCCCTGGTCTTAAAAAACTTGCCTCTTAACCACGCCTCAGGAAAAGAGAAAACCTCCCTAATTCCTCCTACTTCCCTCCCAACCCCAATCTTTCTGCCCAAGTAGAGGCACATGAGAAAATGGTGTAAGTAGTTTCACCTTTCCTGGTTTTCTTGAGATCATTCTTAATTTCCATAGGAGGTAGTAATGTATAGGTTTGAAGGCCCTAATGAGGATTCTGCCAGAGAGCAGGCCTTCAAGGTATAACCCTGGTGTGGAAATGTTACCCGCTAAACCTGTTTAAGACAAAATATAGCAATATCATAAGCAGCAGGGTGAGCAAAACTAATTGTAGTGAGGTCATATAGATGAATTAGTGCACTCCCTGATGGCATAGAGACTCCTGAAAGTCTACTAAAAGAAAATTAATTAATAGAGTATTTAATGTATTGAAAGTATGTTTGAATAAGAGTATGTTTCTGAAGGTGGTGAAAGTGCTTTTAAAATACTTTGATGTATTGATTCGTAGAGTTAATTTGTCACCTGCACATTGTTATTTAATGTTGCTGGCTGTCTCAGTTAATATGTTTCCTGAATATGAATATTTAATGGTCTTGTATAGTGATCATTATGTTATTTTAAGCTTAATAAATTGTTCAGACCCCTCAAGCCTTTCTTAGAGGTGTTTTTGTTATGTAAATATAACAAAAATAAACGACTATCTGGCTGCTACTCAACCTTGGTTTCACTGTAAGTGGATTTCTGGTAGGCATTTCAGAAGAAATGCGTACTTTTTCACAGAGGAAGAGAGCTTCCAGGCAGCTAGGAGAGGTCCATCAGCATCAAATGGTGTGGAAGGAGAGAAAGAAACTATTCAGTGAGGGGGTGACACCAAGTCTCAGCTGTTCCAAGAAGATTTTGTAGTGAAATCGGCTGGCTCACTTTCTGTATATGAGAATGAGGGAGGTTTTTAAAGGTAAAGCAAGGTGTTGGCATATGGTCAAATAGTTAACAACAGGCCGTGAGTACATTTGGGTTGAAAATTAGACAACACTTTTTTACCATCTGAAGAGTGATGAAGAGTTTTAAGGGGTTTCAAGGTAGATCTTGCTTGGCCTTGGACAGCAAGAGACCAGACTTGATGATCCTGGTAGACCTTTCAATTCCACCTTGTGTTTGAAAGATTCACATCTTAAGTGCTTATGTGTGGTTTTACTCAAGTGGCAGTGTTAAAAAAAATAAGAGAGAGCTTGAGATTTACAAGGAGATTAGATTTTGAACTCATTTACCAAAATAAAGCACAGAAGATGGGATTAAACTCCCACGGTTTTAGATGACATGTGTCTAGATGTCCATACCTAGCTAGTCTCCTAGTGATCTCTGAACAGTCACTGGTGAGAAATAGGCAATTTCAGGGTCTTATTTATCACACCTATTTTAGACATCCACTTTAGAAAGACAGCAATCATGCCCTAGAAATGGCTATTTTTCTCGATTTTCTATAAAAGTAGCCTTGGATAACTCTGCAAATTTTTGTTTTGTAGAAGTCTAAACTGTGATCAGACAGAACTTATCCAGATTAAATTTGCAAGATTTCTTTCTATATTCTAGTGTTATGATGGATTTTTCTCATTTCAATTCATTGAACAAGTATTGATAAATATTAAATTAGAATTTAGTGTAATTGAAAAAAAATGGTATTTAAAAGGGGCATTGTACTTATTCAGACTGAAGCTGTGACCTAGATATCTTATCAGAATAGTTTCTTGCCTTTTCAGAAGCTTTATCTCATTGCAAGAGAAAAAAGAATCTTTTTGGTTATATATATTAAAAAACCCCACATATATCAACAAAACAGTGAATGCTTTTTTAAAGTTCATAGAAAAATTTTATTGCAGAGCAGTAAATACCCTGCAACATTGAACAAAACACATCAACCCTCGTCTTCCTATCAAAGGTTCGTCTTTGCAAGCTAGGCTGATGATTGAACAGGTGGTGATGTGATAATGGATCAGATGGGTCAACAAGATAAGGATTTACATGAAAAGCAAAAGTATGAAGAATTGGAGGTCAAAATTGCTTTTTATGTGAGTCTGGTAGAAAATCACTTGAGCAATGATCGTTCATCTATCAAGCATTTAACAGCCACTTAGCTCAATGGAAAAATCTAAACTGATTGTATGTCAGGTGGAAAGGGTATAAATGAAGACAGAACAGAAATATCTGGGTATTTCAAAATTGTGAATAGAAACCACACTAAAAAAAATAATAAAGACCTAAAAACCACCTTCAGTTGCCAAGAAATTCTTGCAGCACGCTGAGGTCTTCAGTGTGTTGCAGGGGCACACAAAATAGCTGCTTAAATTCTTAATTTATGAAGATATTCACTATAGGGATGGAACTTTCTTATTCCACCGTGAAACAAAAGATCAATTCCTCTGGTTCCAGATGGTGGATGCTGTTATAGGTTCTTCCTTATTTGTCTTGGTATCTGTATTGATTACATTTTCTATTCTATACATGCTCGATACACCATACCCTGCTGTGAGAAGCAGAAATCACCCTTTGTGACTTCCTCAGTATTTGCTGACATCCTGCTATTACAGCATAATACTATAAGAGTTTTGCATTCCTCAGGGGATCAGTTGAATTCTCCTGGTTCTCAGGAAGTGCTGGAAATGGATTATTTAAATTTCAGACATGTATTCCTTGGAGGAGCATTGAAGTTGTCTGCTTCTCAACAGCTTTTCTGGCAGAATGAAGTGGACCAGTATGGAAAAAAGCCCCCAGGCTTTGGGGACTGCCTCTTGAAATAGCAGCAGCAGCAACTGATGGGGCTGGCTTCTGATGATACTGTTCATTTTGGAAAGACTCTCAACATCCAGGCCAACAGGGTGAGCAGATCAGCTGAAAAGTGTTTGGCACCATCTTCTGCATTTCGTACACAGTAGTTGCTATGTGTTAAACATTAGTGAAATGTGAAAGAGATAACAGGGAGAAATGTTACATCAGTCTAGACAGGCCTTTATGTCAGTGAAGATGGTGAAACATTTGTTTTTTGATATGGCACTTTGTTTCTAATTTAGATAGTCATCTTTAGACTCACTAGCACAGTTGTCTTTTTATGAAGTCCCAGTGAGAAAAGCAACATTTTTCATTTTCACCTAGACCATTTTCACATCACCACTGTTCATACCCCATACTTCTGTTCTGACTCAATATCCATCCACCCCTCCACCTCCATGGTATGGTTTTCCTGTTCTATTAACCCTTTTTTGTGCAGTTTCTATCCACTATCTGCCTTGTTTATGTTCTATCCCTTGTTCCTGTTGACTCAAGAACGGATTTCACATCCTCCTTCTTCTCTGACTCCTCACTCCAGTGAATTCTGCCCACCAGCCTCTTCCCTCTGCCTCAATCACCTCCCTCCCTCCCCTCCTTCAGGAATATTTGCTCCACCACAACTAAAATCACAGCCTGTCACAACCGTCTCCTGGTTTCCTATCTCTGATCTTTGGACCTCATACAGGTCTGGATCCTTTCAAACAAAATGCTTCTAAAACTGCTCTTTTGCAGGTGATTTTCCTTCTCTCAGGATTGCTGTCCTGACAAACTGTGTAGGAGTTGGGAATCTGCAGGTGCACAGAACTGAAAGTGATCTCATATCGTGTTAGCTCTGTACCTTGCTACCATAGGGAACCACAGCAAATGCTCGCTTTGCAAACGGATTGATTTTACAAGTCATTCAATTATCATCAGAAAATATTAACGGAAATGATTCAGAGGGGGGCACAGTAAGGCTGCGACTGCAGAACAATGTAGTCTTACACTTCTAAGTCTGGCATTTGCATTTAGCATGGCTATTTGAAGTGATGTTGTGTATCTGTTAAATAAATTAGATTTTATTTATAATAAATGCATTAGAATTATTTGTAAGAATCAGAGACCTGGTAAACAAGTAGATTTCCTTTATTGAAACCAGAACCTGCTTGTTCTTCCTTACACTTAAGAAATATTGAAAGAAACCATGAAAATCTGCAAACTACATGGGGCAAGTACATTCTTTTTCTGGTTTTACAGTACTTTGCCCAGTGATGTCCTGGTGTGTGACAGCAACGCTAATAATAAACGTTAATAATAATTAGCTGCTATTTATTATGGACAACGAGCTTACTTTTTGTGATCTCTTTTTAATGATGATTTCAAAATGTAACACTTGATACTGTTGCCAACTCTGTGAAAAAATTATTTAACTCATATTAGGAAATCAGTTGATTAATTTTTTTTGGAAAAGTGCTGTCAAATATGTTCCAGGCACAGACCCTTTGAAAGACAAGTGGCTTCTTAAGAGGAAATTCTGTTGCTAGGAGACCATAACCATAAAGTTTCAGGATAAAGTATTTTTTATTTTAAATAAGAAATGTTGATTAATGAACATGCTTAACAGGCAAAGAACAAAGCTATCACAGCTATCTCTATTATATCAAAGACCAGTTGAAGCATTCAACGGATATTTTAAGAAGAAAGTATAAAGAGAATGCCTTCAAAGGTAGTCTAGCCAAAGTCAGAGAACCAAGGAGTCCAGAGCATGCTGGTATGACAAAAGTGCCCAAGTATCTGTAGAGGATATTAAATCTCACATTTGAAGTTTTAAACTTATCTCTATCAGCAATGAAAACTAGATTTACCTTGGGAAAGAGAGACTCTCCCATCTATGTTTTCCAAACAGAAAAGTTTGAATGAAATGATCTCTTGAGATTTCTTCTAGTCCTGCCCATTTGGGATTTTGCAGAATTCTGAAACTTCTGGTGCTGCCCAACAGTGAAAGGTAAATATTGGTCTGGAGGGTCTTTGGCTTCGATCCACTGTGGAAATTCCTTAGTGTGTCAGCAATAACCATCTATATACAAACTTAGAAATGTTTAGCATATACATAAATAATTCCAGTCTCATAAAGTATTAGCTGCTGGTAACTGAGAGTCCAGTATTGATCATCTTAGTTTCACTGAGTAGCACCTTAACCCACAAAAAGATTACTGAAATCTAAGAAGGTTCTTTTAGAAAAACAGCACTAGTACAGGCATTAAAATCTGGCCCCACTGGCTCAATATTTATCTAGTTGTTTAATCCCACAGGTCTTGATCCAGTTTACGACTGCTGAAAATTGACTCAAGCGTAGACTAATTAATAAGTTCATAATAGTATCAAAGAGCAAGAAATCTTTAAAATGGCTATTTCTGCAAGGAAATCAAATTGCTTTCTGAGAACTAGCAACATGAAACAAAATGCAGACCTCTTCAAAGGGAGTTACACCACGTTCAGCTGTAAAACTTTGTGACTGGTTTCTGTAGATGTCCACACAGGGAATCTTTAGAAAAGGATATTTTCAGCAGGTAAACTTTGGTGTCTTGAACTACTGAAAGCTCCTGGTTAGGTAGAGGGTATCCCAGAACAGAGGCAGAGGAAGAGAAGATAACTATTATTAGGAATACTGTAGATATCGTCACCTGTGCAAAGAGCGGGACATGGCAACTCGACAAGGAACATCCTGAAACACCAGAAAGAAAATGTCACGCCTATCATGCATGCTCAATACCTTTTATTGCTAAGGTTTTCTTGGGAGAGATCTCCCTGGTGATTCACATCTGGGCATCCTCTATCAGCTGAGTCAGTCGGGATGCAAACTTAGAGACGAAGAAGGGAAAGGCCGCTGTGGGACCTGAGCATCTCCCTGGCAGAGGCTGAGGTGTGCCTGCTGAGCGCGACAGCGCTCCGAAGTGTTCTGCTGAAAGCTGAGGACGGGTCCTCTGTTAACCGCAGACCTGTGCCACTTTGTTCACTTGCAGTTAGGATAGGAAAGGCTAGAAATGTTACAATTCTCCTCAAACTTCGAAGGGGACAAGGGACACGTGCTGTATGTTACTGGCACCTTTGGCTCAAAAGGGAATATGTGTATATTTCTGCTAAAGCATAACTTATGTGTTGTTTGGAAGGCTTGCAACTGAATATACATAGTATCAGCAAGATGTGGAAGTCTGTCGTGGATAGCAGATTCCCTGTTTAATGTACAGATACGGTTTACTGTGTTACAAGGTTTTAGGGATGCCTATTTGTTTTACTGAAGCTAATACATTCTTTTCTCAGAATTATTAACATGTCCTTATCAGAAATTTGCATGAACTAATCCTTTATAATGCGTTGAAAATTCCTGAATATATGAAAGTCTGACTTGTGCTACTACAAAGAGTTAATCTCAAATGCCAGACTACAGTGAGTAAGACAGAATTTATGTATCTCTGAGTATATAATGCCTACATTCTGTTATATTTGTATTTCAAAATTTTTGGGCTTTGGTTTTTGGAAACCAGTGAGAAAAAGATGCTGTTCACCAAGCGAAAACAAAAAGGAGATGCAGGATTTTGTCTTTGCTTTGTGAAAAAAAAATGGTGCAAGAAGTATAATTCTTGCTCTGACAGAGAGGCCTTGGCGCTTCACAGAAGAACAGGATCATGTTGATCCACAGCAGATTTTTCAAAAAGGACAACTAGACATCCAAACCCTTATTAGCCCTGCATAAAAGAAGCTTAACAACTTCAACCAATTGTTTCCCACAAGGTGAAAAACACCCAAACGAGTTGGGAATGAGCGCTAAATCAGATTGCTGACTGATAAGGATCCTTCCCAAGGCTAATAACAAAGGCTTACCACAGACAAGCAGCGGATTAAACATTTTAAGCCTCTATCGGCTAGCGCCAAGGAATCTGGCGTGGTAATTCTGCAATCTGTAGCTGTTTGGGTAGCTATCAAAAATAGGGATGAAGAAAGCACACAGACCTAAGAGGTGTATTTGCTTCCACATTGTGACTAAGTGAGGTTTGGCCTCTGTAGAAGGGGCTGCTCAGGACGGAGAGGAAATCCACTGGTTAAAGTAGTCGAGCAGAAGATGAGGAGCATGAGAGGAGGAGGAGGAAGAGGAGAGGCACAGCCGGAGAGCGTTTCTTCGCCAAAGTGGGAACGGGGACAGCTGTTTCCCTTCACGAGTGCTTGGCTGTACCACGTTTTTAGCTCCTGTTCGGCGGGTTAACGGGCCCCTACATAAACTACCTTTGGAAATGATCTGCACTGAGTGTTTGAAAGCTAATCATTTGCTTTATAGCTGCGCGTTACCTGCTGCACGGTGGCTGCATTGCTCTGGGCTCTGTCAGGCAGCCGTTTCTGTAGTAAAGCAGAATGCGTGCTATAAAAACTTGCTTTTCGCAAAATATTTGAAGGAAATGGAGTTTTCAATGGACTTACGTGATACATCCTCATTTTGGCTTCATTATTTAAGAGACATTTTGCATGACTTGTAGCTCTATGTGATAGCACTCTTCAAATCCGGTTACACTGCGTAGAAATAATCTACAATGAAGGTGATGTAAAAATGATTGATTGTGACTGGCTTGTCTTTTAAAAGAACCAAGTATTTTGATAGCCAATGAAAGAGGAAAAAAGGCAGTTATTGGCCCTGTACTTTTGTGCATGACCTCTGTCTGAAGACCATCACCTTCATTCTAATAGTCTGATTTGTGTTCCGAATAAATTATTCAATAATTTCAAGCAGAGAAAGCTCTCTGTCTCTTTTGGAGTGTGACTTCTTTTTTCCACCCAACTGAGTTGCAACTAAATGCTTCGCTGTGCTCTGAACCAACTTTGCAATTTACTTCTGAATCTCTAATGCTCTCACCACACGTAACGGCTTTCAGTGGCAGCAGAGGTGGTCCTGCAACCCACACAGTCTTCTGCTTCCTTTTTTAAGTCAGCGACAGATAAAAAGGTGGAGAGTAAAAAGTTATTCAGAGGTGAGGGAAGGGCAGTGTAGATTAAGAAATAAAATGCTCACAAAGCAAATCCTACAGCCCCAGTTAATTGAATAGTTAAAATATCTCGGCTTCCATTTGTAAGTCCCAAAATACAGCCTTTTGTAACGGCTTTATTTTTTGCTTCTACGGACTTGTGCTAAGCTTGCAAGTCTGGCAAGCTGCTAGAAAGCTCTGAAAATAAGTGAGCTCTCTTCACCCTGTGGATTTTTCCAAGATACCCCCAACTTGCAGTTTTATTCTGCATATAAACCTTAAGTGCAACGGGGCTGAAATTGGTGTCTTAGACCTTTCAGATTTTCCTGTGTCGAGGAACACAATAAAGAAGATACCTGTCTGCACTGGTACCCGATTTGTCTCCTGTCTGTCACTTGTAAAGTAGCAATGGTGGAATAGCGCCTTTCTCTTGAGAAATTCTCTGGGCTCCTTCCCTGTGGGAAATAGCACAGTATTGTGATGCAGATTTTCTGCCAAATCTCGCAAATCCCTCACTGTGGGGATTTCTCTTTTCAGTCGTCTATCGTCCTGTCTGTAGAGCACTCACATTCAATACAGAAGGCTTATCACTTCCTTTTTAGAACTATAAGAACCAACATCACAGCCTGCAAAAACCCACCTGGTGAGCAAGATCTTATTTATTCAATTTTTGAATCTCGCTGAGGACTGCTCTAGAGACGAAGAGCCTCTGATAAGTTATTTGCTGTTTTCTTTAAAATATGCCTGCCTCAACCGAGTTTCAAGAGACTCCTGCTTCTATGCACCAGCAGATAGAGCGTAATTATATTTGTTGTTAAATGGATAACTGTGATGTCCGATATTTAATTAGTACCACCTGTCTAACTGGATATGTGCATGACTGCAACTGTAAATTATGTTAGTGCCTTTCAGACATAAAGAAGGGAAAACCAGGCATAGCAAACAGGGATTCCTGGGCTGACTCTGGATTAAAAGGCAAATTCACACCCAATGTTCGAACTAACCAATCTGAGCATATGAAAGTTGCCATTCATTGAATGCACTAAAGTTTCCCATCTGGGACTTATGTACTAGGTTTCACCCTGACAGTGATGCGCTGAGGGTGTATGCACAGATCTGGGGGTTCAGAAGTGCTCCTGAATCCACATTTCAGACAGAGGCAAAAGCTGTTGTTGAGATGTAGGCTGGGCTTGCGTTACAAGAAGCCCTGCATCACTCTGCTGATGTAAATGGGCTCACGCATGTCCAGGACGTATCTCGTTGTACATGTCCTGGTTTGAGCGACACAGGACTCATTTCTCTTCTAATGCTTGGGAGAACTGTACTTTTAGAAGACTCTAGTGTCTGAATTTGTGAAAATATTTACTTTATAACCAGCTAATGGTGTGTGGGTGTCAAGGTCTCAGTGTTTTTGATGAGGAGGAGTGAGACCTGAGCACTTGACCCAAGCTGGCCAGCAAGATTATTTCATACCATGAACGGCACATTCAATATAAATTAGAAAGTTTGCTGTGAAGCTCTCTCTCCCTTGATGGTGGTGATCCAGGGAACTTCTTTGCCCTGGTGCTGGACCCCTGAGCCCTTCCCTTCCTCCCAAAGCCATAGCGCTCGCAGTGTCCGACATTTGCTGTCCACTGCTGGGAGTGCACAGCTTCCTACGAATAGAATGGGCTGAGTATAATCCTTGTATATTTTATATTGGTATCGGGATCAATATTGGTTCTTTAGTGTTATTAATGTTAATTATCTAGTCTTATTCTATTAAATCTGTTTATATTTCAACCCCCAGGTTTCCTTGTTTTTTCCCCGATTCCCCTTCCTGGGTGGGGAGGGGTCATCGGGTGACAGAATAACTGTCTAAATGACAATAAATTGTTGTGGGTTTCTCAAACCATAACAGGACATCGATGTGCTCTTACGGAGGATGTTCCACTTACAGCAGATCAGAATTGAAAGTTAAGCCGCTGAGTTTGCCACTGTTGGGTCATTTTATTTTTCCTTCCTAGTATTTCCCTGTCTGGGTTTTTTGCAGAGTTACAAGAATAAACTTGCATAGTTGTGAAAACAAAACTGCAAGAGTCTGAGTCTTGTGAGGCATTTCAACAATATGATAGTGAACAATGCAAGCACTTACGTTAAATCCAGCTAAAAGTACACCAATAAATAAATGCATTTGTATCCTTTCATACCCAGGGAATAAATGAATACTTTGTGTTAGGATAAGCCCTGTTTTTGACTGAGAAAAAGCATAGACACAAATGCTGAACTGAACACAGAATGGCTGATTGTCAACGCACATAGAAAATTTTGGAAATAGCCAATTGCAAGATATATTTCATAGTGTAATTATCCCAGTGGCAGTTTGACCTAGATGCTAAAGATAGACACAAGGATGTCGACGACTTCTTTGCAGACCCCAAATGACCGGGATTTAGACCTTATAATTCACCAGGTGAGCAACAGTGATATGAAGGTCCCATAGTATGACAGATCCCTGATTCAGCAGACACCTGGGATGTTGCCTGATAAATTACTGTCATTTGCTAATATCTGTGCAACACCCAGGCAGAGCCTACTGTAGGGATGCTTCAGCTCCACTTGGTACACGCTGCAGTTAAAAAGAAAAGTGATCTGCCAGCAGTAATAACACTTTCATAACTTTGGCAGTCCTAAGCCTTGTTTGATACCTTCTGGCTTCTTAATTTTGCCAAATCGTTACTTTTAACGCTTAGAAGAGTACTAATACACTGTGTTATTATAGGTGGGTCTCTATTTAAATAGGCCTAGATAATATGGGAGCAGTGTTTTAATTCTGACTAGGGCCTGAATCCATTTTACAGGCATTTCAGGCACTTAAGCAAGGTTCCTTAGTCCAGAAAGTATGTATTTTTTGCTCAACTTCATTTCCCCTCCCCTTTCTAATCAGGAATTTTAAGGTTTTTTAAAATTGTTATTATTTTTATTTTCTTCCCGTGATTTCTACGACTGTGCTAAAAAAACTTCCAGAGAAGAAGAGACTGAATTTTGGATATGAGAACTCAGAGGAGAATGCTGAAGGAGACATTATTGTTTTAATTGTAATGTCTTCATTCTAGCGTTACGGGCTAACTTCACTTTCAGTTTGAAGACTGTTGGAACGCTCCCTTTGACAGTTTATACTGCCTGTTGTGGTCAAGCCTTTTCTAATGGTGGGGAGAGATAACTGTTTAGCTACTTGACCTTCCTGGCATTGGTCTGGTAGAAGATTATAATAATTTTTCAGCCTCCAACAGTGATAAGCTAGTATCCAGGCAGTGTTTTGCACTGTAATATTTATGAATGATCTGTGACTAAAATTTGGCTAGGAGAGAAGCTAACGTATTTGTAGTCTAAAACGTATACTCAGCTGAAATTAATACGTAATAATAATTTATTTTCAAAACAAAGGGGGTCTTTTCTGTTAGCTGCTCTAGAACCAGAGAATAACTGACACTGGAATAGACCACTGGAGGTAAGGTACTGAGGCAGGCTAATAATGTTTGCCCCTGCCAGTGTAGAATTCAAGCACTCATCTCCAAACACAACATAACTACTCACTACTTGTATTTACCAAACATTTTTGTTCTTATTTCTTCATTTACTACTTCACAATGCTTCTAACACCCGAAAGTCTATCTACCTTTTTTTTAATATTTTTTGTGTGTGTGTGTGTGTGCACACGTGTGTTGGGAGCTTAAGTAAGTCCATGCAATGTAACTTTGTGATAAAGTGAATATTATTTTGGAGGGAATAAAGAGCTACTTCCACTTAAAAATATCTTAATTTATTCTTAAATCCTGCTTAGTTGTAATACTTTTGTAGTGTGCCAACTGGTGCCCCTCTGCTGAAATGTTAATTATGAATTTATTCCATAAGAATAAGAACCTCAGACTAAGAAACTTATGATGCATTTGAATATGTGCAAGGCTCCATCATGAATAGAGCAGCCTTGTGAATAAGATTTTCTCCATGAATGACGTGCTGGAATACTTGGCTTTAGTTTGCTTGAGTTAAAATATAATTAAGGCAGTGCATAAAGTTATGATCTCTCTCTGTCTTTCATGAACTTAAACTTTGACTGAATTATTTTTTCCAATTTTAAGTAAATATATTTATAGAAAGATACATGTACAGCCTGCTTCAAAGCTTTCTGAAATCTGAAAGACTTCTGGGGATTGCAGTGGGATCTGGAGGAGTGTAGCTGCCATAATTGTGCAAGGTAGGGAACTTCTTGAAGACTGCCATAAATCCTCAGAGACCATTGTCCGTAGTGACAGTTTAGGCAATTTGGATAATTTAGACACCCTAAGCATTGTTTAGAAGGTGACCTGTACTTTTCATACCAGTTCTCTCTCTTCTCTCTTGCATTTGTAAGCTTAACAAATGATAATCATATCCAATACCTTATTCTTGAAATTCTCATGCCCTCACAGGCAATATTGGAAACTGGAAATACAGAATCAGAAATTGTTTCTTGGTCCTCAAATGCAATCCCCTGACATTATGGACAAGGTGTCACATATTTACTTTCATAAATGTTTCAAACAGTACATTAATGGTAGTTAGACTTTTTATCCTCGGTACTTTACCTGGAAGATGATTTCAGAATCTCCCTTGTTTTGTACCTTACTGCATTAACAGCCAGTTCATGACCCTTTATGACCCTGTGTAAACACTCTCTTTGAGTTTAAAGACCTCTTTTCTCTCCTGTGTCTGTACCCTGGTTTATGTATAGGCACCAATCACATCCCTTTGCGTTACAAGGTGAATTCTTCTCTTGTCTGATAAGCTCTCTGTTGCCCTCATTATGCTAGTGATCCTTCTCTATGCCTATTCTAATTTCATATCTTCCTTGAAAATAAATGACCAGAACTGTACATACTATTAAAAATTAAGTCTCATCAGGGCTTAGTATAGTAGAATTAATGCTTTTCTATCTCAGCTGGAAACACCTTGACTGATGTATTGCAGGACAGCGTTTGAGTTTTTCCATGCTTGCCATCCCTTGCTAGCTTATAGTCATCCTGTGATCAGCTTATACACCTGTGTCTCTCTCTTTCCAGTCACTTCTGACTGATGAGTTCCCAGTCAATAGCAGAAATTCTCATTCATAGTCCCCAATGACCTTCCTCTTTTTATTATAAATTTAATTTAATTTAATTATGCTTACTCCCATCCTCAGGGCCATGCAGTTCTTTTTGTGAAATAGCCTAATCCTCTTCAGTATTGACAATGCCTTTTAGCTTTTTGTCTTAAGAATACTTTTTTTTAAGCCAAGGTTATTTATACAAAAAAATTAACAAGATTGGTCCAAGGCCAACCGTTTGTTACCTCTCATCAGACTAGATTTTTCCCTTACAATATTTCTTTACTAGCCAATTCTTTACTCGCCAATTCTTTACTCAACTCACAGTTACAGTATTATTTGCCATTTCCCTAACCATCATTAATCCTTCTTCATATGACATTGTATTGACTGTGTTTGCCACATTTACATGTGACATCAGTATTTTACTGAGCTCCAAATGGATGAAAGGTAATGCCTCTTCTTTATTTAGGTTACCTAGACAAAGCAGCATAGGTGACCTAGCCTGGCTGGATCTTTGTGTAATGTAGGTTGCATATTATCTTGGGTTTTTACAACTTTAATTATGCTAGCCTTGAAAATGTATATTACATGCTTGCATGGCTTTGAGATTAAGTTGGATACCCTCTTCTCTAAACTTGGTGATCCTACATCTGGCGTTGTATATGCATTAAATATATTTAGTACAGAACTTAGGCGTCATATACCAGTGCTTTCAGACCTTTTGTGGGTCCAAAGTAATTCAGCCTGCAAAAAACCATTTAGTTCAACTAATTGATCGAGATACTAATGTAAAAACAAGGACTTGAAAAGAAGCATTACTATAAGACTTAAAACATATTTGAAGTAAAGGACAGAAGTAAAACTTTGAAAAATGTTTTCCATACTATAACAGCAATAATTAATTTCCCAGAGCATTGGTACTGATGGTTGTACGTAAATGTTTGTTCTTTGATAGCGATCTATACATGCTTTTTGAGAAGAGCTGGGCATCCTTTATTACCAAACAGTGGACAGGACTGGACCAATAGCAAATAAAGTATAATTTCACTAAAGGTAATTGTTTCTGTCAGACTCCTTTTAACCATTGCTTAAACTCAACATTTTCCTTGCATGGAAATTGTTTTTGTAGTGGAAAATATCCTGAAAGGTTGATATTATAAAGGAAAGCAGTGAACATTGAATCACTACAGCATGATAAAACTAGGTCAGAATTCTGTCTTTAATGTGTTTAATTTCAGACAGCCTTCCAAATTAAAGATGATCATACGTTCCCAGAGTGTTATTATTCCTGACTGTCCTGGAATATACAGTGTCTCTGACAGTCGTGCAGCTGAAATTCATTGTTATTGGTTCTATTTTTTAATTTGCAAATGCAATTTTAAAACCCTTGAAAAATGATACAGCAAATTTCAATACCTGAAGAAACAATAGAGTATGGAATGGCAAATACTTTGCAATAAATCAGACTGCATAGACACAGAGAAAAAGAAGACTCTCATTGGCATTAATTCATATTTCTCCTTTCTTTCTATATTTCTTTCTCTTTTTTTTTCTTTTTCAAAAAAGCCCTCAATTACAATATAAACCGAATAAGGAAGTAAAAGGTTAGTTCAGAAGCTGGGTTATCAATATAATACAGAAAGCAATAGTAAAAGCTAATAGATGAAATGTATATGACCTTCACATCGGATTAGTGACCAGTGTAGTATATTAGCAAAATACTGTGCATTGTACTCAGTAACATAATAAGATATTTTTCTTATTATAATACAAAAGACATTAATGTAGTACAAATGTTCATTCTAGCCTGCCTTATCAGGGATTTCCATGTTGTATTTCTAGCCTGGTCTCCTGCTTATTGGTCTGGTTTACATAATGGTATAAGTGTAAAATGGAGTACGCTTTTGAGATGAGAAGGACTAAGGTAATGAAGGAGGAATAAGGGAATGAAAACAAAACATAGAGGAAAGGGAAATGGGGAAAAATGAGCGAAAGGGAAGAGAAAGTGACACAGGCTGTATCAAGGTAGGAAAGGAAATAAGAACACATTAAAAAAGTAAGAAACAAAGAAGGAGAATTATTAATGACGAAAGGTAAGCTTGTCAGTTCTTATGTCCAAATTCAATGTTAAAATCCAATTTTCAGTTCTGGCTGAGCTGATTTCAGCTCAGGTATTCATGTTAAATGTGCATGAAGATGGCCTTTCATCATAGTTTCAGCAACTTGCTTCTTGGAAATGTCGTTACAGAAGGAAATTAAACCTGGTGTATCATTAAGTATTGGAATTCAGATTCAAGTGCTAACAAGTCAGATTTTGTTAACATGAAGTTTAAGACTTAATGGAAAACATGTGATGTTTTGCTTATGCTTTTGCCTGTTTGGGTAAGAGAGCATTTATAGATTGATATTACATTTATATTAATGCTTAGTGTATGTTTCAATGATCATTTGGGATAACTGTATTCTCACTGAGTAGTGCTTTCAACAGTTTAGTGTCCCTCTAACCAAACTAACCAAAGGTGATGGCACTGCTTCTTCTGAAGGTATCATTAGATTATGCTATCTCAAAGAGAGAAACAAAATCTTTTTATATTTTTCACCTGTATTTAGATGGAATGAAAACTGTTTCTGACTGCTTATTCTGGTACATTAAGACCTTATCCCCCTGATGATTGTGGACACAGAATCAGTAGACGTTAGCTCTTAATTCTCCTGAGGATTGGGTCTTTAAGCCATAGCATTATTCATAAAATCATAGTATGCATGGCTGTATATAAAAATGGCCAAATGGGTAAATAAATGAGCCACCAGCAGTATACTAATCTGTCAATATATGCAAAACCAAAAGCTTTCTCACGCGCATGCATGCATTTGGCAAGAGTAAAATAGATGGCATATTTGGGGGCTTTACCATGTGTGTTCTTTCAAATTTCTGTTATATGCAAGACAGGTATTGACTGGGTTATAAGTGTGCTTATGATATGGAAGAAAATTGACATTAGCTAATCAAAAAGGAAAAAAAAAATTGTTGTTGAAATGTTAAAACTCAGTGGCTTACTTCTTTTCACAACTGTTCCTCCCTATCTTGCTTGCAAGCTGTGTCCCTTATATAAATGCCAAACAGATCATCAGTAGTGTCTAGAATTCAAGACCTATGATACCAACATCTCATCAAAAGCTCACTAAGGTTTTCCAATTGTTTCACAGAAAAAAACCCTTACATAAGTGGTTGAAAAAGCGCTCTATTAATAGGTAGCAATGGCATTTTGCTGTCGGTGGCAACTACAGAAGAGCACACTACACAGGACCTTTTATGCAATTATTCATGGTAAACCGGTCAGGGTTTGGAGCCAGCAATTTTTTTCTGTTGATTCAGGGAAGCCAGTGCTTCACTTTCCTCTTCAAAAGAGTTCAGTTCAATATCAGAAAGTATGTATATTGTCTTGTTGGTCTATTTCAGCTCAATATCAAGCCATCTGCTCTTTAATCGGCACTGATGGATATTTATCTAGTTTGTTCCAGTGCTGGTGAGTTGAGGGCTGCCTTCAATAGTCTGTGAAAGTATGTAACTATTCTTTCAGTTAGAGAGTTCTTCCTAATATCTTATGCACCTTGCTGATATTTAAGTCAATTAATTCTTGTCCTGTATCTAGTGGACATAGAAATCAGCTGATTAATTTCTAAATAGTCTAAAACTTACCATGTCCACCTTCAGTAGTCTCTGCTTTGTGTTAAGCAAGTAAAATAATTTCAGGCTTGCTTCAATAATCTGGCTTTCCAGCCTTTGCTTTATTTATTTTTTTAAGTTTTTTTTTTCTCTCCTCTAGACCTTCTCTGTGAAACTGGGTGCAGGATTGCAGCCTTTATCTATGGCTAGTGAATATAATGGAAGCAGCACATAACACATCTTATCCTCGCAGCCCAGAAGGCCAGCTGCATCCTGGGCTGCATCAAAAGCAGCGTGGCCAGCAGGTGGAGGGAGGTGATTCTGCCCCTCTACTCCGCGCTCATGAGATCCCACCTGGAGTCCTGCGTCCAGCTCTGGAGCACCCAGCATAAGAAGGACATGGGCCTGTTGGAGAGGGTCCAGAAGAGGGCCATGGAGATGATCAGAGGGCTGGAGCACCTCTGCTATGAGGACAGGCTGAGAGCTGGAGTTGTTCAGCCTGGAGAAGAGAAGGCTCCAGGGACACCTTATAGCAACTTTCCAGTATCTGAAAGGGGACTACAAGAAATCTGGAGAGGGACTTTTTACAAGGGCATATAGTGATAGGATAAAGGCTAATGGCTTCAAACTTGAAGAGGGTAGATTTGCGTTGGATCTCAGGAAGAAATTCTTTACTATGAGGGTGGTGAGGCACTGGAAGAGGTTGCCCAGGAAAGTTGTGGAGGCCCCATCCCTGGAAGTGCTCAAGACTAGGCTGGATAGGGCTTTGAGCAACCTGGTCTAGTGGAAGGTGTCCCTGCCTGTGTCAGGGGTGTTGGAACTAGATGATCTTTAAGGTCCCTTCCAATCTAAACCATTCTATGATTTTATGAATCTGTGATAACTGTCTATCCAGCTCAACCTGATTGCTTTCTTTGGGCAGGATACGTGCCAAAGGAGCGCAGTTTTGTGTGGAGAACCCAAGTTAGGTCTGAATATGCTACTTCCAGCACTGGAGCTGTACGACGATGTTAGTGGCATTGGCACAGTGCTCTGCATGCACTAATTAACCCTGCACTAGCACAGCAAACCTGCTGCTGTTTTGTTCACAGTTCACATGAATATCTCCACATGACACTACTTTAAATAGTATGGAAACATTTGTTTGTAAAACACCTTGCACACCTGGGGAGACATGGGTAGGGCAAGAAATATCCTGAAAAGTATAGATATTTATTTTTTGTAACTTGAAGAATAAATAAAACTTTATATATTTAGAATAATGGATAACTACTTACTACTCATTATACACACTGTCTGTCCTCCCCTATCGCTTTCTTAATGAATGTGTTGCCTGAGGGTATATTACTTAGCAGTTTGAAAAATCCCTATTTCCCTAATGAATTTCAGTTATTCCACAGTAGTCCTAAAATTGGGCAGATACTGGGTTTACTTGTTATATTTGTCGATTATCCTGACTTTCAAAAGAACCTAGATGCTGTTTGAGAGTCAGTAACAAATAGATACCTAAATCTTTTAAGGACATGGGCCAATTTTACTCAGATTAGAATTTATTCAGAGGTCAGTTACATCAAGGTCATAGTTTTCATTTCTACAAATGAAGTACTTTCAGTGAAAAAAAAAACATCCCCGAACTTTATTCTTTTACTTATAGACCTAGTTTTAGACATAACATTTTCTCCTGAATAATGAAGTCTGAAGAGGAGTTCACAGACTCACTGATACTCCTCCACAAAAGTCTGTTTGCATATTGACTATTTCTTTTGTTTCTATTTTTAAATACTGAGTTTCTGCAGAATATTTTCCTTTAATTTTCGTCATTTACCAGTTACTTATTTAGCAAAAGCTATCAATGTTCTGGGTGTCCCTCTTCCGCAGAAAAGCATCTTTGAGTGGAGGTGGAGCTTGGTGTTTCCTGATGAGGGAAATGTTAGCCACTTTGTGCATTTCCATGACTGCATTCCATCCTCAGATATGGACAAACTTGGTCACAACAAACTAAACCAGGATCTCCCTGAAGTGTCTGTGATTTTCAATTTAGGAATTAGAAAAAAAAAAAAAAAAAAAAGAAAGAGGAGAGGGAAATGGTTATTTTAAAGGTAATTGTTGTATATGTGTCTTTTACAGTAACGGCATTTTTTTCCTGTGGTGTTTGACAAAGGATCTGCCAAAGCTTAGCAAGGGCTGCAAAAATCATTTCCTGCTGCCTGAAGCAGCCTGTGCTTCTGGTGAGGTGAGAGCACAGTTCACAGTCATCTGTTACACGAATGAGAAGATACACACACTTCAGGAGGAAAGCAGATGAAGAGGGTTTTCTTTCCACTCCAGTAACTCACAGCAGGTATTATAGATTTATTTCCCCTTCTCATGTTGCTTTCATTTTGCTGGATTGTATCAAGGCGTTGCAGATGCTACAAATAGGGATGCGCTACCTAACTTTTGGAGTAGGAAAAAGACTAACAGTGGTTACTTCATTTGGACCAACATTTTCCATTGCAGCATTTACTTCCCAGTTGGAGGAAACTGTAGAGACACTACATCCCTGGAGAGCAAGTGATTTATATGTAACCTCTTCGGACTGTAAAGTCTGTTGGTAGATCTCAAGAAAACCTAAAACGTTCCGTATAAATCCTTCTGTTTGAACACACAAAGCTTCTGCCATGAGTCTTACACTTGTCTGCTACCCTTTTGTCTTCCGTTCATTCAGTTACCTCCCTGTTCCTTGTCCCTATGTGTAAGATCAAGTGTTCCTGACCACATCTGCAAAATCTCTTCACTACTCACTTTCAAGCACCCCCTTAAAACTGAGACTGATCAAAAGATGGGTTTCCTCCCCTTCTGCTTCCCATCCCAATCCCCCTCCTTCTCATTCAGCTCTTACTGCCCCTTCCTTTGCCTCCCATCACACCCCAATATCACTTTGTCTCCTACATCCTCTAGGGAGAGGATTGGAGGGAGCTGAGGAAACAGAACGAGAGTCCAACATTAGAAAATGGTTTGGAAGTTAGGAAAGGAGATAAAACTGGGAAGAAACTTGAGAGCAGAGGAGAACGCTGCACAGGAGATTTGTGACAAATATTTGCTGAATCAGTTAGACAAAATTTTCCCAGGTAATAGACTATTGACAAACTCATCAACTCTTCATTGTTTTTTATTCAGTATTTTTGTGCTATGGTGACAAACATTTTCCTGCCCCTTGGCTGGATGCCTCATGGGTTTTTAAGCAAAGATATAAAAAAGAATAAGTTTCAAACATCATCCTCTGCACTGGCAGGTTTTGACTTGCCCCCTGCTTTAGCAGCTAATGGGAAAATCTAGCCAGAGCTGCTTCTCTTCCAGCAAGTGCGTGTAGGCTGCTCTCTCGCTGGATGGCCAGCTGGCTTGCTTCGGCAACGTTTGTGTCATTACATCCTCTTAGCCTCCAAAACAGGGTGGTGACATCCACCTTATCTGTTGGAACTGATTCCCAAACTCAGCTAACTGCCAGACCACATCTGCGAATTCGTTAGGGTTTGGCTAGTTGGCACAAGCCACAACTGTCCCAGGGACTGTTCTAGCAATTTAACAGTCTGTATGATTAAATTCCAGGAATGCTGCATGCCACTGATCAATTTACTAGTGCAGATTTAGTTTAATATTATTTTTCCTCTAGAACAAACAAGGAATTCTTTGCTATTAAAGGCCTGGAATGTAAAAATCCTACAGATGCCATGTCATGCCATAATTCTGTGTGAATTTTTTGAAAAGTGAATACTTTATGACTGCTGAGCTAGAATTTGGCATTTTCCAATTGTCACAAGTAATGATGAAACTTGGGTGTACCTGGAATACTCACCTGGGCTGTATTGGCTGCTCTTAGGGTGTGTTCTGTTTCTCAAATGCCAGCATTCTCTAAAAATTAAAAAGTAGAGGGATTTTTTTACTTTTGTAGGTACAGCATGAGCTATCTATAATGGGAGCACTTAAATTTAGTGACTCCACAGAGCTGGAACAATAATTTTGAGCAGTGAGCTACTTAGGAAAGGTCTACGTTTGTGAGTGTGGGGACTGGATGTGATAAGGTTGAGTTAGTCCATTGCCCTGCTGGTGTGGTTTAGACTGGGTAGAGCCGACACGTCCAAACTGCTTCCCAGGTGTCATCTAATGGTTGATAAATCCTACTGCAGGTGTCCCTATAAGGTACATGCGGTCTGTATGGAGCAGGTCACGTCTCGAAGAAAATATTCTTGTCTCTACACCAGTTCACTAGATTTTTCTGTGCCCCTAATAGCAACTAGTGGAAAGAAAAGCACCAGTTCGTAGAACTTGTTAGTGGTCTTGTTTGGAAAAATCCACCAAGGTTTACAACTCGATCAAGAATGAGCCTAACAAGTAGTAGAGAAAGAAGACCCCCATCAGGGAATGTGCTGGATTCTGCTACATCATCTTATTTTGGGTATCTGGGAGTTAGCTGTTCCTTACATGAGCTTACTTTGGGACAGCAGAGCTTCAACCTCTAAATAACAGGCAAGTATGAAATTTCTGGTGGCAGGTTTTAAAATCTATTTTTCTGTTCCATCTTAGTCATTCCTACAGTTAATAACAATTTTCTCATTTCAGGGTGGAGGTCCTCATTTCTTGAACTGCAAGATCCTAAATTGTTTTACCTTGAAGATTTAGCTGATAGATATGACACCTTTCCATATGCAGATGCAATTTCATCTACCTATGGCTGGGTCAGCATTATAGCGGCCTCAGCTCTCATTAGCGTATGACAGCAGATGTGAGATGCTGACACTAGAAAGACAGAGCTATTCTAACCAAAAATACTCTCTCTCCCATTGCTGCCTTCCTTGCTCATTGCCAGCTCTATTATTTCTACTCTCTGTTTTTGTGTGCTTAAATTTCCCTTCTGTGCATTTTTAATCTTTCCTATATTACCTTGTTTTCCATTTGGCATATGTATACTTTGCTTATTTCTTCCACAATGTTTGTGTACCTCTGGAGAAATTACAATACTGTAATTAATTAAAATAATTGCATTTTAAGTACATCAGAAACAAACCATATGATCCTGCTCATTCTTGCCATACATATTGGAACAACTTGCAGTCACATGTTAGCAACCAGACTCCTGTAAAAATTCTGTACAGAAATATATACAGTGGCCTTTTAGACACTATTTCCTATGTTTCTGCATGGTTTTGAGCAAATTTATGCAAGCCTACACAGATAATTTGATATGGGTGACCTCCTTGTTGGCTTGTTTCTTCAACTCCACACACAATGCACAGTACTCTGCAACAAAATTATATTTAGATGAGTTTTAGCCTCTTTTTGTTAAGGAGTCCTGTCCAGCCATATGTTAAACCATGGAGACTGCAGTGAGCTGGTGACTGAAGATTCAGGCTCAGATGTTTATTCATGCCAAACTATTTTAAAATATTAACAGAAACATAACTTAATTTATCTGAGGGCTGTGGAAAAAGAAAGAAGGATAAAAATGACTTATTTCTAGGGATCTCAAAAGACAAACTATTTGAAGGCTGGTTTCAGTAGTGTCCCACTCAAAAAAGACAGAAAGTGGCAGGAAAAGCTGCCTCCCATGGATCATTTGGGACTGAATCAAGGACCCTACGTTTGTGCAATTCTATTTACGCAAATACTGTTTTAAAGAAAATGCTCATTTCTCCCCATTTTTATCTTTTGATCTCTCAGTCCTTCTCCTTTGTTTCTTCTTTTTTTCCTTTTTTCGGGCCCTCTTCTGTTTTTTGTTTCTTCTTCCATTACCTCTGTTACTGTCCTTTTATACCTTTCACTCCTTTGCACTGTCCTCATCCTGAAGCGCCCCAGTAAGCATCTGGTTGAGGTACTTCCAATGAAAATGTCAGCACACTGTACTCTGTTCCCAGTTACGCTTTTGCCTTCAACAAGGGAGATCATACAAATGAAGAAAAATGTCTGATGTCTCAAAGTCTTGGAAGTTCACCTTTTCCTAGAGAAAACAAAGGAGAGAGCACTTAGTGACTCTCTTTTGGGATGGCTAGCAGTATCCAGCTGCCATTGGGCTCTAATGTTTCTGGAAGCAAACTGTATGCCACAACAAAACCTGGAGACCTGAGCTTTTAACTCATAGATTTGTCCTATGCACAGTAATTAGTATTGATGGGGTACTTAAACTACCCATGCATCAGTCAATACAGGAATGTAAAAGGAGAAAGGCTTATTCAAATTTATTGGTGACAACAATTGATACTAATAGCAGAGAAAGCAGGAGGAAGATTCTTGTAGATTGGATCCTGATTAATGGGAAAGAACTAGTTGGGAAAAGGAAAGTGGAAGGCAACCTGGGTGACCAAAATCTTTAAATACTAAATTCTTTATTTACAGGAGTACAAGGAGGGATAGTGATAAAATAAGGCTTTCAGGAAAGAAGTCTTCAATTAACTGTTCAGAAAGGTCTGCTGGAAAGCAAGTGTAATAAAAAAGTGGTCTCCAAGCATTCTAATAAAATAACTATCCCATTATGAACAACACCACTGAAGGGCAGGGATAGTGACTTAGTAAAATTATGATGTCTTTCAAAACATGAACACTTAGCAGGCATCCTGCAGAAGAAAAAAATACCCTCAGTTATTAGGAAGAAATGCAATAGCACAATGCAGGTAGGAAGAAAATCAGAAAGTTCAGGACACAGGCAGGGGAAAATAACCAAGCACATTCTCTAAATATATTGGTAATAATATAATCATGTAAAATAATTCAGTGGGGAAAGTTTAACTTGCTAGAGTAAAGCAACTATTACTCTGAGCTCTGTAAATGGGAATGTTGTGTCCAAGCTGTAATCTTCTCCTCAGGGCTGATAAGCTTTCGACAGAACACCACTCTTCAGGCAAGATGTGGATCTATTAAAGAATATCCAGAAGAAAGAAATGAAAATTTTAAAATAAGCCTGCAAGCTTGGAAAAATGGGTTTGCCTTATCTTGAAAAGACTGATAGGGGCTAAAGAGATGATCTGAAAACAACCTTCCAATACGTAAAAGGTAGCTGCAAAGATCAAATGAAATAAACAGTTCTGTGTGTCCACGGTAGGCAGAATAAGAAATAGTGAACTTGAATTGCAGTAACAGTCCTTAGGAGGACTTGTCCTGTCTTCAAGGACAAGCTGAATGTAGGAGGACATTATCCAGGAAGATGGTGGACTCTTCACACCGCTGAAAGGTTTAGGATGATACATTCCTATTTTCAGACTCATGGTTACAAGTTTTTTCTTGACAACTGAAGAACTGAGGAGTTAAGAAGCTTGCAAAGGCAGATAACTGCAGGTGTTTAGGCAGAGCTCCTCTCCAGTGCGAGACTTTTGTGTTCATGGAAATCCATTCATGGAAACGTTGGAATAAATTGGAAGCAGATGAATTTTGTACTAACCACTGTAAAGATGCCAAAATAAGAATCTTGATTGATATTTAAGGGTATTGTTTAGTGCTCCAGCATTTGGGTGCGTGGTAATGTCAATGTTCA
Organism: Burhinus oedicnemus; assembly: GCA_008921705.1. Taxonomy (NCBI): domain Eukaryota; kingdom Metazoa; phylum Chordata; class Aves; order Charadriiformes; family Burhinidae; genus Burhinus; species Burhinus oedicnemus. The sequence continues at coordinate 283,086 of VFFE01006842.1, forward strand.
CAATGTCAGTGTTTTTTCCTTTGAATTAGACTGTTCCACTGGATAATTTATTTGCCTCATTGACTGCAACTACACTGCTAAAGAAAACACGCAGGAAATTGTGACTCTCAGACCTACTGGCTTGGTCTGGCTCATGTCCACGCTGAGAAAAATCTCTTCCCATCAGAAAAAAATAGTTTGACTATGCCCAATCTGTCTGTTAGGAATCATCCCTGGTCCGTGCTATTTCCCAGACTGTGCCCAGACTGTCTCCCAGACTGTCTGTGAGAGCATTGGTTGGCATGGGCCAAAACCATAGCAAGGTGCGAGATACCTGTTGAGCATCGTAGGAGGACAGGTATAGGACAGTGCTTCAACTCAAATTCTGGATGTCCCTTGTTTACTTGTATAGAAGTAGCCAAAAGGACTACTTGTGAAAGTAGTATAAAATAGTATATCCATTGTAAGTTAGGGCTTATCTGTCTTATTCAAATACTGAATATTGAAGCACTGACTGTTGCTTCAAACATACTCTCCCAAAAAATGTCTGCAAGCAATTTGGCACATAGCACAGGCCAGGGCTAATCTTGACAGGCAGTTGAACATGAGGAGTCTGTTTTTTCACGGTAAAGGGAAACTTTACCAATGATTATAAAGTTTTTTCTTATAGACAGAGGAATCAGGAGGTTGTATGAGAGACTCAGATTTAATTTTAAAATACAGTACGTTTATAACCATGTTCCTTGTAAAGGATCTTGTGAGGGAGGGAAGACAACTATGTTTACTAAGTTGCAAAAAACCAGAGAACATAATTTTAAAGCCAATCTCATGGTTTTCATGCCTTGACTCATGATTTTAGAGAGCTTATGCTTGGAAACATTTCAAGATTTGTGAAACCTTTTCAGCTAAATATTATTATATCTTTAATATATAGAGCCAAATCCTTACCCAGCAAACAAATACACTTCCTGCTGAATCTAACAGAAGCTCCTGGCTGCAATCCCCTTGAGAATTTGGCTCTGGCTTCTGATAGAAAATATGGACCTTGTCATGATTCAAGAATTTTAAAAAGCCAATACTCGGTAGGGTGCCTGAATGAAATTGAACCAACTTACTTCTCTGTGGTGATGCTCATCTCATGTAATGAACCTCACATGTATATTTTGCTCTTACTGTTACATCTAGGGAAGCTAGACAGAAATCCCTTGGCCCAAGTACTAAGGGCTGTAAGAAATTCACAAACCGACCAAGGTCCAGAGGAGTTCATATTGCAAAATGGTGACAATGGCCAGCTATTTGAAGAAACTGGGCCCTGTTGCAAGGGCTGAATTTTGTACGTATATATGTATAAGCTATCTTAACGTTCACCTGAAGAAGTCTTCTGGCCAAACAGTGAAAATAACAAGATAACTTGCCTTTTTTGTTACTTTTTCTTTAGACAGCTAACAGCTAAGGACAGGACTGTCTTGTTCAACACCCATTAAGCACTGCACAGCAGACTGCAGCCCAATTGCCACTGGCATTTGGACACTACTATGATGGCGATCATGCTGATTTTCATGCTTATTAATATTAGTAGAGTTACTAGTGGTTATATGAATTAATAGTTTCAGTAATCACAAGATTCCAACATCATCTAGACCAATGAATGAATCAAGACTCTTCAAGTAATACTGAAATGCTAAAATAAATGTAACTGCTGGAAAGATCAAGGCCAAACAGCAAACCAAACTGGTGTTGGATAGGTGTTGTAAAGTCACATTCTGAATTGAAATTCTCATTTTTATTGATATGATATATTGCTCTAGAGATATGATTCATCTGGTGCCTCAAAAGTTTAACACAGTGTCACTTTTGTAACTAAACCCACAATTCTTATTTGAAAAGTAGTCAGAGTTGGCACTTTTACCACACAGCTGCAAACATTGCTGAAGTTAATACAACCTCCACTAGTTATTTTTCTCCTAGTAGACTGTCTCCCTGTCTTCTGCTTTTTAAAGGTACAGTATATAATCAGCTAGCTTGTTAAGGGGCTTAACAAGGTGAAAAATATTCAATCACTCCCCTTGTTTACAACGTCTTTGCCATCCTGTAAAATAACAACATGGTGCCTGTCCTCATCTCCTGCGCTGATTAGATCTATTAGAGTTTTGTTGAGACAAATTCTGCTAATAAAATGCTGTTCTGAATTCATTTTTCTGCCCGCAGTTTTCTTTTAAGCAGGAGTTTGTGTTTCCACAATGGGTCCTTCCTGCCTGTGTTTTCTCTTTAGCTGAGTATGATATATAATCACCTTCTCCAATTGGATTATGAGCTGCCTTGTTCATGCTAATGTACTTAATTTATTCATCCTCCTTGCTCATTCTAATGATTTTTCACATGCTTCCTCTTCCGCACTGACAAATGATAAAATGATAAAACAGCGTGGCGAGCCCTATTTAAACACATCACCAGAACCCCGTGTCCCTTTTGTCTTCAGATGCCTGATACAATTTTGGTTGTTGTGCAGCCCTGACACTAAGTAAGGTTTTGAAGGAAGCAAATTCAGGCAAGTCTGACAACCACCATCTTATCTGACAAGAGTGGAGCCGGAGACTACCAGGCATTGTTTATACTAATAAATTAAACATGCCTGGGACTGTTCTGGGGTGCAGAGGCCAAACGGGTGGAAGTGCTGTTAAACTCGTTCTCCCTCCAAAACAGGAGGGTTTGCATCTGGACTGCACATCAGGAATGGTTCCTCCTGTTTCTACCAGGCTCTGTTCGGGAGGCTGTTTGCTGGCCTGAGCCAAGACCACCACCAGGGACCAACAGGGCAACTTCACCGTCTGGTCAGTTGGGTTTCGGTGTCCCGGGGATATCCCTGGGACTTTCAGTGTACCAGGTCAGACAGAGCCTGGGGGTACTGCTCTCAGAGGGCTACTCTAAACATAACCTGCTTTCTTGTGACTCAAAAAAAATTTCCACGTGATTCAGCACAGCAGTTCTTACTAAAAACCCATAAATATTCACAAATATTTGCCGACCAGGCCTCCGTAACCACAAGTTTTAATTAGCTTGCATCTCTCTTGCTTGAACATCATTGAATGATTCCGTCAGCAGAGCTGAACCATTAAGTTGACTTGAAAAAAAGGAAGGCTTTTGTTTATGTTGAAACATGAACATTATTTTTCTGAATATATTGTGCCTGAACTTTTTTCGTTTGTGTTAAAATCACTAAAATGTTGAGGTAGTATATTATTAGATCAGTAGATGAGAGAGGCAACCTGATAAGAACGCATCACTGTGACGTGTATTAGAGAACGGTAATAGTGACACAGGTTTAATGACGGTGCGATAAATAAGATAGAGAGGAAAGTTGAGTACGTACCGGGTGTTCATGCATAATAGAGTAGGAATGCATTGTTTGCTGTACTTTTTCTATACCAGTAAATTGCCTTTGGATAAAAATACCATGCTTAGCTACTCTGGAGAAATACTGATGAAAAACTAATGCTAGTGGAACGATGCTTGTGTGCAAACACCAATCAGCTAGGCTTTTTCAAGTCTTTGCTGATCTTTTTGCTCATTATTATCAAAGTAGCTGAGGAGAAAACGGTGGGGAAATGGAGGAGAAAAGGAAACCGGATTCCTTCTCCACAATACCCCTTGGCTTATGAGTGAGGCTACTGCATTTCAGGGCTGGAAGAAGTTGGGAAACACACTGTTTCTTCCACCATAATTTAAAGCTACTCGTTAATGAGGAAAAACTGGGGGAGGGATGCAGCATTTCTGTCTGCTGGGCTGCATCCATTTCTCCAGCCCAAAGATTCATGCTGGAACAGCAAATCTGGTTCCATGTTTGATAAAAAACTGGATGCAACCTGCACAGTGCTCAGTATTGGTAGGTGTTAACACAACACACAGACAACGGGAGATTAGGATTTGTGGACAGTGTGCTTAATATCCACTGAGACAGGCAACATAGCTGTTTCTGATGAGGGCTGTTGTAGAGTAACTTGCTTTGCGATCAGCATCTATTTAAAAGATTGAGAAAGTTTCATGTGGATGTGAACCTTGCTTTTGTCTTCTATTCACCTCGGAACTGGGCTGAAGGAAGGAGCTCCCTGGGAACAGAATAGAGAAGAATCTGAAGCAGAATACACAATATCAATCCACATTTCTCACATTATAGGGCATTTTGTTTCCTCACACACTCTGGCTGGTTGTGGTGTGGAATGTAGATTACAAAAACTGGTCCAGAAGTAACATAGGGTTTGTAACCATGAGGTAGGTAACAGTCCAGACAGACTGCTGGTTACAAGACCTGTCATAAAACTTACTGAAAGGGGTTCATGGGTACAGCTACTTCAGACACCAAGGGACAAGACGTACTGAACCTGGGGGGACCTTCCTGGCACATGTTCCTAGGCTTTGATTTTGATGTACGCATGCTTTCATAGGACCTTTGTTGGTGTTTTTGCTTCTCTTTCATTGCCTTACAAGCACATCTTTGATTTGTGTAACTTCTCAAGCACCTTTCTTTTCCATAGAAAGCAAACCATTTCTAGGAGAGGGTAAGTTCTTCTGGGATGCAACACATCCTTTTGGTCATGTTGGAGCTGTGAAGAAGAATAGTTCCTCTGCTTAGGATGCTGGAGAGCTAGGAGAAAATACAACCTGCCTGACCATGATTTTCTTGGAAAACCATAAGTATCCCCATAGAATGGAAACAGCACTTTCTTATTCCCATGGGCCACTATGAGAGATAAGTACACTGAAGTCTTTAAATCACACAGATAAAGCATAGGGGTGCACAAGTCTTGGATTTCTCAATGTTTGTCTACAAGTAGGGGAAGACCAGAGAGGGAAAAGTGATGGCCTTAGTGAATGGCAGGGACTCAGCAGGTGCTTAATTTTTTTGTTGTTGCTGTTGGAATTAGTTTATGGGACAATGCCTCAGAAAGTTGCCACTTTTTATTTCTCATTTCTGCCAAAGACTTTCTTGTACAAGGTGGTTTACCTTCCCCTCCCTCTCTGGCTACCTCTGGCGTTTCCTCCACAGCATCTGAACATCATCTGTATGCACGTAATGACCAGATGTTCTCTGTCGTACTTTTCCTCCAAAACTAGGCTGGAGTGAAAAAAAAAAAGAAAAAAAAGGGACTCAAACTAAATCATCCAGGGATTACACTAACAGAAAATGATGCTCTTGGTATGGAAACTATTAAAGAAAACCTGATTTTGTCTTTATATACTAGGGTTCATTAACTTTCTCTCTGGTACAGCTAATGACCTGAACAGAAGCTGTGGTTCATTAGTGATCTTTCTCTCTCTGCCTGGCAGTTGAACAGAAAAAAGAAAGAGCTGGAAGGAGAGGTAGAAACTCAAAGTGAGACAGAACAGCATTATGTGTTTCCAAGCTAGCGGAAGAAAATTTTCTTCCGTTCCCGTCCTTGTAATAGGAATTATGTGATATTTACAGCTAAACTCATCTTTTATGCCAGAGCGAGTTTAGTCACCAGAAGAGGAGCAAAAGCAGTTTGTTTACCCTCTCTTTACCAATTTCTTCTTCCGGAGCTGCCAGGATCTGCTTTGATCTCTGGAGTTCGTAGCATCTTAAGGTCTGCCCTGCCTTATGCCTGACAGCTCCCTGGGGTCATTTTGGCAGCAGGGAGTAGCTGCAGGGAGGTTCAGGAATACCCTGGCCTGATCCTGCCCTGCAGGCATCCAGCTCCTGCAGGAAATGCCATGCCGGTTTGCATCGGTGCAGCCATCTTCAAGCTGCCTTTGGCAGTAAGGTTTGCTCAGCAGGATAAGGAAAGGATGGACAGTGCTGTCTCCTGTGTATCTGGCTCAGGGGTGGTGCTGGTGCAAACCAAAGCAGGCTCAGGAAGCCCTTAAAAGGTGTTTCTGTTTCCCTGTATGGAAAAATTTCCACTTTTTCTGTGTTACTTGTGAAAGCCTCCTTTGTGGAGCTGTGATTGTCAAGGAAATCTGTTCCTCTTCAGCATGCCATTCTTACAGCACAAGAAAAGATCTTTAAATTCTATTGAATTGTTATTCCATTTGGAGGGGGGAGAGAGGAGCGAGGAGCGGGACGAAGAAAAGAAAGAAGCACTGCGCCAACATTAAAATGTTACATAACTTATGAAATAATACACTAAAATATTCAGCCACTCAAATTTTCAAGGCTGTTTATTTTTTCTAAACATCATTGTACTTATTTTTTAATGTCACAATAAAATTGAATACTTCTCATCGCCTCTCGTATTTAAACTCAGCTTTCCCAGGAAAAGATGTGCAGTTTACTGTGGCTTTAAAATGAACATTAACAAATGTAGCATGTAAATTCCAGGCAAGTAGCCAGTGAATTACCTGTCACTGAAGGTCATTTTCTCTCCCTCTCTACTTTTTGATACATAATGCAACACTAAAATATATATCTTAAATGTTTTTAAAGGAATTATTCTTATATACGATCAAATGGAGAGAAATGTTATGTGAAATAACTAATATTTGCAGATGGTTATTGAAACCTGTAAATGTAAACTGGGTGTTTTGGTTTGGGTAGTTAATGCTTTCAGAAAGCTTCAGGTGAACAGAAGGATGAATGAATGAATAAGTGGACAGAGAGCCAGTGACGGATACTTTTGACTTGAAAAGGGATCCTGAGTCATACATAGTGCTATCCTATAACCATCAAAATTAGACATGGAAAAGCCATGTCAGACAAAGGAGTCTGTTCCTCTTTTAGCGCGGGACTGGTCCCTGAATCATCTTACTTTGTCCAATCTAGTTTTTAGTATCGGAAGCAATAGCTCAACCCCATGGGAGGACATGCCACACTCTTGTGGTTCTCACTATTGAATTTTCCATTATATTCAGCCTAATTTTCCCTTTGTTTAATTTCTCGCTGTTGCTCCTATTTATATTTATATGCTCAAGCCGTTGTTTATTTATTTATTTATAATATTTTTTTCCCCTGAGCGTGCAAGAGTAACAGCTTTGGTATTATTTGTCTTACAAGGCTTTTGGGATTCAGGGTGCCCACGAGGTTGCCTGCAAAGCAAGCAGCGTGGTGCCTAAGGATGAGGTGGTTGACTCCAGCTGCCTGGATGAGTTAGGTGGGTTAGATCCCTGGCACCTAAGGTAGGGATTAGCTTTTGATGGGCCATGCTGAAGTGTATGCGGGATGAGTTATCCCTTACAGCCAACCGAAAACAGAAACGAGCCTGTAAGCAATGTCTGAGCTTATCCGCCCCCTGTCTCATCCCTGTTCAAAACACAGCTGACAAAGCTGTCATCTGCTGCTTGTAATTTAGAGGTTAGGCAGCCCACACAGAAAACAGGATTAGGAATGTTGCCACAAGGCCTTGGCGCAGTTCAAATAATTTGTCTCTTTTGGATTATTTTTCCTATCTAGGGGATCACTCCCTGTTGTGGGCTGCACCTCTTTTGGGCCACAAATTGCAGGAGTGGCTCATGTTCAGCGCGACAGACTTCTTACAGGCAATGGCGTTAGCCTGGACGGCTGGACTGGGACCTTCCTGGAAGTCAAAGACGTGAGGCACTTTCTGCGGCTGTACACCTGTACACCTGTATCTGACCTTTCTGTGAGAAGGGGCTCACGGTGCCGGATCAGGGGAAGGCAGGAAAACATTTCCATGATAAACTTTCACAACTGGCCTTTAGAATTGTAGCGTGATTTAGGGTGGAAGGGACCACTGTAAACGCCGTGGTCTCACCTACGTGCTCAAAGCAGGGCCAGCTTAGATGAGCTTGCTCAGGGCTGTGCCTAGCTGAGTTTTGACTGTCTATAAAGATGAGGATTTTGCAGCCTCTCTGGGAGACCTGTTCCGGTGTTTGACCCTGTCACGGTGAAAAAATGAATATATAATCAGAATTTCCTTTGCTGCAACTTGTGCCTTTGCATATCTTTGTTGTTTTTCTGAGGCTGTTTATCTGTTTATCCAGGCCTCATAAAAACAAAGCCCTTTTATGGTATCACTTAAGGGGATTTTTATGTTTACTTTATTGCTTTCTAAAGGAAAGTGTTGTCTTAGGTCAGCGGTAATACTATCATTGCCTGTAGCGCAAGTGGAAATTTGGGAGCCCTGGCATTGAAGTTCTGAAGCCCGGATACAGCCTCATCATCCTGTTTCCCCTCTGTAGAAAGTGTCGGTGTGCTCACCGAGGCGCTGACCTGGCATACCCACGTGCACCCGCCCGTCCTCAACTTTGATTGCGTTATTATAGAAATGCTTCAGGCGTTGGGGCTTCTCCACGTGTATATCGAAAGTAGCAGTAGTGGCCTTGTTTGTCACTCACCAAGGACCCAGGGAAGTACAAGGAGAAAAAAATCAGCAGGGACAAGGTCCAGAAACGTCTCCACTTTGAAGGTGAACCTCTGCGCACGGCTTACCGACAGCATGGTGATCCTTGCTGTTGTCCGCAGCTCCTTGAAGGCCCATCAATCTGAGAACAAGGTGCCCTACTTTCATGGACCTTTCTCGTGACCTGCACATACTGCGTGTGCCTGGGTTGCTTCAAAGAGCTGTTAGACTGCGGCTCTCCTTCTGCTGCCTTATAGCATTAAGTTCGTTACAAGCCTGAGTGGCAATTCCTGGTTCCAGAAGCTAGTTACACAAATGCCTTTCTTACTGGCAAAAGCGACACGCATTCATAATTGAAAAGCAGGAGCACTTTGAATATTGCCCTGTATCTCTGCTACTGCAGTACGATTCATAAATAACAATAATAGGGACTGGGCTGGCGGACTGAAGGTGAGAGGGAGTCTTTTGGAAAGAGCTTTAATAAGAAGGATAAAAATGAAATGTTGTGGTGTTGTATGGTGTTGTAATTGGCCAGTGCAATTACATTTTGTTTACCTTATGGTAATGCAATTTATTTTCACAGGTACACTTTGAGAATCGTGTGTTAGAGGTACTGCAGAAGAGAGCCTGACTACGCTGATGTATTTCCCTTGGACCTCTGTGGGCTTGGGAAGAATAGGATTACATGCAAACGACTCTTGACGGGTTATGTGGCATTGATTTGTAAAAGGGGCTGCTCTTTGATTTTCTGAGTATAATTACAGAATCTCACTGTTTCCTTTCTCTGTTATTGATGGCTGAAGGGCTTTCATAGCAGTGAATTTCATCTCAGGAGAACTGTGATCTCTACCTTTCTAAATTGTGGTGACATGTTGCCATTGTCATTTGTACTAACGGCTGATATGGGTGGCAAGGAATCACTGCATGAATAAGAGAAGAAATGCATCTTCATTTTATTAATAAAAGCTGAAAAGGAGCTCTTCTGGCTCCAGATTTATAGCTCTGAAGACTGATGAACTTCAGAGCTGTTCAGCTCAAGTGATGGAAATTAAAGCTACCTTATAGTGTCCTAGCAAATGTATTCCCTAGAGGAAAGCTGAAGTTAGTCTGTTAGTCATCAGAGTCAATTAATACTAGTATAATGTGGACAATTACCCCTAGCACTCAGAGCCGTATTTGGTCTGGAAAGCCTGGGTCCAGATTTGGAGGAAGTTAACAATTGAGGTGTGAATGTGAATTTTTATTACATGCTCTCTGCAGTTTGGAAAGAATGTTTTTTGTGGATGAGCCGGAACAAACTTTTATCTTGGGATTTTCAAAGATTTTCAGATAAGTGCTCTGTTTTCTTGCCAGCAGCATCCGAGCACCAATAACTCAGGTATTCCTGTTTTACTTTGTAAGTGATGCAATGGATAAGTTACGCAACTGCTGGGGGGCAATAGAGGTCCCGAGAAGTGAGCAGAGTAATAAGGATTTACAGGCGATACCTACCTCTTGCCATCTGTTTTAAGCTTCACCGCTGCTTCAATCCAAAGACCTCCCAGGCTTTGGGGAGGCTGAGTGGCTTGACACCTGAACTCCTTTCCCCACCAGGCGCTGGGCTGAAATCCTGCTGGCCGACCCAGCCATCGGGGCTAACTACAAGTTGGTGACAAGGGCACTCCGGGTTTTTCTTCCAACATCCTTCTGCCAGGTGAGAGGAAAGGCTGTTCGACCGATAAAAGCTGCATCCCCTTTGGTAGGTGAGCAGAGTAAATGTGATAAGATAAATAAAAATAAATAAATGTATGGCAAGTCAGCACCTTGCCGCTGCTGGCCAAGCCCTCCTGCAGAGCTGCAGGAGCCCTTCTCCTGCTGGTTTGTCTCGTTTGTTCTCAGGTCACTTCACACCGTAATGTGGCACAAAGTCGTCTGCGTGCCTGGGGTTACAGAAGGCAAGTCCGGCTTGGAGCCGGCTGAACGCAAGCGTGAGGCTGGGCTGAAGTCAGGCTTCTGCTCGGTTACAATTCGGGAAATGCTCGTGCGGATCCTGGGCTGACACAAATTTCACAATCCCCTTTGCACCTCTTCCCTTCTGATCCCTGGTGAGCTGAGCGTGGAGTTCCCAGCCAGGCTTCCGAGTGAGAAAAAAATAGCAATATGTTTTCAAGAGCTCTTAAAGATTTTTATTTTTTACATTCCTTGCAAGCTACTGCTGTGCTTATTTGCCTATCAATTCATTTTCTCTTTGCTGGTACATTTACTCTATATTTAGCACATTTTAAAAGAGGACAACTAGATTGTACAGACACAAAATGACACAGTAGGGTCTTATTTACTATACTGTAATAACTGTGTTCATAAATCTAACCTTTCTCTGGCAACCTCATATACCTGTCTTCTCTTTCTCCCCTTTGATTCCTGTCCTTGCCTCTCCCTCTCTGCTGATAGCAGGCAGTAGGAGCTGCAGTCAGTCAGTGCTTCTGAGTATTATGGTTCATTTACTTAAATGTGGATGCTGATATTAAACTTAAGGCATCCAAGTTTGACTCTTTTGTCTTACTTACATTTTTGTGGTGGTCTGTTGTTTATACATTTACAGTGAAAGACATTTCTGGGATATTAAGATTTATACCAGGCAGGAAAGCAGAGTGGATGTTTATCTCAAATGCAGTTTCCTTGGTTATCTGAGTTTTGAAGGGGTCTTTAAATGTGAGAATGCACTCAGACTAGCAGGTGATGGTGTATTGAAAGCCTTTGCTGGAAAATATTTAGTAGGATATTTTTAAGCACATACCCATAATTTTAACTTCTATAATTTATAATACTGCAGTTTTATAATAACTGCAGTATTATAATATACATGGTATAATTAATAATTACATGTTAAAATATAATAATATATAATTTATTTAAATATTTATTACATATCTTTTTTAAAAAAAAAAAACCCACACAGATCCCCTGAAATAAGGTAAAATTAAGAATTATGAAAAGCAAACATTTTTCTTGGACTCAACCTTCTTGCAATTAAAGTAAACGGTGAGGTAGAGAGAACTCGGGATGGGCCAGACTGAAAGAAATTAAAGCTAGGATTTCCTAGGAACGTGCTGTCATTGGTCTTGAACATCAACTCATCAAACATCACCAGGTTGCGACCCCTATGGGTAGGCTGTAAAGCTGTAGGCCCACAGCCGCTCAAAACATTTCTATCATCTCTGTTGCATTCTCAGTAAAAAGCTTGAACATAGAGGGGTACAGTTATTCATGAATATGAATATAGCCTCATTTTTCAAGAAGTTTGGGAAAACTGCTCCCATGTATGGGACATGAAGCTGCCATGGCTCTGCTTTCTGCCCGAGTAGCTTCATCTTGGTTATCCCATTCATAAAATGAAAAGGAAAAATCCAGGGTATGTCGGCACGACGCTGTGGGGAGCAGCTAGTGAAGGAGCTGGAAACTGCTCTGTACCGTCCTCTGAGAAAGCTGAAGTACATGCGCCTTCGCCACGCAGTGCACAGCCTACAGCTGGTTTTGGGTAACTACTAGGTGCTAGATGCAGCTATTCCTGAGACTCCAGAGGCACAAGTTACCTAAATCCATTAAACTAATCTGAAAATACTAGTCTTAAAGATTACAGACTGTTTTACTATTAACATCATCGTAGAGGACGATTTCTCCTAAATCCAAATTTTTTTTCTGGGATAGGAATAGTTGTTAGTCAGCTACTGATTTTTGCATGCTGCAGGGAGGGAAAAATGTGTTCTTTTAATAATACACTGTGTATGTAAATGTACTCATAGCCATGTGAACATTATGATAATTTTATTAACCAGGCAATAAATACACAAAAAAGGGATGGAGAACCGAGGTTGTGGTTTGGTCCTATCAACTTTTATGAAAATCTGTTTCATAGGGATGTACGTGAAAAAGTAGGTGCAACTTTCAATATCTTTCAGGTCCGTGACATGTTACTTCCCTTCGGTGGTCTCACCACACTTAGGGAGATAGATGGGTATATCAGAAAATTATCTACACATAATTTGTCATATTTGAGCACCAGTGACAACAGCCTTTCTGCTTTGGAAGAGCCCAGGGTTAGTATGGTGAGGAAAAGAAATAACTTTTTACCCTGAAGGCTTAGTTCTTCCCACACAGCACAGAGGGCAGCTGGAAGCTCATATGGGGGAGCCGAACTGCCGAAGCATTGCGTGTTTAACGTGGCATGAGAATACGAATGAGACGACTTACTGTTCACCACTGCCAACCCTTGAAAATAAGCTTGAAAGAAATCCTGACGGGATTACCACAAGAAGTCCCCCCAAGAAAGTGGAGAGGTTTCAGAAACAAAATGTATTATCTGTCATCCCATCATTAATAAAGTGGAAGAACTGGCAGAAGAATTGTTGGCCTAAACTCCAGACGTCAAAAAATAGGTAAGAAAAATATACTGGGAAAATATTCCCTGGGAAGAGCCCCGCGCTGGCAGGGGGACGGATTGGATAGTTTCGCTGGCCTTCTTCATCTCTCATTTCTAGGAGTCTATTATGTTATTTTGCAGAGTGAAGAGTGGTTAAAATGATTAATGGACCACAGGGCTTGATGTACGAGCAGACGGCCGAACAAGTGACTGTGCAGCACGCTCACCGCGCCGCGGGGCGAGGGATGCCTGAGAGCTGCTGGGGTGGCAGGCAGGAGTGCTGTACCCTGCAATTTGAGGAGGCGTAATTAGCAAAATTAAATGAATATTAGCCTAGAAAATCTTTAGCACAGTATTTTATTGTGCCCACTCGTGACCTCTCCCAGTGACGACGACATTCCCTCCCAGTCCCATCCCTCCCCAGCACCACACCGGTGCCCTCGGCTCTCCCTGCGCTGCTCAGCGGTGGCGCCAGCACCCACAGCTCCCTCCAGTCTGTGCTGTCCCTCACCATGGTTCAGGGTATGTGCTCTGCTCCCCGGTCTGGCTCTGCAGCCCCTGCCTTGCCGGACCACCATCGCGAGCCATCTCCTGGTAACCCCTGGAAAAGCTGGAAGGCGCGTTGCATCCCACGCTGTGTTTAAACAAAAAGGGACCATAGACTGAAGTGGAAAAAATCCCATCACAAATGAAGAGAATAAGCTGCATTAGGTGGAGAAGGCTTCAATTTATGAAGAAGCTTAATTTCAGAAAGATCTCTGCAGGTATGAGGGCTCTGCTGACACCACCCCTGGAGAAACCAGCTGGGATAGAAGGACTCCTCCTTCACAGCCGTTCCCTCCTACCTACCACGGCAGACCAGATGCCAGTTCACCTGCAGACTTGGAGCGGAAAATTGAGAGCAGCAGATGTTGCAGCCTGCCGAAAGCTCGCTGGTAGCTGAGCGTTTGAACTCCTAAAGAAGAGCTCGTGTGGAGAAGGCCACTAGCTGACTGCAGGATTGCAGCACACCATACTTTTGGATGACTCCAACAATTTACTGGGAAACCTCTTCAGCATTTTACTGTGAAACCTCCTCATGGAGGAAAAAAAACCCACCTTGTATCAGGATCTTCCTAGCACTCCGTGCAACCAGTTGATGGAAGTCTGTCCTGCCGCTCCACTGCTTTGCTGGAGTCCCGTGCTGCGGTGTTATTGGTAGTGCCCTTGTCCTGCGCTGTTTAGGAAAAGCGATGGGACTTTTTCTCCACATGGTTAGATTTGAGCCCCTCTGCTTCATAAGGAGAAGAAAGAAGAAATGATATTGTGTGAGCATCTTCTGGTGGGAGAGGCAATATATGTTTTTTTTAATCTAGTGAAAAGAGGGAAAGGAATATTATCCAGCTTTTTCATCGAAGTTTCCGACATGGCACAATCAGGTCCCATAAACCCTTTGATATGAAATAAAACATATGTAGTTTACTCTTGCTTTAAGTCCACGTTCTGTCCAAATAAATCTTACAGAACGCAAAACCATAAAAACTGCTCCGCTGTGTCAGACTGGAGGCTCAGCCGCCCCAGCGCTGCCCTAACGATGCCCTGTTACAGCTGCTTATGGAAAGGTTTCTTAACCACACAGCGGATTTCTACAACGGCATAATGTTGTTTTCCACTTTATCCTCTGCCTTATGCTGCTAATTTTTAATGGTCTGTTTATCATTCTGGCCACTGCTGAACATCGAGCTGAAGTTTTCAGAAAACTACCCAGTGTGAGTCACTGCTGGTGATGTGGACTTGCTCCTCACTGTGTTCATTGCTCAGCATTTGTTAACTCTTAATTTTGTCTGCACTCCCCGTTGTTGGCTTTGGTTGATTGCAGGTTCTGTGAGATGGGCACCAAGTGGGGTGCTGGACCTGCCTGTGTTGCTGCATGGCGGTAACTAAATTATTTGGTTTTTTTTTCTCTGTTTGCTGATGAGAGTAATTAACTTCATACAAAACATGATAAAATAATATATTCATGTCATCGCAAACCTGTCCTGTTTTGCTTTCTATAAAGGTGTGATGTGCTTCTCCTAGGTGAATGAATATGTCGTTTTATTTTGCATGGCAAAAAATGTGGTGGAGATTGCAAGTGTTATGTAATATTAATGTAAATAGGGTCAGCTGTACACAGCCTGCCTGATGCTCCTGCTTTTCTTTTCTAGCTTTTTTATTTTACCTTCTTAGACCTTGTAGTTATCCAGTGATTTTTTATTAAATTATTTATTGTAGCTGGATGATTGATGTTGTTTCACTTTGGTTCTTTGCAGCTTCCTGATTCTTTAGTTGTCAGAATGACAAGCACTCAGTGATTAATTAAAGCCTTTATTTTGCTCTGTTACTGTTCATCTTCAGTCAAATCTAAATCCTCATGTATTCCAGAAAATAATAAATATTCCCCAAATGCAGGTTTCTAAAATTTAGATCAAGGAATATTTTCATTTATTTTTCATCGTTATTATTTTTATTATGTTAAATATTTTATACACACACATGTATATATATATAAAATATTTTCTTGTGAAAGATGCCAAACCGAAAACTCTACAGAAGAAACCTGTGAGTATGGCCTCGTGCTGGATGGTCACTGCTGTAAACTTCTTCACAGACCTCGCTTTCTTGCAAGGAAGAAGAGAATAATTAAGAGTGGCTCTTTGTCAGGACTGCCAAAACCACCTCTCTTGCTGTCATTAATTGTGGTGCTTTTTTTGGTGTTGTGGACATACAGCATTCCTCTCAGCTACCTTGAAGTGTTTGGCGGTGACATGTACATCTGAATTATTTACCTTAAGATCTCTTTATAGTTGGTAGGAAGAAATAAGCACTCTCAAAGGTGCAGTTCATCTCATAATAAAGCAGACATCTAAAATAGGGCTGTTGAACTGCATCCTATTCCCTTTCACTGATAAAAAAGGGACAAGCCTAGACATTTGGTTGGATAATTCCCACTGAGATACACTGGGACTTGGGCTCAGACAACTGATTTATTTTGTGTAGCTGGACACAGAGAAAGCAACATCTCCCAGTTCCTGTGTCAGGCCTGGGGCAGGCTACCATCTCATTCCTAGTTTCTTGTGACATCTTGTTTCTCAGTCAGGAATGCCTCATTCTAAAAAATGGTTTTGAACGTCCTCTTTCATATATCTTTATACACGAAAGCTTAGTTGCAGCAACAGCAGCTGTGGATGGCAGAATGCATTCATTTGACTGAATTCATGCCATTGAATGTGCAGAAATAGGCTAACCCAAGATGGTCCAACCTTTGCAGTGTTGGGTTGCACCTCTGTGTAATTTTTGCGGGTGTTGCAGAGAAGCTATTGCAACAGCGAGGTGACCACAGGCTGTGGGTGTTCTCCACAGGGGTAGGTGATGGGGAGGCACGGGGCTACCTGACCAGCATGCCAATCAGCCTTTATCCCTGGAACAGCCGCTCTTAATTCCTCTTGGGAAGAGCTGATGGGTTGGCTGGGAGTGTTTTAAAGTATGTTTGGCTTTCTGGAATTGCTTTCACAGACCAATTTCTTTCTCGTGGGGTCTCATGTGAGAATAAACACATTAGTTTTGTGATATGATTCCCTGAATGGCTGACTCATGAATTCTTCTAATATTTCAAATTGTCATGTATATAGCACATCAAATTTTGCTGGTAAACTGAATTTGACTTTCTTTTCAGTCTTTGTTTAGGATTTTTATCTAATTTATTCTGGTGCTTCTCATTTCTTGTTTCCTCTTTTTAATGTTCCCAAAGATGTGATTGACTGCACCTGAAATTACAGCTACTTGGCCCATTAGAGAAAGAAATTAATTGGCTCAAATAAATTATGAAAGTAAAACTCATATGATAATACTTTTGCTGATTGGTCATAGTCTTCCATTATGGAAAACTCAATAAAATCTTAATTAGAAAAAAAAACAGATAAGAAAAAGCAAGTAAAACAATTTTTTAAAATGGCCTGAAGTTCCCAATTCTTTATCGGTTCCTTTGATGGTATTGAATGGATACTTACTCTGCCTTGGAACTTTACAAATGTCATTCCTCAGCTACTGATTTTGCTGAAAGGATGAGGATCAGATGTGGAAGATGCAAGATGTCTGCTGCCAAAGCGAATACCTGTGCATATTACACAAAAGATTTCTGCATACGTGATTTTCAAATTTCTGCCAGCCACTACCATGTCTTCCTGACGTATTGTTATACATGGAATGACCTTTTCGTGTAATTTCAATTGTAGAGTGTAGAGAGACCTCCTCATCATTCTACATCATGAACTTGCATAACAGAAAAGGAGGAAGAGATTTCTTCCCGTTATGAAATATGTTTGACTGTATTGAGGCCAAAAAATGAGAGACAGCAAGAAAGCACATGCGACAAGTGTCCCCCGCTTCTTTTGCCAGAAGAATTAATTGCATGTTTCCTATGAAGCAAAGCACAATGGGTTTTTATGGTACATTTCTTGTAGTTTTGTTATGCTGTCACAGAAAATTCTGAATTTTCTGCAGGTACGTATACATGGTGTTATGCGCTGCTCCAGAGAAATCTGGCCAACTGTTTAGGGCTGGGATAAGGAAGGGATTTAGACAAGGTGACACTCAGAGTGACAGTGTCCCCTTAGGCTACACTAGGGACCAGGGTAGAGGCCATCCTTTGTCCGTGGTGCCACGGGACAGATTATTTTGCTCAGATAAACACAGTTTAACACTCAGTTAAACACTTTCTTTTCCATTCCATGCAACGGGATTTCTACTAATGGGATTTCTACTTTCAAACTTCTCATTGGGATCATCCTTGGGCTGGGGCATCTCCTGGATGATGGCCAGGCATTGTCAAAGGGACAGTGAGTTGTCAAAGGCCATATCAGGGACAGGACTGGCACGTGACGTGTCTGGATGGTCACAGGACAGTGCTTGAACCTGTGCCCTCACCCTGTTGTTTCTTTTATCTTTTTTTTCCCCTCTAAGGCAGACATTGCATCATACAGATCAAATGGGAAAATGCTAGGAAACTAAGGTAGGGATAGCCCACAAGGGGACCACTGGAACACCTAAGTGAACTAATGACATCCAGCAAAGGGAGGTGAATGTCTGGAATGAGTATGCTCCACTGTATAGACTTATAAAAATACATCTGTAAGTCAGGAAGAGGGCACCTGAATACCAGATCTTCCCTTTCTTAGACAAGTTTTCTCACTGCTGGGTTTCAGTCAGGCTCATTGCCTGCTCTCCCTCTGACAGCACCCGTTTTGCCGCCTCAGCTACAGAGAAGTCCATCTGCAGTAGCAGGGCGAGAGCGTGCACCCCCTCAGGACACCCTGTCACCTCTGGTTAGAGCATCTGCTTACAGTGGGAGCGAGATGGGACTGTCCCATTTCTTGGACAAATACATTAATGGGCAGGTCACTCTCAGCTCCTGCTTTGGTTGTGCAAAACACCTGCCCAGCCACAGAACTTAAAGTTACAATGGAATGTTTTTTCTAAATACTTTAGGCAGCTGAACAAGTTATGAAGTTACAAATTTTTTCATTATTTTCCTGAATATAGGCACCTGAGTCATATAATTGATGTACTTTGTTTTTAACAGTTTCAGTATAAGTATTTATTTGATAATGAATCCATGTACATTAAGCCCTGACTTCTGTTTCCAGTTGGATTTATATTTTCTTTTCAGATGTGTCTCAGGCTGCTCTTCACAGAACCTGCAGTTTATTTGGCTGCATTCCACAGGACTTTATTCATTGTGATAGAATTATGTGTTGGCTTATTAGGCTGGGCTAGAACGTGGCGGTAGTGAGTTCTTTGGCTTAATCAGTAGGATATAAAACCACTGCATTTTCTGTCTTTTCCATAATATTATGAAAGTTTGAACTGGGATGTAGCTGAAGAACACTTTTCTGCCTTCCCACCTGCTGCCATACCTTCTTTTTTAAAACATTTGTGCTTTACCCTTATTAAAGCTAATGGGAATTTTGCCCATATGCCAGTGGGGAGTATTTGTCAAATTTGAATGCAAAGAGCATGCAATTCCTTCCTGTAGGTGGGATCAGAATATAGTCACTGCATTTCAAAAATATGTTACACAATATTTAGATGTAAGTAGTTAAGTGCTACCAGATTTAGTGTGGCTTTTGGAGGTATTATTTGTCTCTTCCACAATGAATGAGGCTGAGGTATTCTGAAAAATGATTCTGTACTAAAAATAATGACTCTTATGCACAAATGAAGGTTTCATGGAAAATCACAAATCTAATAGTTCCTAACTGTGGAGTGTTTGACTTTTAAAATGTACTTTAGCTTTTAAATTTTTGTATGTAATGTAATTTTTTGATATTTTCAAAGATAGAAAAAATATTGCTAGGTGGAATCTGAACAACATTTTCAGCAAAGTTTGAGTTACAAGCCTTCAGCATTACTTTATTTTTCCATGCAAGCTAAAAGGCTAGCTAAGCATGTTTGTTATTTCATATTCTGAGCAGGAGGAAGAGTGCAGGGAAGATATGATTCCAACTTCTGGAAACGTCTTCTGTGAGCTGGATATTATTATTGGAGTCTGGTTTGGGTCTATCTGGGTACCCTGGAAATTGAAAGAGCTGAGGTAGGGTTTCGAGATGTGTGCTGACTTTAGAAGCTTTGTGGGGAGCCTAGTTTGACTGTATTGCTTCTCTCAAGAGAGGGCCACAGGGACTATATCAAAACTCTACTGTGCTGCATGTTACATAGTCAATGGTGTTGAAACAGCTATCACAATTAACATCAATGACAAAGGGGAATTAAAAAGAAAGTCCTGGTTTGAGTACGCTTACATATTTCTGATTCTCCAGCCCTGATGAAATCCTTCTCGGCTTTGTGAAAGCCTTGGCTGAAGCGATCTCAGCAGTCTTTCAGTACATTTGAGAATGTGCAGAGGTGGACTAACTTCTGGAAGACTGGAAAAGGGCAAACATGGGACTTAACTTAAAAAGGCAAAAGGGAAGGTTGTGGAATGATGGGCCAATTCCTTTTGTGGGAACATAGCAGATCAAAATATCTAATAGTCTTTTTGTAGGGGACCTAAAAGAACATCAGATGAGTAAGTAGTAAATGAGTAGGCAGCAAATGCAGTGAGTGGTAACTCATTTGTCAGGATTAAATTGTATCAGATCAATCCAAAATCTTTTTATGTGAAGTAGCATGACTTAAGGGTCTAGACACCATATAGCTAGGCTTTGCTCAGACTTCTTACATTGTCTTACATTACACGAGCAAGTTGGGATTATTGTAAAGCGGGGACAAAAGTGTCTGGGGATTCTACATACAGAGCAGTTGTTGGTACTTCACTGTCAAACTGCTAAGATGAATTGAGGAAGGCTCCACAAGGATCTATCCTAGGCTTAGTATATTCAATGTTTTCATTATAATCCAACACCAGGTTCTTAGAATATGCTTATTAAATCTGCAAATGAAATGAATCTGAAAGAAGCAGCAAACAGATTGAAAGATAAGAATTAATTCAAAATGATCACTACAATTTAGAGAAATAGTCTTGAAAACAACATAGAATTTAATTAGAACAAATGCTTGGTTCTGCACTTAGTCAGGGATAAACAGTTGTGAAAATACAATGAGAAAAGCTGAGATAAGATAGGTAACAGTCTTGCAAAGAAGTATTTAGAGGTTACAGCGGTTCACAAACTGAATGTACGTTAAGAGTATTATGCTGTTCCACAGAAGTCAGACATTGCACTGGGATTTATAAACAGCAGCACAGTGCATAAAATTTGTAACATAATTCTTCGGAACATTGTTAAGGGTTTGGAGATGTCAACCAGCTGGAGGGAGTACAGAGGAAAGCTATGAGGAAAGTCTGGGGACCTACAAAGAATGGGGTGTTTGGTCACCTTAGAAGACATAAGATAGGAGAGGTTATAACAGTGTCTGAATATGTAAAACAGATGCAAAGAGAATGTTTCCTACGGCCAGGAAGGTTAAGGCAAGAAATAACAGCTCAAGCTGCAGAAAGAGATGTTTACTTTAAATTTTAGAAATGGTTTTCTAATGGTAGGAATTGGTAGGCATTGTGGTTGCTTAAGAACGTTGCACAATGCTCATCATTAGAGGTGTTAAAGAGCAGGTTAAGCTAACAGGAATGACAGTTTGAGAATATGAGGGCTACAGTAGTTTCTTGTTATAGCAAAAGGAATTAATTAGATAATCCTTTCAAGTTACTTCTAACCCTTCTGGGTGCAGTTTTGTGGTCTATCTAGGCCTGGTACAACGAAGGAAGGTATAATGGGGAGCCATCTTCCTGACTTCTTATCTGCGCCATCCCCTCTCCCCTGCAGGTCTCTGTCAGGTCCAGACAGCAGGACAGTTGCAGTGACTCCTCTATAACAGTAATAAGTAGCCTTTCTAAGCGATAACAATAATTAAAAATATATATTTAATATATATAGACGACGCCAAGTTGGGCAGGACTGCTGACCTTCTTGAGGGCAGAAAGGTTTTACAGAGGGATCTAGACAGGCTGGATTGATGGGCTGAGGCCAATGGCGTGACATTCAATACGGCCAAGTGCCGGGTCCTGCACTTGGGTCACAACAACCCCATGCAGCTCTACAGGCTTGGGGAAAAGCGGCTGGAAAGGTGCCAGGCAGAAAAGGACCTGGGGGTGTTGGTCAACAACTAGCTGAATATAAGTCGGCAGTGTGCCCAGGTGGCCAAGAAGGAACAGCATCCTGGATTGAATCAGAAATAGTGTGGTGAGCTGGACTAGGGAAGGGATTATCCCCCTGTACTCAGCACTGGTGAGGCCGCACATTGAATACTGTGTTCAGTTTTGGGCCCCTCACTACAAGAAAGACATCGAGGTGCTGGAGTGTGTCCAGAGACAAGCCATGAAGCTGATGAAGAGTCTAGAGCACAAGTCTTATGAGGAGCAGCTGAGGGAACTGGGGTTGTTAAGCCTGGAGAAAAGGAGGCTGAGGGGAGACCTTATTGCTCCCTACAACTACCTGAAAGGAGCTTGTAGCGAGGTGGGGGTCGGTCTCTTCTCCCAAGTAACAAGCTATAGGGCAAGAGGAAACGGGTTCAAGTTGTGCCGGGGAGGTTTAGGATGGGTATCAGGAAGTAAATTTCTTCACCAAAATGGTTATCTAACATTAGAACAGGCTGTCCAGGGAAGTGGTGGAGTCACCATCCCTGGAGGTATTTAAAAGAAGGGTAGATGTAGTACTGAGGGAAATGGTTTAATGGTGGACTCAGCAGTGGTAGGTTTACGATTGAACTCAATGATCTTAAAGGACTTTTCCAACCAAAATGATTCTATGATTCTATCTTTGTTGTTGGTCAATGGTTAATGAAGAAAATTATTTATTCAGATACCTATATAAATGTTCTGACTCTCACAAAGGTTGAATGACTGTGACTTCTCCTGAAATTCCTGTGAACTTCAAACACTTGGGACTTCTGCAGATTAGATTCTACTCCAGAAGTATGTAGTGGTCTGTAAAAGGAAAAATCAGTTTTGTTAAAGCAGTTGCTTATGTTCAAATCAGAGTTGATATTTTAAAAAGTCAATGTACAGCAAAATGCCAGAAAGATATTTGTTAGACTTCTTGTCATTCGTGGTCATGTTACCTCTACTGTTTTTGTGAAAACAGGAAGTTATTAACCTCATCTGTGACTGCAGTCAGTGTAAGAACTCCTGTTCCCAAGTGATCTTCAAAGCAAAAATATTAGGAATAAACATGAGGGCTGTGCTATATCATAAGAAGTCATGAATCTTCCTTTAGGACAGATTTTAAGAAAAACAAGCAAACTGCAAACAAAGACCATGACAGTCTTTCCTCCTGCTGTCTGTACAGTGTATTGGTGGATCTTTCTTTTGATGCTGCAATAGTAAATAACTGATTTTGCTGTATGCTTAGAAGACTTCAAAGCTTCCTGATGCTTTCAATTTTATTAAAACATTCTACAGTCAGGTTTGTTCAAAATGCTTTTTTGACTTTCATTGGCAATAGCACTCACTATCAGTGCTTTGAAATGGTGTTTTGTTTTTTTCATTTGGTTATTTCACCATAGCAATAGTATTAACACAGCCAAATAAACTATTAGAGAGAAAACACTAACCCCTGCCAGGTGTTGCTGTTGCTCTGGAATAAATAGTGCAGGTCCAGTGCAGGAGCACCGGTGGCCAGGAGAATTCTCCAAAGGTGAGTTGTTGGCAGCTGGGTAATAAGTTCTGTTCCAAATTAGTCCCTATTTAGATCTGTGATGGAGAGGGTGAAATGGGCTTATGATTTGTCTTTGATGGTGTGTACGAGAGCCAGATATCGCTGAATTCTTTGTATATAGCAGGTTGCTGAGACTGCTACCTAGCTGCATTCTTCAAAAACGGGTGGGATCTGCGGCTATGATTTGGCATTTTTTCCCCACTGGATGGTGGAGTACAGTGAACCGTCTGTTTCACTCTGTGGAGCCACAAGTAGGTCCCAGCACTGGCTGGCAAATGAGTGAAGAGATGAGAGGCTCCATGATGGGACTGAGGCTAAAGAAGGTCTCTTAGGTTCCTCGGAAATCTTCTGCCATTGTCTGCGCTTTCCCTCAGTGCTGATGCCACGGCTTTCTGGGTAACGAGAGGGATCATCTGACATAATTCTGCATAACAGATAATTCCTATTCCATAGGGAAGGTTCCCATATGTTGGTTTGCAAGTGATTTCTCAGAACTGTTTTAGCTACCACACTTTTTTTGTAATTAGTGTTTACTAATTCAAGCAGGGTAAGGGGTCACAGACAGTTTTACAAGCACTTATGCTTTACATGGAATGTCTTTCCTTTTCCAGCTCTTGCTGAAAGCTTAAAAGTATGTGTAGTGTGTTTATTAGGGCAGCCCTAAACCACAAAGATGTTGTGTGGGTTTGAACTAGCAGTTTGTCGTTTTGGAAATTCTTTTAAGGGTGAGGCAGAGTTCCCAGAGTTATGATCTATTGTTTTGATTTGGACCCATCCCTAAATTTTATTCCTACTTCTATTTTTATTCTCTCATGAAAGAACAGAATATCTGAAAAAAAATGTCAAGTTCAGACAACAAAATAATGTCCAAAAAATAGTCTGCTCTTCCCTTCTTCCAGAATTCTTTTTATTAAATGTGGTATGTCTCTGGAAAAAACCTGCAAAGGTTTGTGTTATCAGAAGAGCTATTAGGACTCCACTTTAGCTCCAGCGTTACACCCTGTCTGTAAGACTTTTGCCATGGTGATGTCCAGGCTGTCCTTCTGCCGTGTGTATCGTACATAAGATCTTCAAACTAAAGTATCTCAGACAGATAGTCCACAGATGTATCAGTGGTACACGCTATCATGTGATTCTTCAATCTGCTTGCTGTTCTTCATATCTCAGGAATAAGAAGATATTTTTTGAAATGTAAAGGTGATTATTTCAATATGTATAAAAGAAGAAAAGGGCCAAACAACCCAACATTTGAGTGTAGAACTCTTAGAACACAGCAGAATTTTAAAAGGGCTGGGCAATTTAAGAAAAAATAAGGATATCTAGAATACAAGCTCAGACTCCCAACATTTCTGGAAGGAAAAGAAAAGCTCATGCTTAAAGATTTAAGGCTAACCCTAACTCCAAAGGATTAGGATGAGATCTTTATGGAAACAGATTATTTGAATCGACTCTTGCTGGAGCCCAAGTAGGAATGTTGAAAGTTACACAGGAGAGGCGCCTTTTACTGCATGATGCAGCCCAGGAGCAAAACCACCTTCCTACCGCTATGGCCGATCACAGACAAAGAAAGTTGAAGGGAGCCCTTTGGTACCTCTACTGTCCCATCCAGCGTGCAGTTTTGCTGCAAGCTGTTTTCACAGTGAGCAACAAAATGTTTTACATTTCTTTCTCTCTCTCTGACCATTGTATCTTCTGTCTAGAAACTATCTGTAAAAGCACCCAAAGTATGGGTATTTAACAGAAGGATGACAAATAGGCGCTGTTTAACAATTGCAGAAAGAAACTGATTCAGAGTCAAATAGACTTTTTTGGACACTGCCTTTTATATTTAACTGGGTGATAGATGTGAGCACTGATGGTTGCCGCTGTCAGTGATGTGAGAGCATGGAAGACGTAGAGCTGTCATCCTCCCTGCTGCTGAGAAGAAAGTACTGGGAGCAGAGTCTGGTCCTTTGGGTGCTCCATGGGCAAAGAAACAACAGTTTGTCATCACAAAACTCCTCAGTTAGCCCACAAATTTTTGAAAAATTCACAGCACCAAGGAGACTAAGGGAGAGGTACCTATGGACTCACATGGGTGAAAGCAGTAACCTGTGTGGGTGCAGCAGATTAGCAGGGCTATGTTTTGTGCAAGCCCTTGCCCCACTGCTTCACTTCTCAAGGGTTTCTCTATCTACTACCATCAAATGCAAAAGCATTGCTCTGTCCTCTTCACAAACTGCTTATCATCAAAGGTATGAGCCGCGCATACATTTTCCAACCCTTCCCCCACAGCTACTTGTCATTAAATGTGACAGGCTTCTGAAGAAGTATTGTTACTTGTAAATAAAATATGGTTGCTAAGAAACACTATGATTAACATGCTGACAATACAACCTTCTTTGATTGTTTGGGCATCAATTGTCTGCTTCTGTAATCAGTGAGGAAATAATTTTTGGAGGAGATTTGTCAGGCTGCAGAAAACTAGGTTTTTTGAATTAAATTAGAATCTAGTGTTTCCATACAAAGAAAGGGTCTCCAAGCCATAACTCTTCTTCCTTTTTTTTTTTTTCTTCTTTTGGCACGTCATAATTTTTGTGTTTCTGTTTATGTTAATTTTTCAGCTAGGAAAATAAGGTTAGTGTTAATAATGTATCTGCCAAAATATCCAAATAAACGAAACTGGAAGCTCAGTCTCATTAAATTTTTATGTGTAAATTCTATATATTAATTTTCTTTTTGCCGGTTCTAGTCTCATTTTGACTTTCTCCTACACTCAAATTCTTCCAGTTATTAGGGGCTTTTGAAACTAACCTTTCTGATCTACATATAGAAAACCACCTGTGACATTATTCCAGTACCGAGCAAGGGATTTGAGTCTCCTTTTCTGTTAGGGGGAGATAGAAAAATGGTGACATTTTTTCCTTTTTCAGTAGACTGTCTCTGGTGCTAATGGCTGGGGCTTGGTGAAAGGAGATGATCAGACAGAAATCATGCTCCTCAGGTAGAAAATTACCCTTCTCACCTCCTATAACCGGATGTGTAACTGCACTTGCATATGTTGTAACAGATGGTGTTTCTCTGAAGAATGGCTGAAAATGGCACCTTCCTACCCAATGTTTCTGCCTGCTGTGTGTATTTAGAGTCATGTCTGATAACTAGAGCGTTTAAAAAAAAGTTGTATTGCCTATTAGTCCTGCAGAGCCAACTGAGAGATGATGGGCGGCATCTCTTTTCTGCTAATGTAGATGGAATTCCAACCACAAGGCACCTGTGCTAGCACATGGAAAACAATGGTTCTGCACAGGAATCTCTGTAGGGACAGCCTGCAGATAGCAGAGATGCCTGCTGGAGTCCAGTTCAGCCTGGATGTCCTCTATGGTGGTGATGGATACAAAGATAAAATCTCTGTTCTGAGACCGTACAGTAAATTTTCATTTGCAGAATTTCAGAAAAACAAACTTACTGTATTTTTATTTCTACTTCGGGATGGACTAAGATACAGGTTTTGCAACACAATGTCTGTGTGTTCACTGTTCTTGGGTAAGAAAGACAGATGGTTATGCCCTAAGTGAGAAAAGGACACTTTGGCATAATTATACTTGTTAAAAATGAAGAAAACTTGAACGCACAGATGTTTACCTAATGATTGAAAAGCACTATGACTTTCAGGAAGAGTTGAATGCCCTAGAAGATAAGTAGAAGAGTAAAGAAAATGGGTGACTTGTAGTGTGTCGAGCTGTACAAAGAAAGGTAATGGTTTTGCTGTTAAACACACAGACACAAATTCAAACTTCCCCTTCTACCCAGTGCAAACAGATTACATCTAACCAGTGTAACATTACTTAAATAAATGTTTCTGGATCCCACTGGACAGCTGGCTGAAACCCTGAGGCATGATATTTGAGTACAGTCATTGTCTATGTCCTTATCTACCATGTAATGATTATGCTGAGTAATGTAGGCAATTCAGGTTATCCTGTGGCACATAAATATTGAGGGCAGAGAAGATGGTATTCATGGTTTGACAGATTTCAAGGCCAGGAGGGTGGCCTATGACTGTCTAATCTAAACCCTTCTTCACACTGGAGATGTAATCTCTCTGGAAAGCTGAATTATACCATCTATTTCTGAAAGCTATCTAAACCCACCTTAACAACTCAGACTAATGGTGAGTTGCCACCTCACCTCATAAAATTTCATTTTCCGTGTTGTGTCTCATTTCAAGGTCAAATTTTCTAACTTCAGCTTCCAGTTGATATGTCTAATTGTGCCTTTGTCAGCAGGTTTGAAAACCATCCTACTGATTGGGGTTTTTATGTACAAGGATCTATATAGAATGATAGAATCAAAGAATAGTCTGAGTTAAAAGGGACTTTTAATGGTCATCTAGTCCAACCCCCCTGCAATGATCAGGTTGCTTAGAGCTCTGTCCAACCTGACCTTGAATGTTTCCAGGGATCGCACATCTACCACCTCTCTGGGCAACCTGTTCCTGTGTTTCACCACCCTCATTGTAAAAAATTTCTTCCTTATATCTAGTCTAAATCTACCCTCTTTCAGTTTAAAATTATTACCCCTTTTCCTCTTGCAACAGACTCTGCTAAAACATTTGTCTACATCTTTCCTGTAAGTACTTTAAGTACTCAATGGCCACAATAAGGTCTCCCTGGAGCCTTCTCTTCTCCAGGCTGAAAGACCCCAACTCTCTCAGCCTGTCCTCACAGGAAAGGTGCTTTAACCCTCTGATCATTTTTGTGGCCCTGCTCTGGACTGAACAGGTCCATGTCTTTCTTGTGCTGGGGGCTCCAGAGCTGGACGCAGGACTCCAGGTGGCATCTCATGAGAGCAGAGTAGAGGGGCAGAATCACCTCCCTCGATTTGCTGGCTACTCTTCTTTTGATGCAACCCAGGATATGGTTGGTCAGTTCATGTCCAGCTTTTCATCCACCAGTACCCCCCATATGCATAGGTCAAGTCAGCTTTCAACCTCCAATGACAAATTAACTTGAGCTCTTTAAGCCTCAAATCTTTAGATTTGTTTTTTCCAGTCTCTGGACTGTTTTTTTTTTTTTTAACTTTCTCTATGATTTTAATTTTCTTCTGGAAGATCTGACTCCAGATCTACGTGTCTTATTGTAGCGGCTGTTTTATCGAAGCAAAGTAGAACAGCAGTAACATTTCCTTACTTCTACTTGATAAACACCTTTTATATAGCCAAGGATCATATTAGCCATTTAGCCACTACTTTAAGAGCTTACTTTGAGGTGATTATCTACAATGACTCTCAAGTCCTCTTCTGAGCTATTGCTTTCCAAGAAAGAGTCTCTCTTTCTGTACCTATAATTTGCATTTCTGGTCCCCAGATGTATTGTTCTGCATTTAAGTGTCTTTAAACTTATTTTATTGGACTGTAACTGTTTTAGCAGATATTGCAGATATTTCCATAGCAGAGCCTCATCTTTGTTATTTAGAACCATAGAATGGTTTAGATTGGAAGGGACCTTAAAGATCATCTATTCCACCCCCCCTGCCATGGGCAAGGACACCTCCCACTAGAACTGGTTGCTCAAAGCCCCATCCAACCTGGCCTTGAACACCTCCAGGGATGGGGCATCCACAACTTCTCTGGGCAACCGGTTCCAGTGTTTCACTACCCACATAGTGAAAAATTTCTTCCTAATATCTAATCTAAATCTCCCCTCTGCCAGTTTGAAGCCATTACCCCTCGTGCTATCACTACATGCCCTTGTAAAAAGTCCCTCTCCAGCTTTCTTGTAGGCCCCTTTCAGATACTGGAAGGCCACAATAAGGTCTCCCTGGAGCCTTCTCTCCTCCAGGCTGAACAATCCCAACTCTCCCAGCCTGTCCTCACAGGAGAGGTGCTCTAACCCTCTGATCATCTTCGTGGCCCTCCTCTGGGCTCAATGCAACAGGTCCATGTCCTTCTTATGTTGGGGGCTCCAGAGCTGGACACAGTATTGCAGGTGGGGTCTCATGAGAGCAGAGTAGAGGGGCAGAATCACCTCCCTCACCCTGCTGGCCACGCTTCTTTTGACGCAGCCCAGGATGCGGTTGGCCTTCTGGGCTGCAAGTGCACATTGCTGGCTCATGTTGAGCTTCTCACCCACTAACACTCCCAAGTCCCTCTCCTCGGGGCTGCTCTCAATCCATTCTCTGCCCAGCCTGTATTTGTGCTTGGGATTGCCCCGACCCATGTGCAGGACCTTGCACCTGGTTTTGTGGAACTTCATGAGGTTTACATGGGTCCACCTCTCTGCTATGCTTACTGCCCTGCTATGCTTTGTGCGTATGCTCTTTCTACTTCATTGCTCCTTAAGCATATGGAGCAATGGCTATTTCAGGGAACCTTGTAGAAGCAGCTGTGCTCACTGATTTCTTAATTACTACTTTCTGAACTCTGTGAGATATTTTTTGTTTTCTCTAATATACACTCTGTTAATTCTGCACAATTCAAGTTTGTTTTTAAACCAAAGTGTTTTGTGGCACTAAGTCAAATGCCTTGTTAAAAATGAAGAATGCTTTGCTAGCACAGTCACCTTTATCAATAGGATCTGTAATCCTGTCATAAAAAAACCAATAGGTTTGTTTGACAAGATTTACTTTCTACAAAACTGTGTTGACTGGCATTAATTATATGTTTAGCCATTGTTTGTTGATAGAATCCTGAATTAACTGTTCCATTATTTTTTCTAGAATACATGTCAGAGTAATTTTTCTGTGGTTCCTAGGTTATCTCTCTTACCCTTATTAAACATTGGAATTACTTTGGCAGTTTTTCAAGCCATTTTAATATCCCAGCTTTTTAAGATCTGTTAAAAATTAAAATTAAAAAAGTGGCTAAAAACATTCTTCAGCCCTTTCAAAAAATATCTGGATCTAAGTTGTAAGTATGAGTTAATCTAAAAGTTTTTATTTTTAGCAGATGTTATCTCATGCTATTCTTTCAACAGAGATGGTGTTTGGAGGGAAAGGGTATGTAACACTCCTTTGTTTCCGATACCAAGACATATTGATAGCAAATATTTCACTTTTTTGTATCACTGTTTGGAATTAATTCATCTACATCTCCTGAATGAAGACTTTACAGCTGGCCTAAGATGACCCTTCTTCCTAATACATATGAACATTAATTCCCATTTCCCGAAGCTCTAGCTATGCCTAATATTAATTTCATTCAACCAACTTTCTCAGGAGTTGCCTATATTTTAAATTGTACACCATTCATTTACTTCCAATTTACCCATGTTACGTATACTTTATTGTTACTTCTAATCTCATTTTAAAACACCAGACTTGTTGTAAGAAACAAACTTTCTTGACCTGTGGAATCATTTTAAGGAACCATGAGTGGGGTTCATGTCTCCTTCTTTTAGATTTCTCAGAATTAAACAACATAAATTTCAGCTAACCACCCTGAAATTTATTTACACAGAGAAATAAGCACTTCTAGGGTGTCATTCAACTGATTTGTCTTAGACATCTATTTTAGGATGCGATGAACTGCCCACTGGAACTGCTTATTTCTCCCCGGAGGTACCTAGGTTAGACTTAATGCTGCTGAGTTTTAGACATCTGTGTTATGGCGTATAACTCCCACCTTTTGTTTTTAGTAACAAACTGAACAAGTTGTCCAGCAAATATCCCTTACGTTAAAGTCACCCGTCATAAAGCAGGCTTTCTATAACCTCAAGAAAGGACTTTAGGGAGGCTGGGTGCAAATGCACATCCATCCGTAATTTTTCTCTAATTGTACAAGATTCTGTGACTCTGAATCCTAACAATGATTCACAGTCACCTTCAACTCTTCCTTGACTGCTACTGAGCCTCCCAAAACTGGCATAGAAACAGTTTTTTGACTACAAAACATTTATCCTTTATAAGCACCGCTCTATGAGGCTGGCTGGAATATGTCAGTATTTTTACCACGTTTGCCCTGCTACAACCTCTCTGTGCTGTCCACCTGGTTTAAGCAGAGCAGCAAATGATGCTGTGACGAATCACTGGAGCTGCAGATCCTTTCAGCCTGTTATTTTCAGCGTTTGAGAGTGATGTGATGTTTCCAGTCTCAGCACTATCATAGAATCATAGAATAGTTTGGGTTGGAAGGGACCTTTATAGGTCATCTAGACCAACCCCCAACTATCTTATACGCAATGGTATCAAAATTGCAGTCTTGCTTTTTCAGCTCCCCTATCATTCCTCCCTGCCTTTCTGTCAGGTCTGTACAAGCACGGAATGGCCAGCTAGAAAACATTTACAGATCCTAGCGCTCTGCCAGCTGGCCAAACTTTTTCCTTCAGCAATGCTGCTGTTAGTTACCTACGGTTTGTTATCTTTCTGCACAATGGTCTCAGTAAATGCATCTGTGAGAATGTTGCAGGAGGACATTGATGGTCTCTGCTTGTGCTCGGAGGTAGCTGGATGCAGCGGTGCCACTATGTTTGAGGTGGGCTGTGCTCAAGCTGATAAGGTCTGCAGGGAGGCAGGGTACATTATCTCAGGCTTGACTGGGTGATAAATATGCCTTCTGGCTCCCAAACTGGAGCTGGCTCAGGGGGTGAGTAGAATGAGATGGCTTCTGCCAGGAAAATGCTGTGTAGACGTAGCCCATGTCTGGCTAATGGAGGAAGCGATGAATCTTTGATATTTGATTTTCTCGTAGATAGCGGTGATTTGCTGTTATTTCTGTTCAGTCGAACAAACAAGCAGAAATTGCTGCCACCAGCACTTGGGAAATAGCAATGTAATCCAGTACCTTTGGCCAAGTCTAGAATTTGGTTACTGATTTTTTGGATTATATGTTTTAATAAAATTTTTATTTCAGATTTTTTTAAAATTCAGCTTTTCTGTGAGAAATTGCTTTAATAAGAAAAGATATTTCAGTTTCAGTAAAAACAGTCATGACCATGGGAAGGGAGGAAAAACACACCTTTCTAATAAAGGATTACATTTGAAGTTGCTCAGTTTTGATTTCTTTTTGATCAGTTAACCCAGAATACTGCCAGCTCTACACGAGTTACACAACTTTGGTGGTGATAGTTCAACAGACTGCTGTGTTTATCTCCCAGTGCACTTCTGACTTCCCTGGGTTTTTCTTCCCTGTTGTCTCTGCAGCCAGCCATCCTGGGATGGTTCGTTCTGCTGTGTACTTTATCAGTTCTACTTCCTGAGGCCTCTGGGATGACTTTTGGATCCCTGAATATTGAAGTGGTTTAAGCATAACCATTTTAAGATCCTTGATGCTGAAAATAAATTGATCAATTTAGGGACAAATGGTCTTGGAAGAAAATAGACATATGGGTTTTGTAAGGTTTAATAATAAAGTTTAAGTTTTGAAATCACTTTTTATTTTCACTGATGTCCACTAATTTATCAAAGTTGTTTTCCCCAGGCTCTACCTTTCTTATCATAGAATCATAGGTCATCGTCAACCCCCCACCATGGCCAGGGACACCTCCCACCAGACCAGGTTACTCAAAGCCCCATCCAACCGGGTTTTGAACGTTTCCAGGGATGGGACATCCACAACTACTCTGGGTAACCTGGTCCAGTGTCTCACTACCCTCACAGTAAAGAATTTCTTCTTAATATCTGATCTAAATTTACCCTCTTTCAGTTTAAGACCATTACTCCTCGTCGTATCACTACGTTCCCTGATAAAGACTCCCTCCCCATCTCTTCTCTAGGCCCCTTTAGGTACTGGAAGGGACTATAAAGTTTCCCTGGAACCTTCTCTTCTCCAGGCTGAACAATCCCACCACTCTCAGCCTGTCCCCATAGCAGAGGTGTTCCAGCCCTTACCATAGTGCTCTCTGGAAAGCGGACCCAGGCATCATTCAGAACCTGTCTAATAGGTGTGGATTTGTTCCCCTGGAAAATATGTTTCTGTTCCTTTGCCCTTTTCTGTGTCCTGATGGCTCCTTGATCTCTGTTTCCCTTGTTCATGTCTTATTTTACCTAAGATTTTCCCTTGGCTAAACTGTGGAAGGAGTGTCAGTCTTCTGGGTCATTAGTGCATCCAGTTGCAATTTCTAGCAGTGGACATGGTCTTTCCTAAAGAAGCTGATATTTATGAGTCAAATAATAATCAGTACTCTGGTCTGATGGCCAAGACAACCGTAACTGGTCAATGTGTTGTCTTTCCTGAAAAAACAACAGAATGCTTTTCTCTGCCTCTGCACTTCATTGAAGCTGACCTGCAGCATGTCTTAAAAATACATTCATCATACATGTCAGGTTTGTTTTTTTATTCTTTAGTTGTGGGTTCTTGACCATTCAAGGACGTTGCCTAGGCATTTCGCATTCCAGCCTGGAACTCCACAGTCTCCCCAGGTATAGTTCCCTAATAATAGGACAGAAATTAAGGTAGTTTGCCCAATGCGCAGGAAGACATGGATTGTTAGGAAAGCAATGAAGATTTATCTCTGGAAAATGTTATCAAAAGACCAATGTGTTCCATTCCAATTCTTCCCATCCAATTCTTCACAGAGACTATAATGTAATCTCCTATACTCTCTGCAGTTACATTTTGGCACTGAAGTCCTGCCTTATGCATTCAATATTACCCTCTAATTTTTAGTAGTCTAGAAGATTTTCCTTTTCTTCACTCAAAAAGTTGAAACCATAATTCTTCCAAATCCAGTAACTAATCCCTTGAAACATGTTCTCACAATCAAAAGCAGAGGCTAGGCAATATGCAGAATAAACACAGTAGAATTCCTCCCCTCCCACACGCACACACTGGCGGGATTGGTTTTCTGCAAATCATGAGCTACCAAATATCAAATAATTATTTGCTAAATAATGAAAGGGAAGACTAAGACATTTCTTAAGCTCTGGTGGGTCTAGGAGCGCAGTGCCTGACTATTAAATAATGCAGTGACGGTGTGATAATGCTTAAGTCACTTTGTGAATCTGTCCCTGGTGATGGCACTATTGCTGAGGGTCCCTCTGAATACTTATTTGTACTATGTCCCTCCATCGAAATAGAAATAGAAGCTTTCTAAAAGTGGAATTGTGTGGGCCTGGTCGAAGACAAGAAGATCTACTGAAAACAGTGAATTGGAGTTTGTGGCTCACTTAACAAAGTTGGGATGCTCTCATCAGATAGGAAAGGTGAAGGTGAGGGTGTGAGAGCTCAGAAAGGGGATGTTTGTGTCTTGCTATAGACTGTGAATAAATGGCATGATTTACTCTCACGAATGAGAGAAAATGCTAATGTAAGCCCTCTGAGGGAAAGGAGTTCTTACATCATTGTAGTATCTGCCACTAAAAAGAAAATTTTACTGCTTTCCCCTGTCTCTGTCATTGGGGCTGGATCTAAGGATGCTGTCGCACTTGTAATCCCCAGGGACCCAGCCCGCTTACAGACATGTTGGAAAACTATTACCGTGTGGTATAAGCTTTCCTACTCTGACTGAAGACTCTGCAGGGATAAGAACTTGAGTCCTATGGGGAATAATCATGTCTCATTTCCCTTTTGCTTGCCACTTTAGCTGGGAGGCACTGAGATTTCTGCCCTTCGCCTTAAACAGGAGATTTCCACCCACAATTGCTGTACTTGTCCCCATAGACAGACATTTACACAGCAGTTCTTAAGTTATTCCCTAGTCACTCTGATGCCGTGGCTCTGGAATAGTCTGTCCCATTCCTTACCCCACGCTGTCATGAGATAGGGACCTTGGGTCAGATGAGGACTGAGAAACTCGCATGCTGAAAATTAACCCTTCCAGTTGAGAGTTCCATCTAATGCTTTCGGTGGTGGATTTCCTTGTCCTGCCTATCATTGCTTCTGCCAGTGGAGGTCAATGCCATGCACTGCTTTGGATAGCTTATCACCTAATGGGGTTTGTGTTCACCTACACAGAACCATCTCTTCTTTTGCTGCAAGTACGCCTACAGTGTGATTGGCACCATGTTGTAAATAATTAGCGAAAGTAATGGTATAAATCCCAGTGGTAATCTTGTCCTATTTAGGATACAACTACAGTCTGAACTTCAATAACACCTTTGACATAATCAAACATCCCAGAGCCCTTTACAAAGCCGTAAATTACTCACCTGTAAAGTAATGACTACAGGGAATTACAGCAGGCAATGAGTCCATTGATCGGTGCTGGTACAAAATGAAGGAGAGGAAGTACAGCGGAGGCCACTCTACAACTCTTTCTCTTTCTTCAGAAATTTCCATAGCGCCTTTAATTTCTGCATGTATCTCTTTCCTTCCCCACAGATGAGACACGAGATGAGGAAAACCACCTTGCTCTGACGCTCAAGGACACCTTCCATGCTGGTCTGTCAGTAGGTGGAAGGTGATAGCATCTTAGGCAAGATGCAAATGTATAGTTTTATAGCCTGCAGGGAAAACTGCTCTTTAGCCAGTGATGCAAATAAACAGGTAAGTCACTTCCTTAAATTTGCATACGCCGTTTGCGAAAGCAGAGTTTTTCTCTTGCTTTTAAGCAAAAAATAGCAGTGATTGCTTTGGACACCTCAGATGCTATGCTGCACGCAAAATCAGGGCTGCCTCACCTCCCATCCCAAGCTACCCTCTCTATGACTCAGAATTGCCCTTGCATTATCAAGTTAGTAGGAATTTCCTCTTTTATCAATTATATTTAAAATGGGTCCCAGTTCTGTAAGCCTTATGTTAATGAGTCCACATATCCATAAGCACTCTTACTAACATAACTGGGACTATTTTGGTAGGACTGCTAAATCAAGAACTCTGTTATTTATAAGATGTTAATGAAAAATAAGGATTAAATTCTTTTTACAATTAAAAATACAACTGTGGTTAGGAAATATTTTGTATTACATGAAAAATCTCAGTGATTTTTTTTTTAACCTGAGGGAAGACAATGGGATCAGGCCTTATATTTGTAACACAAATACATTTTTCTTAACATCACCTGGAGCTCTTCTCAGTTTTGTAATGTTCTGGGACTACATGTTCATTATAGTCCTATTCTGGATTCCCACAGTATTACTGCACATGTTATTGTGATGCCAGCTTGACACCAGTGGGACTACCTTAGAGATGCCATTGAGTGTGAATCTGAAAAATTCTGCCTCTGAGATAACAAATATTTTGGCAAGACGGAGAAGTTACAATAGCAAATATTTTGCCTGGATCTCAAAGGTATACTGCAGTTTTATAACTTGTGCCTTAGTTTTAAACTGTTTCGTGTTCTTAATTGCTTGTCTTGGGTATTGGACATGATGATGGACTGAAAGCCATGGGGATTTCTCATGGAGAAAGACAGCAAAGTTTGGTCCCAAAGGCTTAATTTTGAAATCCAGCGGAATTGTTGTCCTTGCCCTTTGGATATGACTAGTGAAAGAGGGATTCATGCTGAATTTAGTAGGTATGTTTTGATGGGATAGGGCTTCCTTGGAATAACACACAAATGGAATAATTTAAACTCTCATATTTTAAAAAATGGCTTTACCTGGATTATTTCTTGTGGTTTAATCCAAGGAATATTGAAACCTGTGAAATGATTTCTACTGGATTCTATGTGTTGTATAGTGGACCCTTACTGGTTTGTAGAGGATAGGGCAAACCTTTCAAGAGCTCCCTGATGATTTGTGTACAGTGCCTCAAAGTACGCACAGAAGGGACAACTAAGCTTCTATGAGACAGGATGTGACCAGTGTTCTCCTCCTTGGGACGTCCTCAGCATTACAGTTTGTTTGAAAAAAATTTCAGGAAAAAGCAAACAAACAAAATGAAACAGTCTACCCTCCCATCAACTGATGTGTGTTTTTGTTTCTCATTTCCAGATTTTTACTAGTTTATCTCACCCTCAGTGTCACATACCTTAAAAACATTGACAGGAGAAGATACTGCAATTCCATGGAAGTTTGAGGATTTTTGCTGCTTTTTGCTAGCAAGGAATTAGTCCCAACACTTTCAAATTTCCTGATTCAACAGCTTCGCCTTTTTTTTGAATATTGATAATTTCCATTCTCACTGCAGTCTAGCGTCAACTGAATGGACCAAAATGTAACTGTATGAATACTGACTGATAAGCATAATGAGTCCTTGTCTCCTGAAATCATCCCAGTAAAAGCTTTAAGTTCTAGCTCCTGAAATGTGGTAATTTTCTTTGCAAACTGCTTGGTTACATATTGGCACTGGTTTTGCATTCTGTGAGGGACCATGATGTTGCATTTATTAGCATCTTTCTAATTGTCCTGAGTTAGTATGCATTTGTTATCCTCCATGAGGAGATCTAGCTAATTAGAATAATACCAAAGAGTGATTATTGCTATGTTTCATATTTAAACAAAGGAGCTCAACAGCTTTTTATACTTCAGTGAAAGTGATTTAAAAATGATTAAATCAAATGAAATAAGATTGATATAAATATTTTTAACTAACAGGAAAAGAGATAGTTATTGAAACTAGAAAATAAATTGCCTTTGGTACATGGGAAAACAGATTTAAATTGCTGTGTAGTATAACAGTTACAATTTTGCAAGATGAAAAATGATTGTTTCACTATTGCCTAGTCTACTTTTGGTTTTTTCCACCTGTTCTATCCAACTCTATGTTTAGAAACTAGTCTCTCTGGGGCAGGGAATTACATTTTTTTTATTAAATATGTGGCAGGCATCCAGCACAGAAGGGCCCTGATTCCTGGCAAGGCTATGCATTAGTGTAATGCAAGTGATAAATATAGGTCCATACCATATCAATCAGTAATACTGTAAAAATATGTTATACTATAACCCCTCCCCATTTTCCTATGTATTTGAGGTGGAGGACAATCAGATGCTAAAATATGACATGGACAACAACTGTTCAGGTAAAATGTAGAAAAAATAAGTGAATAATGACATACTGCTGTTAAAATGCTGTATTGGAACAATGAATGCATGTATCTGTTTCTAAACTTGAAGTAACACTTTCACCACCTACCTAAATTAGTTGTGAGACAGGCAGGTGCCATATTCATCTCCAAAGAACAAGCCCTTCTGAGCACATGTGGGTGAAAAAAGTCAGTTACCCAGGGGCCTTCCAAGCCAGTCAGGGAGAGCTCTGGTGAATTTAGTTGCCTACGGATTAGATATCTCAGGAAATCAGTTATATTTGGTAGCTGTCATGCTCTTGGATGAGTTTTAGACAACTTAGAAATCATTCATAGAGTATTGACCATAGCTAACCCACATGTCCTGAAAAAAAGGATATTGAAAGCTAAGGAGCAAAGAAGTCAACACAAGCAGTTAACAACATTCTGTTGTAAAACATTGTAAAAAGACATAGTGCAACCTCTAAGCATAAATAGTGAAACAATGATTGGGAGTAGGGAGGGGGACTTGAACTGGAAAGACTAATATTGGAACTCTATGTGCAAGTAGGCATGTCTCTGTTTTTAACAGAATGTTGAAAAACTAAGACAAAACAGAACAGACCCAGAAAAATGAGGTGAAAAAGCAACCCATCTAGTCTACGAAGTGGAGTGTACTGTGCAAATCCAGCAATGCAAAGAGAATGCCTGATATTACAGGCCCAAAGGTTCTTTAAAAACAAAAAACAAAAAACAAACCCCAAAACAAAAAGAAAAAAAAGAGACCGGTAGCTGTTCTTGACTGAGATAAATTTCTGGCAAAGCTGGGTTCTCTGGGTTTGTTATCCACTGAATGTTTTCATACATTTCTGAGGCATACAATTTGATCAAACAAAGGGTATTCGTATTGCAGGGATAAAGAGGTAGTTTTTATGTAAAGTCAGGATATTTGATCAAAAGATATTTTTTGGTCTTGAAAGCTGTGATTCTGATAAACCTTTCAGATTCCATTAACATAAACTCCACAAACTGCAGATACAAGGTTCTGTATCCTACTAAAGATTGCCTTGGCTAATCAGCTCTTCCCACCCCTACTTTTAATCTTTAAAAATGTGAATTGATCACCATTCTGATAATTTCCAGGCTAAAGATTTTTTTTTTTTTTTTCCAGTGGACACAGTGAATTAAATGCTCAGGAGGAACAAAATGCAATTATGCAGGTTTTCATTCCTCCATACATGCTAATTAGAACAGATAAACCTTTTGCTACAGCATTTACAGTATTTGTGGGGATAATGTATCTGGGAGATAAGAAGGGACAATATTTCACAATAATTTAAACATGAAATATTTTCCATAATGCACCTATGGGGAATGGTTCAGTTATCAGATGCTGAGGCAGCGAAGTATTTATGAACCATTATTGTAAAAACACATACAGCAATGGCAGACTGCAAATCACAGCAAGTCACCCAAGTAATGTTATAACTCTTGGTGGAAAGCTATCAGTACATTGTGGGTCTGAATTGTGACACTACCTGGAGCTGCACAACCAGCACCTGCTAGGTCATTACAAAACTTGTCTGGAAATTTTATGCTAGGAGCAAGAGGAAGGCATGGGAATGAAGTGTCAGAAATTATGACTGCCTTTCATAGTTTTGTCATCTCTGATAAATCTCTTTCTATAGTTAGAGGATCTCCTTTATTATAAGGATTCAAAAAGAAGAGGGAGAAGGAAAAAAACCCACACTGAGAGCTGATGAAGCTTTATAAAACTTATACCGTGTTTTCTTTTCTCTTCAAATCTACTTAACTTCCTGGGATTGCTGTAGTATCTTTTAATTTAGTCTGACTGTGCAGAGACTGTATTTTAGCCTGAGAGTTTAACTCTTGCATAAAATGAGAGATGTTTCTTTTGGACATTCATGTCTAGATCAATGAGGCTAATTGAGCAGGTGTTAGAAAAATGTGAGGGAAGTTGTTTTGCAGTATTTTGCTTTTATCCATGAAAATGTTAAATGTATACATGGTCTTGGTACTCATAAATCCTGAATCGGAGGCATCACATTGAACTGTTAATTTATATTTTGAAGCAGAACTCCTCCCTCTTTTGAAATCCAAGGTTGTTCTACCAGTAAAATGAGCAAGAAAAACACAATGAAAAATGACAAGGGAACAGTAGAAATGTGAATTAGGAATACAGTGGTAAAAATGGCAATAAATGACAACTTGAGAGATTCTCCTTACATAGTCTTGAATTAAATTGATGACTTGTGGCAATGACATGAAGAAAAAACCCCATATTCCACTTCAATATCCATCATAAAGGTAGATTTGGTTCTTTGTACTTCTTTATCTCAACTGGGAATTAGCACATTGAGTGTACTATTAGGCTGCCCTAGTTTGCCAGGTCCTGATACACTGTGCTCCTTCATAAATAGCAGCCCACTGCAATGATTTGAGCATTCAGTTTTGGTGCTCTGCACCTTACAGAGCCTTTCAACTCTGTCCCCACAGCCTTTACACATGCAAGTACCCCAAAATGCTTCTGTGCTGCATCACAGGGCACGCAAGCACTACTCTGAGCAGCTACAAAGACCACCTATCATTTCATGCACTTTAAACTGAAAAACCCCCATGTATATACACACAAAATAATTGTTATACTTTTGAACCACTGAGTACCATTTGTGTCCCGTAGCCAAGTACCATGCGGAAGAGGTTGGTCTTTGCTGATTTCAAGTCCCTAGCTCAGTTTCCTTCAGTAATGTAAAAATGGTTTTACAGTTCCAGTATATCATCAAACTCTCAAGAGGAATGAATTCCTGCTTCCTTTCCTCCTCCACAACCTGCAATCCACTATAATACCCACTATCATAAATTAATGTGTTTAAATATGGTAGTGGTGTCAAGAAATAATTACATTTCTTTCAGACTGTCTTTCTCACTAAGCACGATGGAAAATTGTGTATCCTAAAATAACTTTTGGAGTCAATACAAGGAAGCGGTAGCAGTGGTTAAAGTTCTGGAGAGGTGCTGGATGGTGACAAGGTATGAAGACTGGATGACATGCTGAAGGAATTTAAAGAAACTGCTGTCAAAATAGATGTAATTCCTCATTAAATTAATCAACCCCACCTGAGGAGTTTGATGGCAGAAAGTATAATCACCTTTAAAAAAGTGTTAGAAATTGTAGATTTCAGATTTGCTTCAGTATGAAAAAAAGATTTGAATTATAAATGAAGATTTATTTTGTTTACAGAACACCTTGATTGGTATCAAATGGTAAAGCTGAAAAAATACAGCTGCCATAAAAGAAAATCGCAGGTTTCTAACTTCTGAGTATTTGAACTGAATCGTAGGTACAAGAAGGCAGTTATTATAACCAATTTAGAATTTCAACAAGCCTTTTATGAAACCCCTTGAAGCAGGCTTTCAAGGAAATTAAGTAGCCCTAATACATCAGGGGTGAATTGTACTTACCTACCAGAAACTGCTAGAGACAAAAAACAAGGGGCAAGTCATCTTATCCTAGAGGAGACAGCTCACCTTATGGAAGTGCTTCATGGTGACCCTCTCTCTCAAGGGAGCCTTGGTGACTAGTTTTGACTACATATTCTTTTAGACAGCAAAAACATTTGATGAGGTAAACTTCATCCCTACTGTTCAATATAGAGGTACCTGACGAAAAACACCGTGTTCTGCATAGTTTGATGTATCAGTTATTAATAAGCTAGAGAAGAGATGAGCTGT
This sequence comes from Burhinus oedicnemus, assembly GCA_008921705.1. Classification (NCBI taxonomy): domain Eukaryota; kingdom Metazoa; phylum Chordata; class Aves; order Charadriiformes; family Burhinidae; genus Burhinus; species Burhinus oedicnemus. The sequence goes on from VFFE01006842.1 coordinate 324,556, forward strand.
ACAAGATGATAACACTTGAAAGTGATGCAATTATTTCACTGGAGAGGAATGAAGAATTTAATGTTCAGAAGTGTTTGTTTAGGTATTACAAAGGTAAATTAAATTTCAACTCCAATTGGAAAAAAAAGAGTAATTTGAAGTAATTATGGGTTAAAAGTAAACTCTAACTCCCCAAGCATTTCCATAGTTCTGTGATTCACAAGCAGTCCTGGAATAATGCCGTTACTGTGGTTTCTTCAAGTGCCCATCAGACTTCCATCACCTCCAAAAAACCCCATTGCTCTGTCCCTCTAATTCCCTCCATCTTGTATTTCAAAGCCAGATGCTTTTTCGCCCTTTCTCTCCCTGTTCAACGTATCGTTGCTGCCTTGCACCTCTCCTGGTCACTGGAGCTGAGTTACTGCAGTGAGCTGTGGGACAAAGCCAGGGTGAGGTGACTGGGTTGACCACGTAGAGGAGGCAAGAGGTGGTAGGACAGCCATATGAGGAGGCTGTTGCTGGTCTTTTTGTCCGTTCTGGCTCTTCTCTCACTGTTCACTGGTGAAGACAAATAACTAAGGGAGTTGTAAGAGCACCAATTGGCTGAAACTACTTGAAGTGAGAGCAGGAGGGGAAAGCTATGCTAGCAAATTCCTGCTATCATGCAGACAGTGTGTGGAGACCTTCTGTTGAGCGGAGGAGTAGCCAAAGCAAAATAACACATGTTGTGCTATGGTAAGGACTGGCATATAAAAGAATCCTGAAGATAATGTTACAACATTGTATAAATCATGTTTGCCCTCATCTTAGATACTGTGGTCTCCTGGTCATATTAGTGACAAAAAAAAAAATACAGCAGAAATAAATGGAGGCCAGTGACAAAATGGTTAGAGGGTAACAAAGACTTCTACGGAGGAAAAATTGAAAAGATGGAGTTTGTTTACTCTGGAGAAAACAGGAGTGAGAAAGGTCATGACAGAAGTATATAAATCAACAAATGGTTTAAGAAAAGTAAAGAAGTCCCTCTAATTTGCCCCATAACAGAACCAGAATAATCACATTCATATGAAAGACATTTCTAAAGGCTCACTGATTGCTGTGTAGCTAACAACCCTTGTGATAACTTTCTGGAGTACTCCATCTTTGTTTATTTTATTAACAGTACACTTGGATTGCAAAACTTTGCATTGTAAATCAAGAGAAAAACGTAACAAAATTAAATAATCACGTCTCAGGTTAATTGTTGGGAGTAGGCAGTACTGGTATTAACTTGTTCATATAGTAGCTTGAAATGCTTTGTGCTGATCTTTGTTTTTTATTAGTTCTCCAATCAAACACAAAAAGAATTAGAGATGTCATTTATGTCAATTTGTACATTTTAAAAGGGGAGATTTTTCCCATTCAGTAACAAATGTTTCATATTTTCTAATTTGTTTTTCTGCTGTTCACTTGTTCATTTCTCTTTCAGGTAGGAGGTCACTTTATCTTTCCTCAGATATAGCCCTGGAAGTGGAACGGCGGGCCAATCATGAGCGAGTCTTTTCAGTGGTTTCATTATGTGTTGGTAGAATATTTAGATTAAATTATACAACCTTTGAAGGCCACAATAATTTAACGCTAGTATTTTAATCTGAAGCCAGGGATGAGTAGCTGTTTTGAAAACATAAAAGAATAAGCTTTGTGATTTTCATGTAAGCTCCTATACACATGCCATTTCTCCCCCAATTAATGTTGAAGGTGCTTGTATTCTAGTAAGGCAAAGACACAGAACAGCTCATTAAGTAATGCAGGGATGGAAAGCCTCTAGGTACTCATGTTAAAAGAAATATAAACAGCTAAAGATTTCCCAGGTCTAGTAAAGTAGTGGCATTTAGATGAATAAAGGCATCTTTACTCATGACATACCCAAAATATAAGCTACATCTGAACAAACTCTTTGAAAAACAGAGACTCCTAGAAAGAAGTTTAAGTGATTTAAGCTTTTTTCAGTGTACATGAAGGCATAAAAAAAAAAAAAAGAAAAAGAAGAAAAACCTTCAACCTTCCTGCAATATGTCATACTATCACAAAGGAAGATTTTTGCATAGCTTGCTTAAAATATTCCTGAAATAGATGAAAAGCACAACCCAGACATTGGAACAGACATGGGCAAATACTGAAAAAATGATTAGCAAACATATTGGTGAATTTCAAACAGAATTTCCTTTTGTTGGTAACTTTTGTAGCTGAACTTTTTATTCTTTAACACTTGTATGAATTGAAGCTCACAGATGTTTATGAAAAGTAAATTTTAGATCAAGAATCAAGATTTACTTAGGCTCTGAGACAGCAGACCACTTAAATATATGCTTAGCTTGGAGTCTGTGGAAACATTTGCATACTTAGAGTTAAATCTGTTCTTACGTATTTTGCTGAATTTGGTCCAGAATCAGAAAATTATAATAGGTTTATGGTTAAAGGCTGTAGGAAGAAGCAGGCTGTAAAATTTAAGTCAGCAATCCATCTGGTAGATAACCAGTTACAGTCCAAATACTGTATAACACTATTTATTATTTCTACATTAAGCAATCCAAAGAAGGAAATTCATTGGCACATGTCACTTGAGTGGTGAATGAAGTTCTGGAATATAAAATTGCTGCAAAAAGTGCATTCCTCATTCCCAAGTGCTTAACCAGACCTGCATAATATTAGGTAGAATATTCTGGGACAGATATAAGGCTTTGCACCCAAATGTAGACACACAGTAAAGCTAATGTGAGCAAGAATTAGGTTTAGTTTGTTCAAGTCTGATGAAACATCTATAAGTGGTATATTATTTAATAAAAACATTAAGGTGCCAATGATTGCAGCAGAGAAGCTGAAATTGTCCTAAGGGTGGAATGAGCAATGGAAAGTTTCCTCATCAAATCAAACCGTGTTTTCCGCAATTTACCTCTTAGGCAGAAGGAAATGCTTTCTGCACTCAGAACTAATAATCTTGGATATGACATTTGTCTATTTCTTTAATGAACTTGAAGTCTAATTAGCCTGAAGACACACAGAATATTCAGATTTTTTTTTTGGTAAAGTATTTTATAGATACAAAAAATATCCATTGTTGCCATAATGTTCAAATGCCTTGTGCTAAAATTTTCTAACATATTGACCCCATTCCTTTCCGCCAATTTACTACAGCTGGAATATAATGGTTTTGGTAGATTTTTGAAGTTTTTTAGTGTAGGGCTGATCAAAATCATGAGCAAAAAGTCCCAAGCATATAGCTTTACTTTTTCTAAAGGACAATGTAATATGTTTGTAGGCAGTGCAGAGTCGAGAAAAAGAAACCAATGTTTTTCTCACCAACTTGTCAATGAAAAATGTTCCAGTGCTAGTGGAACGACATCTCTTGAAACTTTAATATAGAATCTTGAGTAACTTCTTATACCTTGGTGTTTTCTGTTGGAACTATGTTTGGCATCTTTCAGGGCTTAATATCAAGGACTCAAATTTCTGTATTTCAATCTTATCTTGGGAACTCAACTTGGCCATTGGCTTCTCTATATTTATCATATTCCTTCCCTGTACACTTTAAATTAGATTATGAAGTACTGCTAGACAAGATCTCTTTTTCTCATTTTGTATCTCATTTTGGAAAATTACAGAGCAAACAAACCATGGTCACTGAGAGTTGCCCTCCTGGTTAGAATAAATCAGCTGTAGGATCTTGGATCTGCATAAATCCTTAAGATAGTGAGCTAACATTTTGCAGAGACTTTAGACAGACATTCATCCCACCTAACTTTAAACACTGACAATGAATTGTCACCCTTGACTCCCTTTACAGTCAATCTGTTGACTATGCAATAGTTGCTTTCAGTAGTGACTATCAGACTCATTTAATGTGCAGTTCATGGGATTAATTTTTGATGTATATTTTCAGAAGACTAAAAATAATCTTTTGCGATAATGAGCACCTGTACATCTTCTTTGATAATACAGACAGCCTGTGCTCACTGGTTCAAATGTAGACTTCTGCACTGTAGTAATCTGCTTTGGTTCACATGGCTTGCACCTATTTTTTTAACTTGTAGATGAAGACTCAAAAAAGAGAGTATTATACAATTATACATAGCAAGACATACAGTGGGGTTTGGGAGCTACCATGTTATTGCATTGTTGCATTTTATTTTATTTCCTATGTTACCTTCTACTTTCAGCAGTGAACTCACATCATTTAAAGAACTATCTTAAAAAGGACACTCAAAGCTTGACTTGGTTCCCAAATATGGGTGCCTAGTGCCATTTGCAATGTCCTAGATTTAATGAGGTATCTGCACAACATCAAGTAGATACAAGACCTAGAGAAACACTACTGGCCTGGCAGCTGGAGGCCAGACGGGATACTCTAGAAATTCTCAAATTATCTGATAATATCCATGTATGGGCAATTGGAGTCAACAAGTGAGAAAAATCGGGCTCAGAATATGAGTCTGTCAGTAAGTACTACCTCTAAGGGTTAAAAACAAATGTGACATATAATAGCGAGGTGAATTTCAAGTATTTAAAGGAAAAAACAGAGATGGCAATTTAAAACTGTGTCCTTCCTTTTGCTTTATGAAAACTGTCCAAACTATCCACAGAAGAAGAAATTCTCTTTTCAGTGAGTAAACTTTTGCTGTGTCAGGATGTGCAAATGCAGCCAGCAGTGGTTCACATTTTTTAGTGATGGTAAGAGCTCAGGTGCTAAGATGAATGGGCCAAGAGCGAGCACCCTGAAAAGACTAAGAAGTTGATAAGTTGTGCTACCTCGTCTTAAGTTTTACAGAGCTGGTGGGCTGGACTCAGCTTGCAGCCAAGGCACCTACTCCCCTTTCTCTCCTGCTGGCATTTGATGCACTTAAGTATGTTTTCACAGAGGTGCCACAGACTTCACAACAGGCTTAGCTGTGTCCTGCAGTGCGTCTGTAGTGGAGCTGGCTGGACCCAACTGTATACAGCATGTGGCAGCCCCTGGCCTCTTCTCACAGTGGCCACCCCTCATAACCTTGCCAGATAAACCTAGCGCAACAGAACATGAAGTAAGCCTTTCATCTTGGTGGGTCTCAGTTACTTTTGTTGGCCCTGTCCTCCCTCAAATTTTCTGTCAGCCCTCAGACATTTTCAGTTTCAACCTTTTTTCTCTTGGAAGGGTTCCTCATTCTTCCTCACTACAGCCAGGCTCATGGCAGCCTTCTCTCTGCTGCACAGCCACAGCCTTTTAGTGGTGGGCAACACTCTATGATGCAAATAAAGAAATGAAAACAAATGCCATCATCACATTCATTATGATTTTCCAGGGAAAATATGTGTACAGAAAAAGGAACACAGCAAATCATAATATTTTATAACTCATTGAAAAAAAATGGGTTCTGACTTTTTTTTTACAGCCTGAGTTAGGAAGATTATCTTTTGAAGGTCTGGAGTACTAGGATCACCCTGCTGAATCCTCCTGGTTCCCCTGATGTTATATCCACAGTCAAAATGTTGTGAACAATATAATGAAACCTTGTGTTGGGTTTATGCACCAAGGTTTTGGTAGAGGGTAGGCTGCAGGGGTGGACTCTGTGAGAAGAGACCAGGAGTTGCCCCCATGTTGGAGAGAGCCCATTCCAGCCAGCTCCAGAGCAGACCCATGGCTGGCCAAAACAGAGCTTTGTAACTAATACCTGTCCGTGTATTTTGCTGCTCCTGTTCATACCCAAATATATCCATGAAAGAGGTGAAGCTTCAGTAGTGTCAAAGCAGAATCAGACCCCATTTTTCTGGTTAAAATTGTATTTCAAAATAAATGAGAACGGCAATAACAAAACTATGAAAAGTTCATTGAAACTGCTTTCCTTAAGAAATTGCCATATGAGCTGAAAACTGGCAGAAGGCCCATTAAATGAGATAATTATAAATGGGATCATATATTCAGCTGGAAAGTGGAAGGTATTGGGATGGTCTGGAGTGGTGAGCTTTAGGATGGTAGATCAGTCAGAGCTGATACTGCCAGTGTCGTGGAGGATGCAGAACAAGCTACAAAGAAATATTGAAAGAAAAGAAATGTGGTAAGAAATTACAAAAGGAGATTCAAACAGAGACGCAGCTGTGAGTCCTTTTGGGAAATACAATGCGAAATATAAAATGAAGGAAAAAGAAATTAAGCTGGGTGGCAGGAACGTCTACGTGACAATGAAAACTATGAAAAGATGGAATAGTTCCCTACAGGGAGACATGGAAGCTCCTACACAAGGTAGTAGAACAAACTGGTAATTAATCTAAAATTGGCAGACAACTAGGCTGCATG
>VFFE01006842.1:330861-410331 GCA_008921705.1 Burhinus oedicnemus
TTAGATCCTTCTAAACTCTTAAGTCTCTTTTTCTCTCTCTCTCTTGCCTCCCGAGCGGAGCAGGAGAGAGAGAGCATCTGTCGTTCCACCGGATTAGGCCAATTTGGCCCAAACCACGACAAGGAGGAGGATAAAGACAGGAAAAAAAGTATTTTTTTAGGTAGGTGAAAGTAATGTATATGTATGTATGTAGCTATGCAGACAAACGTATTATACCTATACACTTCCCCAGACAGGAACAAGTTCGTCTGTATTTTAATGTAACCCAATAAAGGCATTTGAGAGACTAATTTTGGGCTGACAGTTTGTTTCTTCAGTTTATTGTGTTTTCAAAAAGCTAAAATCGTAATCCCAAACAAGAGCTGGCCTTGAAGCACAGCAGCCATAATAAGCTGGTACAGTATATAATGCCTGTGTCACAGCACAGCTGCCATAGCAAGAAAGACACTTTTACAATTAAGTGCATTAAAATACTCTTCTCTGGAAGTTTGGATTTTGTGGTATTAGACTCCACACCTGAACCGTTCAGTCCAAACGCTTCCATTTCTTTGTGTTGCGCAAAAAGCAATTTTAATGCTAAATTTGGTCTTTATGTGGTCCAATAACAATGCAAAATGGATGAAGTCTAATAAAATAACACAGAGTTAAAGGCAAGTCTGAATTGTTGGCCTCACTATCATTTTACCTGGATTTGATAAACGACATTGCCTGCATGGTAGACAGTATGAGTTGTCATATTTTTCTAAGATCTTGTCTGGCAGAAAAGTTAATGTTTTTTTTTTCTCCCTCTGAATTTCTCAGTGTGGTAATTGCCATGTATTTTTTAATTTAATTTAATTTTATTCTTCTAGATGAGAACCTTTAAGTTGTTCTGTCAGGATGTCCTTTGATGCCAGGTGCATGTCAAATTTGTGGACACACACTTGGGTTAGAGACTCTATTCATACTTTGCACATTAACAAATGAATCATCTAGAAACCATATTATCAAATTTTCTTTGACAGCCCCAAATTCATTTACTTGACATTAGCTTTTTTTTTCTAAAAAGCTTGCATGAATTTTTCCTTTAATCTTCCCATTTGCTATGAAAGAAGGATGTAAAGAATTCAAACTTGCTGACTTTTCATTAATTTTTTTTCTGTCTCTGACTTTTTGCTAGAAATTTTGCAAAAAGTATTTTAGCTCTGTATCAACATTAGGATTGTGGGATTTTTTAGTTTTGGATACTCCTGAAGATTAAATATACAAGTTCAAAGATATGAACAGAATCACGCTGTGTTGTAAGATTGTTTTTCTGCTTTTTTTTACAATGTTGTATTTTTTTCTAAATAAAGTTTCAATAAAGACATGAATTAAACTTTGTTTTGGTTTTGAGGAAACCACATTGACTATCCGTGTAAAGAAAATGGGGAAGACGAGATAAAAGTATTGTTGGGTCACAGAAGGTGAAGGAATGTACAGATTTTGGCTGGGATATTAACTTTCTTCATAGTAGCTCTTACAGTGCTGTGCTTTGGATTTGTGACCAAATGTGTGTTAATAACACACCAATGTTTCAGCTATCGCCGAATACAGCATCGAGGTCTTTTCTGTTTCTCATGCTGCCCTACCAGCGAGTGGGCTGGGGGTGCACAAGAAGCTGGGAGGGGACACAGCTGGGACAGCTGACTCCAGCTGACCAAGGCGATATTCCATACCATATGACATCACGGTCAGCAATAAGCTGAGGGAAGAAGAAGAAACAGGGGATGATGTTCAGAGCTATAGAGTAGAAAATATTATGCGTGATGAAGCCCTGCTTTCCTGGAGACGGCTGAACACTTGCCTGTCGATGAGAAGTAGTGAATGACTTCCTTATTTTGCTTTGCCTGCACGCACACCTTTTGCTTTCCCTAGCAAACTGTCTTTATCTCAACCCATGATTTTTCTCACCTTTCCTGTTCTGATTCTCTCTACTGTCCCACTAGGGAGAAGTAAGCTGTATGGGGCTTAGCTGCCTACTAGGGTTAACAACAGGGAAAAAAATCCAGTTATCAAGGATAGAAGTGGAGTGAAAGGGTCAGGTTAAGGTAAGAATAGCTGTATTTCTGTTGAAGACACCTCTTAGAAAGCTTTGCCTAAATACACAGAAATCATGATTCTCTATGCTTTCTCAAAGATGTGGGATTTGCCCATATGAGTGGAAGATGGAGAGAAGACAAGAATTTTGTGCTTCAAGCTTTGATTTCCTGTCTGCAAGGATGGGAGGATTGTTCTTGTCTTTCCTCTCTACCGCCTTCTTGTACACTTGGTCTACCATTTTCTTCTCCAAAGAACCAGACAATGGCTGCAGTTGAATGCAGCAGGATGTGTTGAAACTTCTGAACTGTCTTCTTGGTGGAAGTTCACATTCTCAGAGTCGAGTGGCTTACCAGACTTGTATTAGGAACAAACTTTTTCTCACATAAGGCTGAATGCAATAATTTCAGGATTTTTTTTGCATTTTTCTCTAATAGCTTATGAACTAATTCCTCAAACTTGCTGGAAACACTTCAGCTTGAGGACTTGGACAATGCCCTTCATCTCTGTTCCTTCCCTGTTGGTTTGGCAGTTCTCCAGGCTTACGGTCTTTTGTTCTCAAGGTTTTAAATCTGACTTGGCGTGCTTTGTAGTACATGTTTTATAGAAGACATGGACGGATATTTATTCATGGATGTAGATTTTGCTTCCTGTCATGACAGCAACAGTAGAGGAAATGGACCACCAAAGTAGTCAGTGTGGTCCCTATATATCCTCTGGAAAAGCAACTAATTTCTGAGCTCAAATAAAAAGTGTAGAAACAAGAATGAGGTCAGTGATTAAGAAGTGGGCTGGTAAGGAGTGAAACCAAGCAGTGAACCTAGAACCGTTTATTGAATATAACCTGATACATTAAGACTCCATTCCCACCAATGCCCTGCAGAAGTACAAATAGCTAAGATAAGAGTAATTGTAACCTGCTGAGGGAAAACTGAGTTTGAGATATATGAGTGTCCCTTGGTAGCTGCAATTATACCTACACAATACTTCAACTGTGGGTAGAGCCACCTGACACCACCGTTTCTCCAGGGTATAAATTCTTTAATTGCATACATGACTAGAGGTGTGAATTAACCTGCATAAGTGTGAGATAGTTGGAAAGTGTAACAGGGAAACTTGCACACATCAAACATTTTTTTTCTCAGAAACTAGATCCTTTTCCTTCAACAAACCAAGTCACTGTAGTAATTTCATGTGGAATGGCTTTTCTGAGTATGTTGAAGAAAATTTGCTTTGTGCTTAATTACTGTTTTTTCTATGACTTTCTTTTCCACCATCATCTCTGCCTAGAAACACTGCCTTCATTTCTTCTTGTGAAAGTTACTTCCCCTCCACGTGTTTAACATAAACCTCAGTATTATAAAGAAATTAATTATTATTCTAATCAGTTTGCTGGTGTCTATCGGATCCCTTTGGAGTCATATATACTTCTAAGATAGCCTCTTTTTCTCTACTATAAGCCAATCTTCCTTCATAACTTATGCACTCAGACCCTTAATCATTTTGCATGGCCTTTGCTGCTCCTTTTCATTATCAGCAATGTCCTTCCTATAATAAGTAGAGTTGATTCAGCTGATACTCATTAGATATGCTGTCTCCTCCAAATACCAAATGTTCCTGCAATATTCAGAGGAATTTCAGTGAATGTGGTGTGGGGAGGTGAAAGTGAGGGAGACAGCCATCTAATCTTTGAAACTTAAGTGTCATTTGGTTTGCAATGACTTTGAATATCAATTTACGTAGTTGTGAATCAGCTGTCATGCTTGGTTGTATACCATGCTGGCTCCATGTATGATCATGTCCCTTTCTAACACTTTCCCCTCACCATAATCTTACAGAGGGGAGAAAATTCTGCATTTGCTTGAAACACAGTGATGTGAGCTGATGGGGTCCCTTTAGCCCTTCCAAACAGATCCTAGTTCACTGTTTTAGGAGATGGACAGGGCACTGATACCAGCTTCTGCAGATGCTGACTTGTTCCTCTGCTCATGGGCTTGATCTATAACTAAATGACATCTTGATTTGGCCCTGAATTTGTTTAGCAGTAAGATCAACACTGACAAGAAAGCTGGAGAGGAACTTTTTACAAGGGTATGTCGTGATAGAACAAGGGGTAATGGCTTCAAGCTGGAAGAGGGCAGATTTACATTAGATATCAGGAAGAAATTTTTTACTATGATGGTGGTGAGGCACTGGAACACGTTGCCCAGGGAAGCTGTGGAGGCCCCATTCCTGGAAGTGTTCAAGGACAGGTTGGATGGGGCTTTGAGCAACCAGATCTAGTGGGAGGTGTCCTTGCCCATGGCAGGGGGTTGGAACTAGGTGATCTTTAAGGTCCCTTCCAACCTAAACCATTCTATGATTCTATATGATAATAGGAGGTCAAATTATGGCCCCTGTAATTCTGATGACTTTAAAAGGGCTGTGCAACAGGTAAATTAGTTGGGAATTTGGCTTAAGGGGACCAGAAGTGCACGACATTCCTAATGCAGTCTCATTACTGCCCTATTTAACAGAAAAAGACACTGATTATATATACAGTGTAAATCCCAAGGCCTTTTCTGCTTCTGCCAAACACTGTAGAGAGGGATTTACTGCATTATCCATTATCACGTCCAAGTCTATTCTTGGTTTGTATTGTGCTTCATTTTAGGCTATAGTCTCTGTGGATAGTTTTGATCCTCCCTTCTCTCATTACTTTATACTTCTCTATGCTGAACTGCATAAGCCAATTATCAGACCATAAACCTCATCTATCCAAAACATTTTGAATGCGTATGTTCTGTGCCTTTGTGGCTGATGCCCTCCTCCTATTTTGTGCCATTATCAAACAAAGGCATATTTTAAATATTGTCATACACGCCCCCCCAGCCCCTTTCAAAGTCATTCTTAATTAGATAATGATTAATTAGATGTTTGTAAAGTACTTTGAAAAAACAAAGTGCTATAGAAGTGCAAAACATTATTATTAATATGCATCATTGTCAGTGTTATTAATACTGAGCTTTGCTGCCGCAACCCTGTCATTACTGTTCGTCATCCTGAATTGTCCGCTCTTTTCCAGCACAAACCATTTCCTCTTTACAAGCCAGCTTTTAATCCAATTCAGCGCATTTACCCTTTGTAATGTGCTCTCTGACTTAGTAAAGAAATCTCTCTGTAGTGTCATGTGGCACCAGGAGCAGTTGTGAAATGCAGACAGATTATATGACCATCCTTTTCCCCTGCATTAACAATCCGCAATGTGTTCAAAGAATTCAAGCCAAATTGGCACGCATGCTTTTCTTTTTAAGAATCCATGTAGTATCACCCTTACCGGGGGGTCGCACTCTATTGTGAGTACCCCTGTTGTGCAGGAAAAAATGCAGAGAACAAGACTGCTGACCTCGTCAGATGAAGCTCGGCAGGAATGCAGAAGATTGTCTTGGTTAGTTTCAGGCGGTGAATTAAAAGAGGGAAAAGAGGGAAGGCATATTTAAAAGGGACAAGACACTTTTTTATGATAATGTCCTGTTCCACTCCAAGACATCACCTAGCTCAAAGTTTACAGAGGTGCTGAGTTTTTTAAAAAAAAATTCTGCTAAAAGGCAGCGAAAGAGTCCTAAGCATAAAGCTATCTAAACTGTAAGTAGCCTTTTCAGCTGAAAATTATGCCTTCAGTTAACACAACTGATGCAAATACACTCACTTGGCAGTCTCTGCTCATCTACATCTGTTAGAACAGTGTGAGATCTGCTTGCCTGTTGGTCAGAGCCTTGCTCCAACATACAGGTTCCAGGCAATTATAAGTTTACATGGGCAGACTTGAAAACACTGTGGAAAAATTCTCTTTTCTTCAGGAAGTCCCTTCACTGTGCCAGCTGAACAACATTGGCAACATATGCCAGCTACAGTCAATTACACTAGCTTATACTAATATGACATGCAGAAGAAAAGGCAGGCAAAGAGTCCATAGCTCTTACTGGCTGCCAAAAAGAAAAGCTGTATTGCCCTAGGTGCTGCAAAGCCCATAAAGACCACATTGGGGTATAAGCATTAGAGCCAGATGGAAGGAAGAAATATTGAAATGGTTAATAAAAGAAATTGAAATTTGGAACTTGTCCCACGAAATAGCCGACAACCTGCCAGCCCAGAGCTCTGTGGTAGTCAGCAGTGGCCCTATAGCACAGGGGAGCAGAAAACAACATCTATAGTCAATAGCCTTTATGTCCAGGAAAAGACCCTGAATGGGGCTGTGCATAGTGGAGTTATAGCTTTGCGTAGCAGGTTAGCCGCCTGACTCCTAGTCCGCAGTCAAAGCTGAGACGAAAATCAATAGGAAAGACCCCCTATAGCTACATGATCCAAAGCCAATAATGCTGGGTACATTTTCTGGAATGCAAGTTGTTTTGCTTTTATGCTGCTGACCTTCCTAAGGCTAAATATGTAATCAGGGATTCTATAGTTTCCTATGCTCCTTTTGTTTGTCCTAGTACATGTCAGTCTCTGCAGAACTGTCTTTGTTCCCTATATTTAATAGTTATATTAACACTAGATGGCCCTTTAAAAGACATTTTTAAAGACTTGCATATGTTTGCAAAAATGGCCTATTGATGCTAGAAACAGCCTCCAAATGAACTTGTAGATATCAACATGTGATGACCGATAAAAAGCACATAACACAGACGTGCCAGGAGAATGAACATCTGTAGGAGGTAAACTCACAGCCCAGTATACAACGCCAAACTACGTAGTCATAGTTTCAACAGTTTCATATTATAACATCTAAGGAGGGAGTCTGGGCTAGGTTGCTGATTTTCATTTGTGTTTTGTTCTCATTATGATTTAAAAAGAAAGTCTCAGTCCTGGACCTTCCCAATAAACAGAAAATATTATTTTAAAGACTAACTGGTCATGCAGGGTTTCCAAAAGACACGTGTCTCATATTTTAGTGCAGATGATGAAACTAGCTGCGTTGTCAGCCGGTAAAGGCTACCTGGTCTCTGCTCTACAAACACGTCTTCCATATTTGTTTAAAAATGTGCCACAGAAACGTAACACCTCGCTCCTGCTGATTACAGTAGATTGCATTACTTTCTTCTGGGAGCTCTGCAGGAGCAAATATCATAGAAGGAGTTGTGCGGAGGTCAGCCATTGTATCCTGGATAGTCACAGCACCACAACCTCAGTTTCTGTCTGAGTATTCGGCTATAAAAAAATTATAAAGAGAAAAATAGGGGTTTAATGAAAAAGAATTTCAAGCTGTGGAGATCTTCAATAAAAACTGGTTTTAGCTGGACTCCTCTATGCTAGTAAAAGACAGTAGATAAAAAATGCGCAAGTCCAGCTATGTGCACCGGCCTGAGTTGCACAGCCTAGACAACTTATAGGGGTCTTGCAACCCACTGCTAAGACAGCTGTGTGTGAGGTGTGTCTGGACCAGCACAAAGGGTCATGCACATGCAAATCTATCATGGCATCTTTATAATTCAAGCTCTGTCTATCTCCAGCTTTATAGGATCTATCCTGCTCTGTATCTACACAGGTAAAATCTCCCACTACCCCTTTCTGGCATTTTCTTATGCTCTTCTCATCATTTGCTTAATAAATAATTTCCCAGTTTACTAACATTGTCTGCCCAGGTAGCCAAAACCATAATCCCAGCGCAGCTGTAGTTTATCTTCTGAAACAAGGCCAAATTCAGGGGTGACTCCAGTTCTAGAGGGAGTGGGAGGAGGGAGCTGGTTAGTATCACACACAGAACTAGGAGTCAAGAATAGAGTGTTTTACCTACTCTTCAGTTAAAGTTACTCTCTGTTTATGCCCTACAGCCACTGGGGCACCATAAAGGGACCACAGGGAACCGGGGGACAATTCTTCAGCAGTGTAGGTATAACCAGTCTGTACCAATGTACGTCAAAGCAGAGAAGAGTCCCTGGCCCTATTTTATTCAGTGTTTTAGATACAGCCTAGGAATCCATCTTGTGAGCTTCTTCTGCTTTGTTAATACCACAGAGCCTTCAGGCTCCCTTAGAAATTTTGGTGTTTATTTACAAGAATATAAGGAAATTCAAACCAACGGAATCAGGGGAGTTCAGAGACACCTCTGAACTGAGTCGTAGGGTCCATCATTACCAGGATTTTATATCCTTTGGTAAGATGTTTCCAAGTCTCACTTGCCTCTTGCACTAAATGTGGATGGTGAGCAAAGCAGCACCAAGCCAGTGTGGGAGGTATATGCCATACAGGAGGCACACTGTACCTACACAGCAGCTCTAAGAAGGCATTTCCCTGGTTATCTCAAACTTGAAGAAATGGGCATGGGGCAACTTGAGCTGAGCATGAAAAAGACGTTTAGGAGCATGTTAGAAAGTCCCCATAGCACGTATTCTGAGGTGCTTATAAGTATCTAAAGGGTGGGTTGAAGGAGGATGGAGCCAGACTCTTTTCAGTGGTTCCACAAAAGTCACTACTTCTTGAAAGCATCTGAAATAAGATAAGAGCTGTGTTGCAAGTCATCAGAGTGATGTTTCCATGGCAGGAAAATAAGTGTTGCATGTCCTAGTTTGTAGCATGAGGTCATGTGGAAATATCTGAGGATGCAAAATCTGCAGGGGACAGGTGGCAAACCCTAAAAGGAAAAGGAGACAATCTGGGCGCAGTTTTGATCTTACTGCCCACAAAGAAATTTTCTCTTGTGCGTTAGCCCCTGATCAATGTCTGTGCACTATTTGGAAGAGTGCTAGCTGACAAAAATGTGATGAGGGTTAAACGCTCTGGACAATCAAATACTAGTGCTTAAGCTTGGACCCTGTTTTTCTGTCTTCAATTATTTCTAGTAGTAGTAAAAGCAGTAATAACATCTATTTTAATATTAGGTATAGAAGTGGAAATTATTCTGCTCTTTTGGGATTAATACCTTTGGGATCCTTTTTTTCAATAATGCCCTTGAATTTAGACCAACATTTTGAAACTTGAAGGTGGAACTTAAAATCCACATTTATCTACTTAAATAATCAAAACTTATGTGCCTGGATCTGTACCACTGAGTTTGGGCAAATCTTAAGGTTGGTATGAATTAATTGAACTCAGTATCTTTAAAAACAAGGTGGGCTCTTTATTTAAATAAAGTGAATTTAAGAAATCATGATTACTTAATTTTTTTATTGGCTCTTATTCGACAACTACTCTTCAGTTATTTCTTTCAGACATTAAAGAAAACATTCCTTCAGAAATAAGAATACAAGAAAAAAAGAATTAAGCTCTGGGATCATAGCTGATATATCTGAGTTAGATAATATAACTGGATTCACCAGATATGAAGTATGTAGTATAGATATGATACGGTGTCTCTTGAAGGAAAAAGGTTTCCTGCTGCTTTCTTGCACTTTTGGGCTAAGCTGAGTAAAAAAAATTTCCTTTACCACTGAGTAGGACCATGCATATGGATAGCTCTTGTGGTATAGGCAATGCGTAACAACTTGATTGTCACTGTAATTTGACTGAGTCTGTAAGCTTTAAAATGTCTATAATATGTCAAATGTTTTTGCTTAGATGCAATTTTAGCATCTCTTTGAATAATACATTTCATGTTTTCCTCTAGGTTCTCTTTTGAAAGGTATAAAGGCCCTTTCACTATGTTAAATCACAGAGATGTTTGTAAAGGTATGGATTTAATGACAAAAATCTCACAAAAGATTTTAGTTGTTTGGCTTAAGAGAAAGTATAATAGACTTAATTTGTCTGACACTTTTGACCCATTCTGATTGTTACCCAAATAATAAACAAAATACACATTAATACACAGAATGTGTGTGTAAAGTAATGATTTTGGTAACGGTTTCAAACAAAGCACCCATTCCCCAATATTTTTCAAAAAAGTGAAAAATAACATTATTGTGACTAATGTAACAGGAAAAAATGAGTAAATTTAAAATTATTTTCATAAAAAAAATTATAGTTCCCTAAATTTTTGTTACCCGGTTTAATATCATGGATATTTCCTTTGTTGAGCTACCAATAGCTGGGATTTTACATGATAATTTAGTTTGCTATTTCTCATTCCATGGCAAAATCGCTTTCATAAACAGGTCTTATTGTATAGATAAGAACAACATATACTTTTATAGACAACAAGGATACAATCTGAATGCTCTGTCTGAATGGGGTAACACAATTTCAGGTAATAAGATTGTCTTCATCTCGTTTAACTTCATCCATCCAGAAATTAGATGTCTATTCAGAGGTAATTGTCTACCCTCTCTCTGTTGCCATTGTAGCCAGAGAGGAAGCAGAAGGAACCTGCAGGCAGTTAAAATTTGTTTGGATAAAAGCACTGCTTGAAAATTATTAGTTAAACTGAATAAAAGAGATTAGAGTAATTTTTGAGGTATTCAAATAAAAGGGCATTTGGTTGTGCTGAAGGAGAATGTAGTGGTGTCAAGAGAAACTGCTGCTGACGTTTCTTGTGGATTGTTTTTCAGATTCATCTTATTAAATGTTTTAACTAATGCCTGTGAAAAAATTTAGAGGTTCCTAAAAATGGGATGATGACAAAAAAGAGGTCTTGTAACACAGAAGAAGACAAAAATCTCTCAGAAAGAACTGGCTGACCTTGAGACCTTTTGTGTAATAGAAATGGTCTCACTATGAGTGTACAATGTAAATTAAAGTTATAAGTCTACTGGAACTTCTAGCAAGAATTTTTTGTGAAAACTAGAGGTCCATCAGCAAGAATCAGCAAAGGAAAGGAAGGTTCTGGGAGCACAAGATGATTTTAGAATGACTGAATAACCATGAATGTGTGATGAATCCATCGAAAAGTTAAATGTTTTTGTTGTATTGATCAGGAGAAACATATCCAAATATTGCAGAGAAATATATTGACACTGAAAACTACCATAATGAAGTTCCGCCTGGAATTTTATTCTGGTTTACAGTTGATCAAACTAAAGGTTACATCCACACTCAAAAGAAACTAAAACCCAAAGTTGTTTAAAAGACAAACAAGTTCTCACGAGGCCTAGATAAATTTAATCTGGATATTAACAGAAAGATTTTAACCACCAGAGACATGAAGTTCTGAAGTAGCCTTCCCATAGGAGCAATGAGAATAAAAATGCGAAATAATTTCATAATGGAATTTATTATATTTTTAATGAGATTATATGCCATGGTCACCTGAACAGGAAGATGCTTCAGAACTTAAGAGACCCCTTCCACTTCTGTATATTTATGTCCCTAGATGCTTTTGTAGGCTGAGTTATGCTTCATTGGAAGAAGTGGCAATATTTTAAATGTCGTACATTGCTTTTCCCACGCAGGTAAAATACACTGGGGACTTCTCTCTTGGGTCTGTTTGACAAACAGACTGAGTTCAGCATGGTTAAAAATAGGTCTTTGTCAGATAGGTCATCTGTGTCTTCTGTGGAAGAGGTACTCTAAGGACAAAAAGTAATTGGTTAGATATATTTTGGTTTAGAAAATAAAAAAAACCCAGAGGTGTGAGTTACATAGAGGATTAAGTTGAATTTCTCCTCTTTTATACTCAATTTCTATTCCTTTTTTAACATGCTCAGTATAATAGTTTTTGAACTAAATTTAGACAACCCAGAGGTTGAAAGGGGAAAGATTTTCCTCCACCTACAGTATCCTCTTGGAAGGTGTGGCAGGGAGGTCAAGGAGATTAGGAATTTATTCTGATACAAATCTTGGATTTATTGCACCATTTTATGGATTTTATCTAAAAATATGGATAGAAATTAATAGTTTGTAATCAAGCATAAAAGACTAAGCCCTTATTCTCTGGTAACGTAACTGTTGCAGGTTTTCTGCATATGAAAAGGAAAAGGAGGAAAACACTATTTCTTGAAAATATTTTAATCTGTGAGAGTTTCAACTAGCCAGAAGTTCCACAAGGCAATTGCATAAATAAACAATTGCCTTTTAAAATAAGGCTTAAGTAATTCAATTGAGCCATGGGAAATCCAGTCCAAGTTTTGTGCTAATGAGGAAGTGTCATAAATATTCACATTTTCTTACCATTAGCCTTAAAATTTACTACCTACAGGTATAGAGAGAGATGAAGAATCTTACACTTAAACCTTTGCTGCAGAGTAATGAAGAAGGAAAGAAAGAAAATTAGCTTACCCAGCTACATTTTTAGTGAGCAGCCACTAGCAAGAATCGTGCAGGAACTCCATTGATCTTGGGTGGACAGACTGAGAAAGTCAGAAATAGAGCGACATAAAAAGTAGAGCAGTGGAAATATACAGTGAATGGCTATGCCGGCAGGATATGCTGTTACCGTGATAGGAACGCTGAGGGTGTCTATTTATTATTTGTATATGATATCATGAGGACAGAGTTCACAGAAATTAAATTTACCAAGACCAGAAAAGTATTCTATTTCTGCATCTGTACTGCGGAGGCCAGCAACTCAAATAATAATTTTGTCTTGACCCTGTACAGACTGCAAATGGTTTATGAATGGGAATTATACAGACTCCCTGTTTTGCATGAACATTCACTCCCTTTGTTTGTACACACAAAAAATGGTGATGGACTATCATTATCCAAATTGATAGCAGCTGTGCTTACTAAAAAAATGTTTTCCTCAAATCTGTTGACATGTCAGTAGTAATAAAAAAAATAAAATATGTCATATGGTACACTGAAACTCCTGAATTACTTGTCACAGCCCATTTAAATGTGTACTGCATTCAATCCAAGAAATCTTCTGTAAAATTAAAATATTTGCTAGGCCCTTTAGTACAGATTCTACTGTTCTCAGGGGAGATATTTTGAAGATATCCTTAAAAATCTAAATATTTAACTTCCTTTCACATTTGCATAATTTAATTGGAAGTTTTCTTTTAGCTTTTTTTTTTTTTTTTTTTTAAATTTCAAGTTGTCCACCATTTTGTTGCTTGGAAGTAACGTACCGTCATATTAACTGACCAGGGACCAACCCATGAACCCCCTCTGTAGTACCAGGTGACTGTGAATTTATTTCTACTGTATTTTGCAGGAGGAAACCAACAAGCTCTTCTTGCACTCAAAACTGACTGGAACCCACGTGAGTAAAGCGTTGGGTCAGGTCCTAGCTAATAAGCCTTGCTGAGTAGCTGGGTGTATTAAGCGCTGCCAGCTCGCGTGTGGTGCCAGGCTAATCACAGTCATGGCTTCAATAGCCCTTATCAGCTCGTTCTCAGAGGCCACCTGCAAAATATCACACCCTAAAAAAAGCACCCAGCACTGCTTGTAGGTATCTGCAACAAGGAGTTTGTTTACTACAGGTTAATATGAATTTTTGAGCTTGTAATTTTGAAGCTTGCAGTCACAGTCTATTAAGTTTGATATCTAATCTCACTTTCTCCATGGGCACAGCCTTAAGTTTCTGGTGAGACGTGGACCTGTCCAGAGGCAAAAAGCAAATGGGGGAGGGGTTTTTTGGGGGTCATGTTGCAGTCTTAGAGAAATCGTAATATTCCTTTGAAGTTAAAAAAATGCGCCTTTTCTGAAGAAATTAGCGGTTACTACATAGGGAAAGCCCTGCTGTGTTTGGGTGTCATTTGACAGTATGTCCACTTATGTCCACACTATGTCCATGGTGCCTACAGACAGCAAGTGCAACTGAGACCTTCTTCCTAATGATGGCACAGACATAGGCAATGGATGCATGTCCCTGCTCGGGGCAGTTTACAGTCCCAGTTGAACAGACAAGGAGACCTCAGGGAGATGAAATAAGTTACTGTTGTTGAGGAACTGGGCCAGATTTAACGCAAGTCTTCTAAACCTCAGTGCAGCGACTTGTCTAGTGCATCACCTTACCTTCTGTTCTCAATGAAAAGCAAAAGAAAACGTACAAAATCAAGTGATGTAGATAAGATAGGCTCTAAAACTAGGAGATCAGAGACAGGCAAAAGCCACTGGAAACCTAAGTTCAAAACAGGGAGCATCATGGAAATACAGAAGGTCACAAGCAGCAACAGAAAGAAAAGGGGAAGATATTGTAAGACAGCAAATAGCCTGTGTGTTGCCTATTCTGAGAACAAAATACCTGTCTGCGGGCTGTGCCCTCTTAGAGCTTTAAAACTTCAAGTAACAGAAGGCAACACAAAGCTGATTTCACTGACCGCATGGTGACAGACTGGCCGAGTCCTCCCTTCACAGGCCTGGAAAATGTGACTCCCTGCTCCCAGAGCAAAATGAGGAGATGAGGTCACTCATTACCTGATTTCTATGGCAACGGAAGGCACTTCAGCCTCTGATCTGCTCCTCTTGCTTCTCCCCTTTTTCTGAGGAACTGAGATTCCTGGCGGTGGATTTATGCTCCAGTTGAGGCTGACATCACTTCCGATGATGCATGGAAAAATAAGAAGTGGCTCCCTTTAGAAAGAGTGATATGAAAAATTCAGAAGAATGATGTTTTCTTTCACTAAGTAATGGAAAAAAAGAAAAGAGGTGGTTTTGAAGGAAGGGGGCTGAAGACAGAGGCTACCTATTTTTGTGAAGGCAAGGCAGAGTGCAAAGATATATGGAGAAAGTATAATTGTCACTCACTTTCCCATGAAGGGTATTTTATGCAGTAATAAATGAGACAAACAGGCACAGAATAGGGCTTTATGGGAAGCAGTTTTGGCTCAGTCGTACCTCCGCCTCTCAGGGTTTCTCCCATTAGTCACTCAGCTGATGAATTTGCTCAGCAGTGGTGGCAGTTTCTAGAAAAGAAGAAACAGCTCTCAGAAGATTCAGCAGTTTGGTTTAAATACATTTCCTCTCCCACGCCTGCTCCACGCTGAGCTCCTGTCTCTCTTTCTCTGCAGCTGTTGCCTGTTTCATGAATACCCTCTCCTTCATCTTAATCACCCCCATCCGTCCTTGGAGGCAGCTGGAGCCAACCAACACCATCTCTTCACATCTATATCATGGGAAGATATCAGGCTTTTAGAGCCTGCAGAATTTAATCTCAACCCAAAAGAAACCAAGATTTGTGTTCAGGATTCAGAAGTATTCAGAAATTTCTTGAGATTCAGAAGTTGTGAGTTCAAGTCTGACGTCTCCCCTGAGCTTGTTGTTGCGCTCTGGTGTGGCTGGCATGGTTACCTGGTAGATGTAGCCTTATCCACCTGAGATGGTTCTGCATGAGTTAACCACAGAATGCTATGCTAAGGAAAATGGTGCAGAAAAACCCAGGCTGTCTTTGCCCAGAGCCTGCTTGCATCTGAAATTGCGTAGCTGCGTTGCACAGTGTTTTTCTCAAGTAAGTCAACCTGATCGTGAATACTTTTTGTCTTGAGCTGGCAGCAGTTTGAGAAGCTCGGCACTACTTTCTGTAATCTGCTATAGGCACTGTTTACCCCTACTTAAAGTAAAGATAATGTTACTTGCAAAACATGCTGAGATTTGTGCTGAGATGTAAATTTGAGGTAATATTGCAATTGCTCTAATGGCTTCCTTTCAAACTCTGAAGCAGGGCCATCTGAATTGGTTCTTCAGCTGAATTGTGGGATTTAAGTCTATTTTTGTGACTGACGAACACTAATCCCTCACACTACAATATATGATTTTCCCATTTACCCTTTACATGGCATTTGATGAAGTAAGCTATTAAATAATAATTGTTGTAGTGAAGGGCAGTGTATTTGCCCACTTTTAGAGATTTCCGCAATGTTAATACACGAAGCTGTTGCTGCAGCTGCCTCAGATACGCCTGCCCTGCATATGGCATGTATTGGATGCTCTAATTAAACCCATTTTCATTTAGTCAGTAAAAAAAAAAAAAAAAATTATTAAAATTGCTTTTTGCACCAGGTTGGTTATTTAATTGGGATGGGGAAAATGAGGAAGCAGAGGAAGACAAGTGAATTATCCCCAGCAGGAGACTGAGAATAAGCACTTTTTGCTTGGAAAAATCATTGATATCAGTCATTGTCTTGAAATTACCCTTTAATGCTACTCACTGAATTTTTGTCACATGCTGGTAGTGGGATCTGCAGATGCTGTTGGAGTTACACAGCTGAGGTATGATGAAGTGATTTCTTCAAGGATAGTGGCTTCCATTGGGACTTGGATAGCTAATGGGATTGAAGAGTTTTCCCTAGAGGTCGTCAGTTGTGACTGAACGCATTAAAAGGAGAGAACAGTTCAGTGGCTTATGTAAAATGAGATGGTGGCATGAATCCAACTATTCAGTACACAGGTATCTCCATCTACATGCTAATACTGGAGATTTAGGCTTTTTGTGCCATGAAAACTATTCACGATGCAGAGAGGCCACCTACTATCAAGGGCTGTGAGACTCCAGCTTTCTAATTCTGGCTACAGAGAGAACCATATTTTTACAGGATCTGCTCTATTTGTATAAAAATATTTATATGATAATAGAGAAGAGACAGGAAACTATGCATCTCTCCCAGAAAATGATTCCCACATCAGGATGTAGAATCGCCTTCCTTTATGTTGGTCCAGGGAAACCCAAGTTCTCCCATACCAGGTGAAACAGTTTCAAGACATGGGGCTGAATATTCCATATCCTGGCTGTTATGGTATGGAACATGACTACAGAAGCTCTTGAGAACTAGAATCGCAAGCACCATCACAACCACTTTCGACCCCAGGTGCAACCTTACCTAAGAGGCCAAACACTAATGTCTTTAAGGGAGAAAATCGGGAGGCTTCTATGGGTTGGAATGAAAAAAAGGTACTATTACAACTCTGTCTAGAATTCTGGAGGAAGGATATAATTAGCAACATATGCTTTACAATGTACCTAAAGATAAGGTTCTTCATTAAATTTCTAGGGATTGCCATAAAGGCTTGGCTGGAGTCTGGAACTGTTGAATCACCTCACTTGTGAAATGCCTCCTTCACTGTACAGACAGATGCTTGGGGAAGCTTTCTCTGCCGAACCTGCTGTGCAGATACATGGACCTCACTCATCGGCTGACTTAAAATAACAGTGTCATTGTAGGCATGATTATTTAAGGATATAACCAAGTAAACTTTTGTAAGAAAGATAATACTGTTTATTAGCAGGACCCTTCAGGCTAAGTACCGCTGTTCTGAATTGAACTTTATAATGTTCAGTAGCTATCACACCTCCTTTTCCTGCTCCACAGGTAAACTCTGTTTTCTCACAATAGTTTTAGCTGATTAGCAAAATCAAGTTAAACTCAAAGCAGTTGTTCTCTACCTGTATTTAGCTGGAAGGCTGGTGTCTCTGGTTCAAAACTGGAAAAGCTTAGTATGCTGTAAAGCTTGCTTGTTTTTTCCAGCTACTGCAGTTAGTTGATAAATTTAAAACACCAACAAAAAACTCCACTCTTTGCAAACTGTACCTAACTTCCCTTCCATCCTTTTTTTTTTTCCTAAACTGTTCACATGTTCCACTTTAAAAAGAAGAATGAAAATGCATTTTACTGGCCTCCGATTAAGGTCAAAAGCAGCCTCACACTTACTCCATTGACAGAGTCATCTTTCTGACTCTGACCCTATACAAGCAAGCCATTTCTGAAATGTATTGTGTTTGCAGGGCTTTTGGAGAAGCCAAAAGAGACCTACTGTGTAACTGCAGTTTCGTTGAAACATGCAACCAGAATGTTACGCAGCAAACAAATTATGAAGGTTATTACAGGCATGGACTTGAGATGTTTTTTAAGTCCAAACACAACTTAGATGTTTTTCTTGTTTTCTAAGTGAACGTCTTCAAGCTGATTGACAGTGGAGCAAAATGGTTTAGCAAGTTATAGGAACGCTTAATTTTATGTGATCTTAACAGAGACTCAGTCCCTTTATTAATGCTCTCTCTCCTTTCAAAGAGTTGATTAAAACCTCATCCATTCCACTTGCCCTACCAGCTATAATATCACCATCTCACACCTGTTCTCTGTGTGTGTGTATATATATATATGTATGTATATAACACCTATGGATTAATGATTCTTCAGGATATGGTTCTACTTTTAGGAGGCATATATTACTCCTTGAAAGCATAGCTAGTATTCTGCAGTGAAATGAGAGTTGTATTTTAGTTCAGTGCTCAAAACAAAGCAAACCAATACATTTTAATGTTTGCATTGATCTGAAAGTGAAAATAAATTTCCAATTAATTGATTCTGTGGGAAGAGGAACAGTGGAAAGGGGAGAATCACTCCATTCCTTGCTTCATTGAATAAATACTTTACAGTGAATAGAATTGGAGAGATTGAGAAAATCCCAATCTCAATTTTGACTTGCATTTAATGATGAAGGTGGTAAACGGGAAAGCTCATTGATTCAGGATGGGAGGCAGTTTAAATAGGTACCTTAATAGTATAGTAGAGCATATAAAGACTTCTTTAGCCAGTCCTTACTGGCCTTGTGAAAGCTGTCTAAAGCCTATGGCTAATATGGCCTGAAAAGGCAAAACATTTAGGGAATGTTAAAATGAATCATTGACATTTTCAGAAAACAGTGTCGTTTTTAGCTGAGTTGGAACCATTTGCTAAATTAACATTTAGTTTCAACATAATTCAAAACTGCTTTTTTTTGTGATTAATCCATGCAAACTACTGCCCAGACACTCGTTCAAGTTTAAGGGAGAAACATTTTCCCTTAACTCTATCTAGCTCTATTGATTGCGCGCGTCATTCACATACTCTTACTCACCAATGACCCAAATCAAGGATTTTGGGCTCTGTAATTCTAGGCAATGTGCACGTGAAAGGTGACATCTTCCCCGAAAGAGCTTAAGATTTTATCTGGGAGTTGAGGAACAAGATGGATAGAACAGACAGATAAGGGAGAAGACAACAAAATGTGATTTATATTAGTGTAATAAGCAGCGATTAAAGCACAGGAGGTTTTTTCACATGTGAGAACGTATCCCAGCAGAGGTGACTTTTAAAGACCTCGGCACAATTACTCTGTAGATGTCCCACAGCTCTGCTCAAAGACAGGGCTACGACTCTCAAATGTCCGCGGTCCCTGGCTATGACTAAGCCAGATTTGTCGTCTCTCCGGCTGCAGGGACGGAGAGCGGAGCGAGCCCTTGGCAGCGCGGTGGGTTCTGCCAGCTGGGTGTGCGGTACAGCCGTGGCTGCCGGCGGGCAGGGGGGCTGCGCAGGGCGCTCCCCGGCAGCGCGCAGGGCTGCCGAGAGGATGGATGGGGAGGAGACGGAGCCCGAGCTCACGGTGTTTCTCCCTGCTCCTGAGACCACTATTAAAAATGTGGTACCTCATCAATCATAGGCTTCAACAGAATGGAAAATAAGCCCTTATGCATCTTTTATGGTCTGTATTAGCTCCAAAGCACCACATAGGTGTAGGATGTGATCATAAAATCACAATATAAATGCACGTTCCTAGATGTTAGACTTTTTTTTTACATATCTGTGCAAAACTATATTTCCTAACATAAAAGTTTTATTTGTTTTTAAATTACATCCATAGGAAACAGGCTTATTTCCAGCTTCACAAAGGGGGAGGAATGGTATAGGAAAAAAAGAAAATACTTGAGTGAAATACTATGATTCTAGTGCGCTCACTGCTGAACTATTATTTTGTGGTTTTGGCCACTGCAGTATAAGATTTTTGTAATACTTCAAAACAGGGATAAGGAAACCAATTCTATTACTACTGAGAAATGAACTATGATATGAATGCAGGATAAAAAAACCAGTAAATCTACAGTAGCCTAGAATTAGGGAGAGTGAGTGGGAAGTTTAAAATCTAAATGATACAGAGTATGTCAAGCCAAGTTATTATTTTCAGCCATGCACAGATAATAGAGCAAAGGAAGTAAAAATGGAAATTAAAAAAAAAAAAAGGCATTTGGAGGAGATGTGAGGAAACACTTTTTATTCAAAAGAACATAAATGTGTGAAGTGGCCTACCAGGCAACACTGTTGAACTTAAACACTAGGGCTATTCAAGGCACTATAAGGTAGTGTCTCAGAGGGATCATGGTATTGGAAATGTAATGAGGCGTAACTTATCCCCAGAGATCTCTGATCTTATATTATGTATGAAAGCTATTCTTGCAAAACAGTAGCTGAGCCTGCACGCAGTCTCGCAGGAACATGCAAAGGCACATCCACACTCCTTGCTTGTTTGGTGTGGGTTTTTTAACACTGCTTATTTGTATCCTGCTTGCAGGGAAACTGCATTTATATTTTGTCTCTGGTGCAGCTTCATGTACAGTTTTGGCAGGAGGTCCAGCAGGTTAAGAAGAATAGATGAAATCTTAAAAGGGAAGGTTCAGGCAATGCACATCTACATCTTTCTGATCGTGCTGCTGCTGGGGTTGAAGACAGGATTTTGTGTGAAGAAAAATTCTGATCTGTTTAAATGTAAAGAAGAGTCAGAGATATGATGGTAAAACACTGTTCTTGTTAGTGTGGCCTCCTGTGATTTCGATGCTGATTCTCCTCATGCTCCGACATTGTGAAAAAGGTATAGCTTGTATAGCTTTTTCTCTTTTTTTTTTTTCCTTTGTTTTAGTTTGTTTTTTTCAAGTTTGTTTTTTTTCCCCTCTTAGATCTGGAGGATGAGGACTCGGCTCAACTAGTACAGGGGAGGACAATTTTCTGTACACTGAGGAAGGTTAGGTTGGAGACAGGGAGCCAGATGGAGAAGGGCAGGGAGGGATGGTAAGAAGTGGTCTGAGAACACACAGATAATTGTATCCAGATCCTGGAAAAACAGAGGCAACTGCATCCTGAGGTTCTTCAACTCTGCGGTTAAAAACGGGTCAGGGAGATGTATGTTTTTCTGTCTATTAGCTGAGCTACATGTGGGATAGCAGCCCACTTCTGCTGCCTGTATTAAGTCAAAAGAAGGAGGTTTGTGCTCTGGTGTATTTCATGGATTGCAGCACTGTCCCCCAAAAGATGCAGATGCAGGTAGTCTACTGGTTGAGATAGCACTCAAACTCCAGGTAGCAATATGGGCTGCCTTTTCTCCAGCAATTTCTACATGTCTAAGACTCAGTGGTTCCTTGTAAGTGTCCTATGTGGATGCTGCAGGAAAGGCACCACTCTCCTAGCTACGTTTAGTCGTAGCCCAGATTTACCGGGGTCATTAATCTCCAGTTCTCCACAAGGGTGGCTAGACAATGCTAAGTACTTTTGATGGTACAAGTGGATGTGTTTGGTCCTGTACCTGGGGAGCTGCAGTCCAGACCATTCTCTCCTTGATGGGTTTTCAATCCACAATTTCTAATTTCCAGTACAGTGTCTTAACCACCACACTGCAACCCATCCTTGGGGGAAACACTTTCTGTCTCCTCTAATGTAAGAGTGATTCAGACTCAGACCAATGGTCCATTAAGTCGGGTTTCCTATTTCCAACATTTCCTTGTAGTGACTGCTCAGGGACGGCTGTAGGAACTCAGTGCCTGTATGAAGCAGTCCATTCCCAGATGTATCACCTGGCTACGCAGCAAATATGCTAGGGGCTTTCTGAACGGGCTTTTGCTTTCAGACCGCTGGATTTGTTAATTTTTGAAATCTGTTTTCAAAAATGTATTTATATTAATTGCTTTTCAATCTCACCTTGTGGAAAAGAGGCCAAAGTTTATTTGCATGCCAAGTACAAAAAAGCAACTCTTTTTGCTTAAACTTGTTGCTTAATCATTTCACTGGTACGTTTGTAATTTGTATGTAACCCTGTTCACGCACTTGATAACTGTCTCATTACTTACCCATGTCTAAGTCAGCTCAGTCTCTTCTCATAGAAGAGACAGATGATACTTCTAATTGTCTTTTTTGTGTTTTTCTATATCTTTCCAAGTCTTGCTATAATCTTTTTTTTGAGTTGGGGTAGCTGCAACTGTGCACAGCATTCGAGATGCAAGCACAGCATGCATTTACATAGTAGCATAAAAATGATTTCTATTTTGTTCTCTTTTTCTTTCCTAATAATTCCTACAATTCTATTGCCTTTTTGACTGCCACTGAGCACTGAGTTGATGTTTTCAGAGAACTATCCACAGTAACTCTAAGATCTCTTTCCTGAGTGGTAATAGCTTATTTACAGCCCATCATTGTGTATGTATAGTTAGGGTTATTTTTTCCCTATGTGCACTTATCAACATTGAATTTCATCTTCCATTTTATTGCCTATTCACTCAGTGCCATGAGCTCCTTCTGCAAGTCCTCACAGTCAGCTTTAGATTTAAGTATCCTGCATAATTTTGTATCATCCACAGCCTTTTTTACCTCTCTATTTACCTCCTTTTCCAGATCATTTTTGAATATGCTGAATAGCACAGGTTCTCTAGTAATCTTTCTCCATTGTGAAGACTAACCGTTTATTCTTACCTTTTGTTTCCCATCTTATGCCAGGTATTAATTCATAAGAGGACCTTCTCTCTTACCCAGACAGCTCAGTTTCTCTAAGAGGCTTTTGTGAAGGATCATGCTAACGGCTTTTGGAAATTGAAGAGTGCTGCACAGATTGGGTCACTGTTTTCCACATTCTTTTAGGCATCCACAAAGAACGTTTTCTGAAACACAGCTTCTCTCCACAGAACTTATGTTGACATTTCCCAGGTATGTCATATTAACTGCTGTCACGATTTTTGTTTTTCTTTTTAATTTTTCCAAAACTCCTCTATACACATTCCTGCTCGGTCGTTCACCTTATCACTCTGAAACCCAGATTAAAGACTGCTGCTAGATTTGCCATTTCCCATTTCTCTGCTATGGAAAAAATTCAAGGGATGGCATACAATTCTGCTATTAATTGAGCAATCTCACATTGAAGACCCTAGCAAACTGTTGATATTCAATTTACTCATTTGTTCTGAAACCTCTGTTATCGTCCAGTCAGTCTGAGGCAGTTCTTCAGGCTTATTTCCCATACACATCACCTGACCTTGTGCTTTCTGAATGGTATTTGATGCACATTGATCACCCAGTGGTGATCAGTAGCAAACTTCCTGCTTCTGACGTGTTTTATGATTAGCTTCTATGCATTTAACAAGTTGTTCTTCAAAATCTTTTCTACACATCTTATTACAATTCTATATTCAGCTTCCCAAGGCATATATGCTTTTCTGTTTTTCTTAAGCAGATACAAATTCCATTTTTCTGAAGGATTTTCACTTCCAATAAAATCCTTTACCATTTAACCCTGCTGATGTTTTTTCTGATCCATTTGGAGGTGGATTTCTGTTTGTTTGTTTGTTTATCTTCAGCTTCTAGTTTATTGTTTTAAAATACTCTCTAGTGCCACTTGCAAATGATTTATGATGTTACATACTCCTAAAGTTTTTTCAACTAACTCCCCTTATTTGTAGTCCCCCTTTAAAAATAAATACAACTATTACAGATCTTTTTGTCTTTTTTTTTTTTTTTCTTTTCTTTGTCTGACTGATTTTTATTACTGACTGGTTTTTCTATAGCCTTATTTTGAAGCAGGTCCTGGAAACACATGGGAATGCTTACTGTCATCTGGGTTTCTGGCTCTGGAAAGCTGTTGTTTATGATTACTGCAAATGTAGTCTTCCAATAACATGGGGTTTCTTTGATTGTTGTTTCATGGTTTGTTTGTTTGTTTGTTTTGGTGTTTTGTGGTGGGGGTTTTTTTTTATTATTGTGGGGTTTTTTTAATCTCCTCAATGTCTTTGGGAATCTATTGGTCATTGCCCTCAAACTAACAGTTTGCAGTCAGTAGTACAGCTCTGGCAATCTCCTCATCTGAGCAGGGAAAATCAGTCCTATGGATTCTGGGGTATGGTTTGATCTTGTTCATTTATTTCACTTTTGATCTTGTTAACTTATTCCACTTTTTGACTGTATGCTTCTTCTCTCTGCTACCTGCACATTTCTCATTCCTGTACTGCAAGCCATGAGCTGCCTTTACCATCAGCAAACACAACCCACTGGTTGTCTGATAACCAACCAAGCTCCAGCGTGACCACCTGGGCATCTACCACTGTCTTGTGACTTTTGGCAGTTTTTAGTTTTACCTGTAGGCTTTTCTTCTTTCTCTCCTTTGCTATTTATCTATTCATTTATTGTACTTTTGTCATTAATATGCAGTCAAACAGTCTCTGCAGTTGACCTCTCCTGAGTATTGAACTCCCAGTGTGTCCAAACTTTCCTGATCTTGATGACTGGCTTACTCCTTGAGCAGTCAAGAATGCAAGAGTCATGAGGCTAGAAGGACAGCAGCTAAAAGAAAGACTTGGAGCTCTGTTCAGAGTTTTTAGGATGCTTATTTCACGTTAGACCACTCCCAGGAAAACTAAACCCCAAACTCTTTCTTCTGAGGTCCCTAACTTTCTTCCCAGATGATATAAGAAGTCTGGATCATCTGGGTTACCCTGGTGAGATTAGGCAATGAAAGTTTGAAGTCTTGCATTGCCTACTGCCTGTGATTTTGCTTTTGCTTTAAAAATTATACGGACAAGCTCACTGTCAGAAACATTTTCCTGAAATTTATTTTAAGTTTCCCTTTTTTAACTTTGACCCACTATTTCTTGGAAAATTCTCTGGTAACATAGGAAGTAATTGCTTTCACACCTAAGGGGAACACAAACATCTTTCAAACAGTTGCAGATGGTTTCATGCCCCCTAGCCATCCCTCTGCATGCTACGTATTATATCCTTTTAATCCTTCTGCACAGGTTGTACTATAAAGCTGAAAGCTCACAAGAGCACTGGGGAATGTTTCTGTCTTTCTCTGTCTCTCTCTTTTTTTTCCTTTTTCTTTGTTTTTTTCTGCACAACTTCAGCTGGCTTCATTGAAAGCAGCGTATATGCATCCACAGGCAGAATCCGTCCCTATGAATATGAAGAAAGCTCTGGGCCAAATGATGTTTTTAGTCACACCAGTGGGACCCTGTTGACTTCAGTTTTACCTTCAGGAGGTAGCCTTTTGTGTGTGTTGGATGAAAAGACACAGCTCAGACAGTTCTTAGAAATATTCTGCTGTTCAGGGCAAAGTGCCACAAAAGCCAAATCCCAAACAATCCCCTAAATTGTCCATCTGGAACAGGTGTTTACAGTCATATAAACAAAATAAAATTGCTTTTTGCAGACCTCAGAGTCAGCTCTCTACTAAAATGTCTGGCACCTACTTGAAAACCAAGCAACCAAGCAAACAAAAACCTGACAACCAACCAGAAAAAATGGGGGGGAGGCAGGGAGTGAGGGAGGGAAGGAGGGGAGTGCTGAGAGGTGAGATAAAAAGCCCTTCAAAGATGCAAAGAGGTGAAAAAATCCTGATCAGGCTAATGAGAAAATCCCTGTTAATAACAATGTCATTTCTAACTTCGTCACAACTTTTCACCTCATGGCAAGATTTACAATTATTAAACTGAACGTTAAGTCATCCCACACAAAATCTTGGCCTTTTAAGCCACAGAATCGGGATATCCCTATTTTGGGCAGCTAAAAATTTGTTATGGGGGCAAAGAAGGTTAGAATAAAAGGAATGACATCAGAAGAAATCCTCTTTGTCCACTTTTACCTGACCTAGCATCCTATATTCTTTAGAAAGACACAGCTCTTATTGCCTTCAGTGGATTAAGCTGCCGGTCTCCTTTTTTCTGAGCTCTTTAGGCTGAGTTAAAGACCATTTTTACCATTCCTATTGCCAACTGTTAGAACCCTACATGATACTTGATGGCCTAAAACACAAAACCCCAGGAAGAGAAGAAATAATATTTTGTTTCATATATGGCAGCTTATAACACCCTATAACAAAGGAATAACAGTTTAGGATGCCCAGAGGTCTGAATTTTTATGCCTTGTCCATGGTTACAGATTGAGTCAGGGATTAAGTCTAGGTTTCCAAGGGATTCCTGAAAGGAAATGTGGAAGTGGGTAAGGAAAAGGAAAGAGGTGAGAGACAAATAATGGTGTTAGGCGATGAAGACAAAGAGAAGACAGTTTCCTGAAGGAGTGTGGGCACAGTCACAGCCTACAGATAATGAAAGACTAGGGCTGATAGACTCAGGATTCAGTACATCTTAACGCCTTATTTATGTTTTTGGGAATACAGTTCTCATGATTTCTGTTTTACAAGTTTACATCTCAGACATAAAAGGATTTAAGTAGGGTTGTTTTCTTTAAGCTTCAAAGAAGGATTCACCAAATTGAAAAGACTGAGGACTGGTAGTCTAGGAACATGTCTACAGATAGCACTGCTTTTACAGGCTCACCTCAGCTAGCTTTACACTAGTTAATCCTGGTTGGGGTAATGCAGTTGTGATAACAGTTGATTGTAGGCAGCATCATGCTGAAGTATTTACCCAGACGTCAGTCAGGCTTTGCAGTATGAGTTGAGCTCGGTGCTGCCTGACTGTACTTAGCTTAGCTAGTTTAGAGCTATTATGGTTTGATCTACCTAGATGAGACTGTAATGTAGATGTAACCACAGTAACCAAACTCTTCAAAAGTCTTTAACCACTAGGATCCATTACTGCGTTACTCCCTTTTAGCTCTTATGTGTTTTTCTGTAATGTTACACTTCTAAAGTAGCTCTACTTTGGTAACCTTCAAAAGGCAACATCCAGCTGAATTTAAAATGTTTACTCCCACCAATTCATGCCATAGTTTATACAGGGGCCTCTTTTCCCTTTTATACCACCTTGACCACTATACGAATGAGATGAATCTTTTCACTGTGCTCTACTCCCATAACATGCTAAAATGTCAAGCAGATTTTTCATGATTTTCCCTGTTACCTGCATTAAATTATACATTAACATTACATCAACATGGTCCCTTAGCAATATTTCCAATATCTTTATCTCAACTGAAATGAGACTTAGAGGGCTTGTCCCCTGAATCTTCCCTTGGTTCTTTCTTGAATCTAGGAAGAGCTTTAGTACCCCTTAAGACCTTAGGTATGACTACACTCCTTAGTGGCCTGCCAAAAACCTTTGCTGAAGGCTTTCCTATTTCCTTTGCTACTTCCTTCAGGATTCTGGGATGCAATTCGTCTGAGCCTGGTGCTTTGTCAAATGTAGCAGTCCTAATTGCCTTATTATCTTCTCCAGTGCAATAGTAAAGCCTTTTAACATTTTACTTTCCCCTGCAGGAGAATGTCTCTCAGTCTCAGAGACGCTACCTTCCATTTTTTTTAATTTTTTTTTTCCCCACCCCAATGAATAATGAGGTGAAGAATTCATTTAAGCCTGCAGCAGAATCAACCTCATCTGTCACTAACTTTCCACTTACGTTCTTCAATGCCTCTACTGTCTCACTGCCTCTTCTTGAATTCTGAATATATATTTAGAATCACAGAATCATAGATGTAAGGAATGGAAAATAGCTATTAGGTCATCCAGTTCATTGCCCTGCAACTGGAGGATTGTTCTATGCAGTATATTTCTTTCTTCTTTGTTCAGTCAGTTTTTTAACATCCCAAATGTTTCCTTTGGAGTCGCTTTAATGTCTCTCACAAGCAGGAAGTTTTCCCTGACGGTTAGCTCAGTTTTCTCTTTCTTAATGTTAAGAATCTTGTCTAAATTAAATGGTCTTGTATCGCTTCCATTTTTTTTTTCTGTTCATCTTTTGTTTCATGTTTTTCAGCTTTTCTGATACATATAGATGACCCTCCTCTTTCGGGGAGACATTTTGACCTTATCTTCACACTAACTTTCTAGAGCCTGAATTTCTCATAGACTCATAATGATATAAAAATGATAATGATTTAAAAGATCTTAAAATAGATGGAAGTTGTCTTTTGAGTGGTGTGCCATTTCCAGCCTGTGTGAAGGCACCACGAGTGCATTTGGAACACCCTGCACTGTTGATGTTCTCCTCTTCCTATGGTCAGCATGAACCTCAGTGAACATGGTATGCTACAGCAGCCCTGAGCCAGGCAAAGTGCTTTACATCCCAATCCACTCCTTCTTCCAAAGCCCTGAACTCTAAGGTTACATGTATGCCAGTTAGCACGGATTTTGTATTTATCTGTTCCAGTATCATGACTCCTGGTGTCTGGGCAATGGGCAGATACCCAAAGCAGTGTAATACAGAGTTCACCCATGACCCAGAAGGAAATTGCTTTCTTTCTGCAAAGGGGCTGAACACAAACTGCCTATCCTAGATAATCACAGCTGGACTTGTGCATGTATTATGGCATCTTCTTTAAGAACGGGCTGACTGGCTCAGAATTCCCAGTATCTAAGACTGCCAGACACAGGTTTCTCGCGTAGAGACCACCAAGTGTAATACCTGACAAAACCAGCCATAGTTTGCTATCTACATACCAGTTCTTCACTGGCTCCACGGGGAACCACTGCTGAATAATGGACTGTCTGAAACACCCTCTTGAACTTATATGCTGCAACTGGTCCAGAAATCTATTGTAAGAATTGGACTGTGCCCCAAATCCCTTTGGCCTGTCTTTTTCTAGCTCAGACTCAGGTATTAAAAAGTGAACATAATATTCTAGATTCCCAGGTATTAGAGCCATATTGGCAGCTTACTGTAGGCCATGAGCTTTTTAGTAGTTATAGATTGTTTATCTTTATTTTCTTTGCTATTTCCTATCATTTATTACTTTACTGAATCTTATTCCTTTTTACATTTCATAACTTTTTCAGGCTTTCCCCATTTATCTTTTGTTCTTTGATATTTTTCAGGTGTTCAGCATGGTTCAGCAAGGTTTTAATTTTCCTCATCAAGCTGTGAACCTCTTCCTTTTTCTTTCTAGACAGCTTAATATGGTTTGACATTTCCCCACATTTCGAACAGTCTGTAGCTGCTTCTACATGCAGCCACTGTGATTGGAAATGACTGCATATGATTATTGTTAGACATAATATTGTGATTGTACTGCTGCTGGGCATTGCTTTGAAAGAATGGGAAGCCAAAAGAAAACATATTCCACTCACAAATATTTTATTCCTAAAAACAAGGCCAAATCATGAGCCAAGTAAGCTTACCATGAAAATATAGTCCTGTGCAACAGTGAAAAAATACTGAGCTGTTAAAAAACAGGCAGCCAGCATTACAAATACCTTTAAAAACACTACAGAGTCAACCTAGTATACTTTTAAAGTAGGAAGCTATGAAAAGCACATATTCTGCATTCTACCTTGTATCTTTTTCCACTATTCCCACTTTCATCATTCTCTTCAGGACATGTCCCAGCCCACACTGTACGTAAGGAAATGCGTTCTATGCATCCTTATAGTATTTGCATTGCCTCTTATATGAAAACAAAGAGCGTCACCTGCATCATGCATTCTGATTTGCACCACTGTTCCTTCTTCATGTGGCAGGGGAAAAATTTGGATAAGGTATTACCCAGCATTAAACATGCTTGTAATTTCCAAAATTATTTCCCTATTTCCTATTGTCAGACCTAGTAGAAAAGATTTTTTTTCTGAAAACATTGTGGGAAAGTATTGCCTTGCTATGACAAAAAATTTGGCACGTTAACTATATACTTAGTGAAGAAATAGCTAATTTGTTTTAAACCTGAAGCCTCTGTCTCAGTTAGCGTTCCCTGGCTCGTGTCAAGAACTCATAGTCCAATACTGTTTCTTGCTCACCTTTTCCATGTTATTCATGCATTTTTACACCTCTGAAATGTGTCTTCCCAACCATGTGATAATGCTTCTGGGTAAAAAAGCATTTCCTATTAAATCAGGGTTTTTTCAGGCAGGGGTGGGTTTAAGTATAACTGATCTGTGTTAGAACAGAGGTATGTACCGGGCGGTCGGGCTCCTTCACTGCAAGAAAGCTGAGCTGAGCTGGGGTAGGCTCTTACACTACCTGGGCAGCGGTGTCTGAGGGCGGATGGGGCTGTGGAGTCAGGAATTGTGGTTTCTTCATGCCAATCGAGTAGCACAAAGAAGCTGAGTTAACCTACTTCTGATCAGAACCAGAGACAATTTGCAAAACCTGCAGAAGTCGGGTCCCTCCTAGGATCCGTGAGTTTAATTTGCACTTGTGGGATATGCGAAGGAATTTATAAGAATACACAGGTATGCTTGGTGCTGAAATCAGGAGGAAAAGGTGTTATCCATGAAAAACATCAGCAGAGATTTGAGGACAGAGAGTATGCCTGACATATGAGGAGCACAAGAGTAAAAGATGATACTTAGTTTGTCAAGAGGTCAAGCAGGAGGAGTCAGCAAAAGGGGTTTGCCAGTTATAAGAAGTTTTTTGTTTAACAGAGGCCCCTGATTCATCGTGATTTCAGAAGAATCTACCCAAGGAGAAAAGGCACTTCATGAAGAAAAGTGATGAGACGGACCCAAGCTACTCTTTTAGAAATTTAATATCCGTTTTATTTGGTGGTTTCCATTAAGAACGGAGACAAGCACACACAGCTGCAGATCAAAAAAAGACTTGAAGCTAGACATGCTTACTCTGTGCTGTGCCAGACTATTTACCAAAGAAGCTGCCAGTGCTGTGAGTAAATACATCCACTTTGCACATACTAGTCAATTTATGATCAAACTCGTTTAACATCCTCTGCAACAGGGACTCAGTGCACCTGCACAACATTTGGTTTTATCAAAACAGTTTGCCCATTTAAGATAAAGAAGGTGGGGAAATTCTGAGTCCTTGTGTTCAGACCCATTGCTTTTTATTATGGATATGCTGTCAATTAGCCTTGCCCTCATCAGCATCAAAATTAACCGTGTAGTGCTAAAATGATGGAGTTGAGAAAATAATTAACATTTACCTGCTATTTTAGTGTAAGTGAAGCCAAAGACAAAAAATCATCATCAGAAATCTTTCAGTGTAACTTGGCAAAGGTTTAGCCAGATTTGTTTCCAGAAAGCACTTCTTCTTTCAAGAAAAAAAAAAAGAAACCTGAACCAAAAAAACAAAGGGAAGAAAGGTAATCTGAATATAGCTATTTAGCTCCAGATTCCAGCCAGAGGATCCAAAGCAATTCACATTTAATCTCAGAGCACACTCGTGCCAAGTTCAAATCCTTTCCTCCTCTCTATGTTTGGCAATTTCTGTTCTAAATTTCTTTAAAATATTTGCTCTCTCACCACAAACTCTTGCCACAATGGCAGCTGTTTAGCAAATAAACTCAAAAATAAAAATGTTGTCATTGTGAAGTAAGATATATTTAATTAAATAAAATAGAGAAGGGAAGTGCTATTACAAGAACATAAAACTGTAAGGCACAAGATAAAACTAAATTACTACAGGGCTGCTCAATTCAATCTAATCCTTGAAGATAAAGATGGAGCCAGAAAATTGCATGTATTGTGAAATCAACATAAGCCCTAAGCAAATATTAACTAGGGATATATAAACTGATTTATTATAAATACAAGTGTGAATGCTAGGATTAGTTAAGGAAATGCAAACTGAGACACAATAAGGTGTAAAATACTCCAGTATTTCTCTAAAATACTGGCAAATGTACACAAAAATATCTGCAGTGCCCTAGACATACTTTTAGGTTACCTGATTTGACACATTATGGATAGGAAAATACTGAACAGAGGGGGAAAAATGGTGTATTTCTTTCTAATAAATTCGTTAGAACTTAATTCATAGTGATTCCTTATGTATTAAATAATGAGCTTTGATTTTTTTTTAAAAAAAGAATTCTTTGGCTTTTTGTTTGCTGTTTATTGTAGTTCTACTAATAAATTATTAGGAGTGCATAACACATGTTGAAGACAGTGTTTGAAAGGCTTCCCAGTATCAAAGGACTCGGATTTTTGTATGATACAACAGAAGACTATCTAAAGCAGTTCTGCTTACATCTCCATCTTTCCTGAGAAGTCTGCAGAGTACGTATGAAAAAAGAGAAATAAGGGTCATTTGTGTCCATGATATTTACATACTGCAAATATTTATATGTGCTTACTTTAAGCTTAGTTTTATATGTGTTTTATATGTGTTTACTTTTAAGCTTAGTTTTTACCTTTTGGAGAGGGAAAGATGCAAAGTCCTTCAGGCCTGACCCATCTCAGTCACCAAATGCAGTCAGTGGACTTTGTATCGCATGGACCATACCGAGCCGCAAGGCAGGTTAACGCTTTTCAGACTGACCTTACTGTATCTACAGTCAATGAGAATTTTCTGTAGTTTTCAGTGGATCTTTCCTGCCCTTATTTTTTTATTTTTTATGAACTTTTTTTTTTTTTTTTGTGGAAGGGTAAAAGCGATAAATCGGAAGCTTTAATGGTGTATCTTGGTATCTTATTTCATATTACAGAGGAACACCCGGAACTATTTTGAAAGACCGCTGCTTTGTTTTTGAAGTTCAAGCACCCAGAAATAATTGCCACAGGCCATGCACTAGGCAATGACCACAGATAAAACAGGTAGAGGGGTGGACTAGGTGACCTTTAGAGGCCTCTTCCAACCCAAACTGTTCCATGATTCTATGATAGGTATGATTTGGGCACCACCCATTCTCTGCCTCGAATGAGGCAAAGGTTGCATGGGAGAAGATCTGTGTGTGTACCCGCGTGCAGCTGGGAATGAAGCAATCAGGCATCATGCTGGGACACATCTGTTTTACAGCTGGACTGGACCCTGTAGTTCTTCCCTGCAGACTTTCTCTGCTTCCTAAATGGAACCAATGCCAAAACCAGCCTTTTGTCATTTGTCCTCCCAAGCTCCTTCCCTCCTTGTTTGATTCCACTGTCTTGGACCCTCAGTTCTATACCGTACTGATCTTAGATTGCATACAGGCTCTGAACTGTACTGGGGGATTTTTTTCCCCCATTTGGCAGTGAAAGTTGGCAGTTGGCAGTGGGATACTCTGTGCTCATGTGCATGTCTGAGAGCTGACCTGAGGCAGTTTGGAGTCCTCAGCTTGCTTTGGTTAAGGTTATCAAAAACCTCACACAGCCTAGATGGGAACAGAACTGGGGTTTTCCACAGAGTCTCAGATTTTAGTGGGAGAAGGTATTATGGGGCAGTTGGATCTCTGTGGATGTGAAGGAAAATTGTGACCTGCTACTCCAAGGGACCTGAACATGAACAGAGCAGATGCGCTATTGTATTACCACAGTGGTGACACATAGGACACTTCCAGATGATACAGATATACTCAGTAG
The DNA here is from genome assembly GCA_008921705.1 of Burhinus oedicnemus. Taxonomy (NCBI): domain Eukaryota; kingdom Metazoa; phylum Chordata; class Aves; order Charadriiformes; family Burhinidae; genus Burhinus; species Burhinus oedicnemus. Next base: position 363,896 of record VFFE01006842.1, read on the forward strand.
TGACTAGTGTTATTTTCTGATAGCCAGTACTTCCCATTCCAATTGAATTTCCTTCCCTAACTGGTTCTATTAACTCCTCTAAGTTTACTGCCTACATCCCAATCTTAACTGAACACATCAGCCTGGATTCCCCTTACCCAAGCACTCCAAGTTACCATGTCCTTGCTCGTTGCCAGTTGGTCTTTCCACAACCCACAGCCTCCCATATTAGTTTTGATCCTTGGGTTCCCGCTTTAAAGGTACTTCTAATTTGATGGGGCTAGTAGTGTTTCTTGGCACTCCTGTGCATCCCAGTCCACAGAGAAGAAAACCCACTCCTGCTTTCCCACCTCTCCATCTACATTATGTGTTTCATAGGAAGGAAATATCAGGCCAGAGGGAAACTGTAGCACATTCAAGCCAGACACCTGATGGGGACAACCAAGGTTGTGACTGCCAGGTGCACAGCAGCAAGTACGTGCCCCAGGTTACTGTACCTGGCTGACAGTTCCTGAGGTTTGCTTGGGAAGTCTTGTTCCTCTTTCTCTTTTGCATTTGTTCTTTTCCTTCTTTCCCTTGTGCAGCTTTCAACATTGCTTCCTAGGCAAGGACTCTTTCCTTAGGAGCCTTTGTCTTCAACCTCTCTGCTTCTCACACCAGCTCCTAATCCAAAGGGCTCTAATTCTTCTAACCAAATTGTTCCCAAGCCCACTTTTCCTTCTCCAAATTCTGGCCTGTCTCTTTTTCCCACTGATGTTCAATGCAGTTCTCCTTGAATGAATACTCTTGGCTAGCAGTTGTCTTCACTCCTCATTTCAGCTTCCTTGCATGGCTGGCTAGTCCATCCTGTCCCTAAATCCCAGTCATCTCATTCTCTCCCTCTACCCTGCATCCTCTCCTCCCTGGTTTGAACATGCATCCCTAGGCACTCGTAGAGCATTGGCTTGGGTGCCAGCTGAAAGGGGATTAAGGCAGTCATATTTTTCTGTTCTCGGTTTCATTTTTCAATCTTATTCAGCTTTATGCAGACATCAGAGGGAAAACCTTCATGATTTCCTGGAGACTTGAGTATTAGCCATGTCATAACATCAAGATACCTACAGTATGGAAAATTGAAAAAGAGCAAAAGTGGTCACCAAAGAAGCAATACAGCCTGTTGCTGTTATAATTGCGGAAGTCCTTTGTGATGATATGAAAACGGAGCTATTAATTTTAAAAAATCTATCTTTTTAGTTTTGACATCTAGCTTGGGCAAATTTAGGTAGATTTTTCACAGAAATGGCAAGAAGCACATCAGATGTGAGAGACAGTCCTGCCTTGTTTCAATTTTTTTCCCTACCCCAAAGGATGATTAGCATTTCAAAAAAGGGTTGTCATGAGTGTTTTTGTGTGCAGAAAAAGTATATGTAGTTATCCTAGTCTCGTTCTCACTATTAATTTAAATTTGATTGAAAAAGCATATGCACCAAGAATAGCATAAATGATGTCAACATGATAGCTGATATTTATACAGTTACACTGCACTAAAACCTGAGAATTTTAATGTGAAAATTTGGGCAACTTTACTTTTAATCCTGGTGTGGATTTTATGTATTCTTATTTTTCTGAATTTATTTATGATTTAGGTGAATTCCACTTTCCACTCACAACACGTTGTCATTCTTTGCTTAGCACATCCTGAATATCATCCATGAGGTTATTCTGAAAGTTCTCACTGCAGCGCAAAACCAGGTGAAGCTCTTCAATCTTTCCTTTAGAGACTTGGATTCACCCTAGTTTAACCTACATATGATTTGCTACTCCAGGGCAAAAAAAAAAGGGAGGAGCGGGGGAAGAAAAAAAAGGAAGGACTGCTGGATGGAAAATGAGAACACTAAATGAATGGATTCTGATTTCTTCTCTGACAAAATTTTCATTTCTTTTGACTGCTGTTCCATGAGCCTGATATCCCCACGCAGTAAGCTGTTAATGTTTTTTGGGTTCTCAAGTCCACTCACACTGACACATCTTTCTTTTCCTTCCCTCTTTCCCTCTTTCCATCTGTCTGTCTGCAGATAACTTATGCATTCAAGATTTCTTACAAGGCCTCTAAATTTTTTTCCCAGTCAGTTCACAACATGATTTTTTCATTCCACATCTCTCTGGAAGATAACCCTTTTCCATTATTATGCTTGTTATAATGAAGCTAAGGGAAAATAATTTACTCACAAAAGTTAGAACTAACAGGTCATTTTTAGTTCAATTTTTAAACAAAAAAAAGAAACAACTGAAGAATGACAAACACCTAGGAAACTTCACAATCAAGGGACAAAATGAATGCTTCTATTGTTTCATTCATCTAGGAGGTTATTATATCTGCAGCTTTGATGTTACATGAGGATTACCTGGGTTGTTTTGTCCCAATTACTGAAAGCAAAGTTGAAGGACTTCAATGATGCATTAAGTCTACCAACTTTGATGTTATGCTGAACACCCCTGACTCAAATCTGATTTGTCAGAATTGGCTTAAAGTAACTGGATACACATCAAAATACTCAGAATATAACCAGTGCAACATCAAAGCATATATTTTGATGTTATTTTCAAGACCAAATAAAACAACAATTAGAAATACTGATCGACTAGTTACTACCGGATTTTGCGACTAATTGCAGAAGCCATCTCTTTGCTTCTGTCTCACTTATTAAGCTAGATTGGTACCACCATCATCCCTTTCAAAATACTACTAGGTAATAAGAATACTGTGAAGGAAAGATACAGGAAGAGACCTAGGCATTGTGACACAGAATACTAAGATGTCTAAAATTTAGATTTCCAGTTGTGGAAATGGAAATTATAATGCTCAGTCAAGTTCGTGGAGTGAACAGAGAAATGAGGCATCTAATTTGCATTCAAAGCAACTTGCACAGAGCAGGGTAGAATTTAAATTCTTGATTTCTTCCTCCACTTACAAGGGTATGAAACATGGATCCAGAACCCGGAAAGTTTTCCAACATCTGTGTGCTTGGGTGACATCAAGGTTTTTGTGCCTGGTGGTGGTTTTTTTCCTTTTAAAATGGTGACAGCGGTGTTTTTGCTTCTCATCCTTTGTATGGTAGGCAGTGTCCGTATTCAGAAAGTGACAGACTTACACTGTAGGCTTTCCTTGGTCTCATGGTGAATTCTGTAAGGTTGCACATTGTTTCTGTTAAATTGTCATATGCTGTGGCTTATTCAATACCTTCTGATTTGCCTTCTGATTGCAATTAACTTTAAAACCCAAAACTATGACTGAGTAAAAAAGAAATAACTCCTTGAGTTTCTTTCTTTGAGCAACCTGTTATGCCAGAAGAAATGTTCCAACTTTCATGTACACATTCTGCTTGATTGCAGCCTTCTGTGTGATTTTTTTTTTTTCTTTTTAACTTTAGGTATTTACCGTGAATTGATTCAGTCCATCTTGTACCAAGTAATCTAAATCTTGAAAAATCTTTAGAAAATTCAAACTTGAACTGGCCAGAGCCTGGTAAATATTTTCTGAAGTATAATTTTGAAAAGAACAACAAAACCAACAAAATCAAGTTCTTAAGCTGTTTCCCCATTTTAATCAAAAGCTGGAAAATGGTAGAATTAATGAAAATAAATTTGTAAAAATTTAATGTCTTGTGCTCATAAAAATATTTGTGTTTTGCATCAAAAAAAATTTCACTGTTTGGAGCCTTGTAATGTAATCTTTAAGATATGTACGTACTTAAAAGAGAGTTGACTACAGATGAGGGGGATTTGCATTGCATGGAGAATTCACAATTTGTCATAGTAAATGAAAGAAAATCATGAGTACCCTAAAATAACATTATAATATGTCTTACGTAGCCATTTTCATTTTCTAAGCACTATTCAAACACTGTTTAATAACGAGCATTTCTCTGAGAATGGGTATTTAGAATTACAAAGACTGGCATATGGGATTAAAGCAGTTTAGTGTGGTACACTGTTTCTGATAGTGGACTACATCAGCTTCTTGAGAGAAACGTGAAGGAATCTTCTACAAAATTATAGAAATTTTCTCTCTATGATTTTTTTAATTGTATTTAGCCTGCTCAGTTAGAATTTAGCCTTAGCCCTAAAGCATCGAGATTTTGCAAATCTTGCAAATATATTTAAGAACATGATATTCTTATAAATGCCTTCAACTGCTTCACTTTTAAAGCTCTACAAAGTGCAACTGAAGATCATTTCCCTCTGCTTGTCTAGACTTTTCCTGTGCTGTTGCATGCAAAACTAGTTGGCACACATCTGATGGATTTGCTGCTTCAAAACCAATGCTGTTGACATTGGGTCTTTCCACAGATTTCTTAGAAAAGACTAGTAATCAGATAGTAAAAAAAATTAGTTATGTCTACACTTATAATTTTGTGGCTCAGTGTTAATAACCCTGTTCTATCTTATTGTAGTATTGCTCACACTTCTGCACTGTGCTCCGTCTAGAATACAGCCTCTAAAATTAGAACTGAAGAGTAATTTACATTGGAAATGTCTTCAGGAAGTCATCTAACCCAACCTCCTGCTCAAAACAAGGCTCACTTCAAAGTTAATTCTGCTTTCTCAGGACTGCATCCAACCGAGTTTTTAACATCTCTAAGGACGGAGATCCCACAGACCCTTGGGCATTTATGCCAGCGACTGACCACTCTCTCTTTGCAAATAAAAAATAAAAAAAATCTCATACCCACTCTTTGGCCTAACTCTCTGTCTCTGTCATACACATGATAGCTCTTTGATGGAAATTAACGTGGCCTAAATTCTATCTCTGTCCCCATTCCTGGTATTTCCTATTGTCTGGCTGTAGACCTTCAGAGGCACTCAGTCAATAGAAAACAGCAGGGGCCGGGCCTTCGTTGAAATGTAGGCCACCTGAATCTAGGCTTTTGACTCCGTCATACACAGCTTCAACTTTCTACCTTTCCTCTAAATACCAAGCACTTTGTCTCCTGTCATACAAATCAGCCAGAGCCAGATTTTTCTATTCTAGCTGGGTTTGTGTGCCTTCCTCCTCGCTGGGTGCCTTCCAGTAGTGCATTAATCAATACGGTGCAGAGCTGTCTCTGGCTTTTTTTGTTGTTCTAGTCAGCTTCTCCTCAGAGGCTACTGCCTGGCCACCTCACAAGAAGCACCGCTTTTCTCAACCTTGTCCAGTCATAGGAAAATGGGAGCATCGGGAGAGAGGACAAAACTGGTTAGGGAGAGATGAGACTTTTTTATTTAAGACATCTTTTTTTTGATCTTGTGCCGTCATTTTCCATGTGAATTTCTAGTTTTGCATTATCTGCTAGAATGTCAGATCATTGTGATAGAAGCCAGATATTGAGATAGATAGATAGATACGCGTATACAGAAGTAAAGACATTTAATTGAGACCAGTAGAAAACTAATATTGTGGTAATATTTAAAAATGGTAAATGGGACAACCCAAGTAATTATAGGCCTGTCAGGCTGACATCGATCCTTGGTGAAATAAGGGAACATCTGATATAGGCCTTAGTAAGTAAAGAGCTGAAGGATGGAATTAATGCCAATCAACATGAGTTTATGGAAAATAGATCCTGTCAAACTAACCTGATATCTTTTTTTCAGATTACAAGCTAGTTTTTAAAGTAATGGTACTGATATACCATACTCTGCAAGTTATTTGGCTTGGTAGTGTATAACACTTTCATTAAAGAACTAAAAAGACATAGAATGGAAGTGGCACACATTAAATGGATTGTAACCTTTGCTTACTGATGGATGACAAGATTTAACTTTAGATGCACTGTCATCCTATGGTAGAAATTTTCAGAATATTTGTTTCTCAGCCACATGCAATTTAACACTTTTTCAGCATCTAGGAAGAAGTACAAGATTATCAGTGATGAAGTTTATGGATGATCAAAGTACAATTTACTAGTGAGGAGCATAGTTCACTTTTCCAGTGAGAATGTGAATGTTTGATGAGCTGAACACAAATCACACCTAAGACCAACTGTGAAGTCCTACAGCTAAGAAGAAAGAGTTTACAGTAATATTATTTTTGTATGTTTAATGGTCAAAGGCCTTAGAGAAACAAGAAGGAAGAAATAAAATCCTTTAGTAGGCCAAAGAATGCAGTTAAAAATACGGAGTGTTTTCCTGGCTGAGTGTGCGTCTTCACTTCTCCATCTATATCATCCAGTTTAAAAAAAAAATTGTTTTTACTGTGAACTTTTCCTTGCAAAGAATGCTGGCCGTACAAGGTTGAAGACTACCTTGGAGCACACCATCTTTGAAAAGGCTGGAAGGTTAATCAGTGGTTAATCTGTGGTTTACCAGTCTATCACAGGCTGGTTAAGTGAGTTAATCTAATTCTTAAGTATATAAACAAGAGACTCCTGTGTAGCTGTTCCAGCAGATAATTACACAGAATCACAGAATGGTAGGGGTTGGAAGGGACCTTCAGAGATCATCTAGTCTAATCCCCTCCCCTGCCAAAGCAGGTTCACCTAGAGCAGGTTGGACAGGAATGCATCCAGGCGGGTTTTGGATATCTCCAGAGAAGGAAAGTCCACAGCCTCTCTGGGCAGCCTGTGCCAGTGCTCTGTCACCCTCAAAGTAAAGGAGGTTTTCCTCATATTGAGATGGAATTTCCTGTGCTCCAATTTGTGCCCATTGCCCCTTGTCCTGTTGCTGGGCACCACTGAAAAGAGTCTGGCCCCATCCTCTTGACACATGCCCTTTAGACATTTATAAGCATTGATGACATCCCCTCTCAGTCTTCTCGTCTCCAGGCTAAACAGGCCCAGGTCTCTCAGCCTTTCCTCATAAGACAGGTGCTCCATTCCCTTGATCATCTTCGTAGCCCTCTACTGTACCGTCTCCAGCAGTTCCCTGTTTTTCTTGAACTGGGGACCCCAGAACTGGACACAGTACTCCAGATGTGGCCTCACCAGGGCAGAGTAGAGGGGGAGGATGACCTCCCTTGACCTGCTGGCCACGTTATTTTTAATGCACCCCAGGAGACTATTGTTATGGATTGTTATTGCTTTTAAAAATGTATTGTAAGTTTAAGAAGTGCAGGAACACTTTTTGGTTGAAAAACCTAACTGAGGCTGGGTTGGCAATTTCTTAGCCAAGATTGGATGATTTTCTAAGGCATATCCCTGAGAAATTAAACAGGAGCTCACTCAGGGTAGTTCTGTACTTCCTTTCTTACCACACAGCTGCTCACAACCCCTTTCAGCCTGTCTGGAATCCCAATATCTCAAACTGTGCTTTTCCATCCTTTCCCAGGAGGTAATGTTACAGGTAACATTATTAGTAGATTTTCTCCTTCTTTTTTGACCCACTCCCCCAAATCTTTGTACCCTGATTTCCACCAAAATCATCCATGACTAGCACATTCACCCGTTCCCTCCCCAAAAGTACATGCTGTTTGCTAACCTTCATCAGAGTGTTGCCTCCCCCTCAGTACATCCTTCCATCCTTAGCCCAGCTCTTACCTGTAGCACCTGAAGCCCTTCACAAGCATCTCGTAACCTGACATGCCATCACTCTTGAAGCACAAACTAGTGTTCATGCAGCATGGCAGTGAATTAAATCAGGATATATTGTAATATCTGATCTTAATAGACACTACTGCACATGTGCCACAATGCAATAAACTTTGAAGAAACCTTTTACAAAAAAAAAATAATAAAAAAATAAATTTAAAAATCTACATCTAAAGACCTGGATGACTCAATTGAGTACAGGATATTTCTATTACTTTGGCATTTCATCAATGTTTCTCTTAGGACTTGTCTGCAGTTGCAAGTTAATTCAAGTGACGGTGGGCTGTGAATTTAAAATGAAACAGCTACTCCTGAGTAACTCCACGTACTTTCCTGCTGGAAAAACTGTGGTGTACTCTTTCTTTGGAAATCCATCTGGAAAGTTTCCACTTTTCCATCTGAAAAACTTAAACAAGGGCATTTCAAAGTAAATGCTGACCTGTGGTGTTTTGCAGCAGTAGAATAATTTCTGAATAATTTAATGAGTAAAAAGCACTTTTCTTTCTTCAAAGTCTAAGCCCAGGTAGGACCTACTCTGGGCCTATCCTTCCTCACTTCAGCATTATCTGCCAGCACCACTGGAGGTTTCTTCACAGCCACTGGCTTTTTTTCAAGTTATTTTCTCATACAGTAAACAGCAAGTGCTCCAAGAGTTAACTTTCAACTATACACTAACAGGTCCCTTTTTAACTTCTCTAGAAGCAGTTGCTATTAAGATCCAGGGACCTTCTGTTTTCCATCTTGCCTTATGCCACCTAGCCACTCATTTTCTGTTATAAGCATATTTTCCCTAGGAGAATCCCCACTCTATTATTACACTGAGTTTTCATGTGTTTTAAGACCTCCTTTTGGGGAAACTTTCCACAGAGTAGTGAATACTATTTTACTTCCCCTCATTTGTGTATCTGAATTTCCTCTGACTTAATTTATTCTCATGCTCGTCATCTCCATCTCCTGCGCTTCCTTGGGACTAATTCACTTTTGAAGTTTATGGACTGGGATTAGTTCACTTTTGCTGTATATAGACTCGTTTTGAACCTATCATTTTCTTTTGTTATAATTGCCCCATGGAGCAATTCTTCAACATGAAGTACAGAACATCAGTGTGTGTCAGATATCAGCCTTTCATAACTAATAGTAAAATTGCATAAATTGTGCTTAAGTATTATAATTGTGCCCAAAGGCCAAAGAGATAAAAAACAGTTTGCTGTTGTGTAAATGGATAGATAATAATTGCGTATGTTCTAGAGGTCTTACAATCAAAAAATTTTTTTTTGCCTTTTAACTTAATCGGAAATAATGAAGATTTATCACTTTTAACATCAAAATCCCAGACTGGGATCTGTTTTCTCCATCCCAGTTCCTGTCCTATATTCTTGTCTGGTTACTCAATCCACCTGTGAAATAGTAGGTAGAAATACTGTTTTAATCAGCCATTTTAGGGCACACTAAAGAATACTTCTGACTGGGAATGATAACGACTGTCAGATTCAAATATCTATTACCTGCTACAGAGCAACGAGGCTGATGAAGTTTGTGCAGGTACTGCAGATGTGTTTGAGATTATCCAAACTCAGTTGAGTGAAAGTCTATGGGTGATTTGCCCTCTTAAGCAGAGAAGTGTTCTTTGCCTTTCCTGTGTTTAAGGACCCTTCAGAACTGAATTAGCACCTATATTTTGGGTTGAATTAATTGTAATATTTTTAGTAACATTATTTCTTTGTTATCCATCCAATATTGTAGGAGATATTATGATCATAAGAACTTTTACCTAGGAAGGTGAACTTCACAGTTCAGTAGTAGCCAACATCTAAAGTTTTAAAGGTAATTGCCTCTTTTTTGGTGTGTTCTTTCAATGTCCTTTCTATCTAGAGAGACTACATCCTAAAAGATGCCATACCGGCCAGAGCAAAAGTCTGTCTATCCTTGTACCTACTAACAGTGAGAATAAAGGTATAAGAAACAAAGGATATAGTTTTCATAATAATGCGTACTTTTAATCAGTAATTTAGAGGCTTCCTGAACTGAAGCTGTGTTTGGATCATGATGTTTAACAGTCACTAATATACGGACTAGACACTATTTTGTTAACTCTGGGCTCCATAACATCCTCTGACAGTGAGCTCCCCAGCTTTGCTGTTTGGTGGTTCCATTGGGTGCCTCCTACTTCTTGTCTTCTGAACAACATTGACTGTTTGTTCCTTATTCACCTTCTCCACCCGACTTTTCATTTCATAGAGCTCTACAGTAGCTTGTTGAAGATTTCTAGAGTTTTAGTACCTTCTTGCGTAAATATTCATTTATGTCTTTGATGCACCTTTTGAGATGGAGGAACAAAACTACTTTCTGGACACAGCCCTGATATGACGGAGGACTGGGGGATGAAGTCTCCCTCCTGTGGTGGGTTATGTGATGAGGTTACCTCATCCGTACTGAGCTCACACTTAGTCTGCACCATGTTGCCACTTGCCTCTTGCTAAGAAGACCGGCAGCTGTCTGCTAAGGACAGCTGGGTCCACAACGCTGTGTGGGATCTGGAATCAGAAAACAGGGTTGTGACAGGGGCAAAACCCTGTTGCGGCCTCTGAAGCTGAGGATCCTAGTCAAAATGTGAAAGTGCCACGAATTTATATAGTGGCATAACAATATTTTTTATTTGCTGTTCCATTATTGACAATCCTCAGTACCCTGCTTGGCCTTTATTTTGGATGACTTATTGTACAATGAGTTAATGTTGTCATGGAATCTTCCATAATTACCCATGTGAAGCAACAGTTAGGTCTAAAGGAACTATTACCATACAGGAAAAAGAGATCATTAAGGGCCTACCATTGTGTGTGCAGGTTATTTTTTTCTCTCTGTGCACTGCCTTCTACTTACTAATACTGAATTTTAGCAGCTGTTTTCATCCAGTCACCCAGTGTGACGAACTTCCTCCACAGCTCTTCATTGTCAGCTCCAGATTGACTCTCCTGGATACTTTTGTAATATCTGTGAATTTTCACATGTCACAACTTTTTCTCATTTACTAAACACTGGTGAACAAGTTGAACCACAGCAGCACCAGGCAGGAGCACAGGGTCAGCTGGGGAAAATGGTGAGGGTCAGAGCTGAACTGGGTGTGGAGGAAGGAACTGGGTAACAGTCAGGACAAACTAAGGACAGGGGACTAAGGAAGCTGAGAGATGACTCCAGCAGAGAGGAAAGCAAGAGGCTTGGCTGAGTCAGGCAGCATCGGTACTACAAGGCGGCATCCAGGATGATGGCTGGATCAGGCCAGAGCAAAGTCTGTTAGGAGTTAAATGAGGGCTACTGTGATATAAGGCAAAAACTAAGGTAGAGTATTATCTGGCAGTGTTACAGTTACTGTCACGTTCCCTGCCTGCTGGGCTTGTCCTGATAGAGCAGGTCACAGGCCTATATTTCACTAATGAGGTTAATCAAGACACAGAGAAATGGGTACAGATGCTGCCTACAGGGTTAGTTTACACCCATAGGGTCTAGTACCAAGCCTCTACAGCGATACTTGCAGAACTCCTCTGGCAAATGATACATCATGGACCACTTATTTCTATCTCTTGTTATTAATCCATGGAGGGATTTAGATTCTTTAGGAAATTTTAGTGGGGGAAAAGTTGCTTTTCTATTTCTTCAACAATAGATTACAGTCCCCAAACGTGCTGTTTGATTTTTCCTGTTCTTGCTGACATATTGTCAAATTATTTTAATAATGGTAAAATTATCCAGCCATTAAAGAAATAAGAAAACAAATAATCAATGCTGAACCACGTTGGTTGACTCTGTTTCTTTCTTCAACAATAAATTGCTTAAAATGAAGTACATATCGATGTTTTTTGTCTTTCTTTTAACAATTTTGGCTTGATTTGGAAATTCCTTACTTTTCTGCTGTAGGGAAATATGAAGAGATGCAGTTTTCAAGATGTTCTGAGTTTTCAGTGAAGGCTAGTATAACTGTTATTTGTTAGATTACAAGTTTTGTTTTCATCCCCCTATGTCAATGACTGATATCCTTCTCTGTAGTAATCTTTCAGTTATATGGCTTTTTAGAGGAACAAAACACTAGAAATCCCATGGATACTCGTGTGTGGTGGAAATTCTGTATCACTGCTGAAGACTTTAACTTTCATATGCTCCCATGGAGAAGGCAAAGTTCCTATGGGATCAATAATTTTGAACTAAAGAAAATCATTGTGAGACATATTTGTCCTTTTGCTGGTGTAGGGATGTTGGTAGAAAAATATTTCAACCTGTGAGTTGGAACACTTGACTAATTGTCCAGCAAGGACCACTAAAAAAAGGTATTGGGTCCTGGATGAGAAAATCCATCCAAAATACAAATGCAAGACATAAAAACCTTGCCATGTAAACCCAATAGAAGAAGACAGCAGAAATGGTCTGGCAGGGGTTTTAAGGTGCCATCACTGTGCAGTTGCAGAAGGAGGGATGGACACGTGTTTTCCCCTGTGCATTCACAGGGACTGGTACAGGCAGGACCTATTCCTGCCACCACAGCTGTGTGATTCTGCCCTCCAAGCACAGTCCCCAGACTGGACTCTGCTCCTTGTGTCTGCTGGGTTTACAGCATGCTGAAGAAATAAAACAACTTGAGAGATAAAGTGACATTAATGCAGTGTCTCTTACCCTTTCTAAGGAACAGGCTGAATGGTCCGGTCCTCAGCTGACAACCATTCCAGTATCTGAAGAGCACCTACAAGAAAGCTGGAGAGGGACTTTTTACAAGGTCACGTAGTGATAAGTTGAGGGGTAATGGTTTCAAACTGGAAGAAGGGAGATTTATATTGGATAGCAGGAAGAAATTTTTCACTATGAGGGTGGTGAAGCACTGGAACAGGTTGCCCAGGGAAGTTGTGGAGGCCCCATCCCTGGAAGTGTTCAAGACCAGATTGGATGGGGCTTTGAGCAATCTGGTCTAGTGGGAGGTGTCCCTGCCCATGGCAGGGGGGTTGGAACTAGATGATCTTCAAGGTCCCTTCCAATCTAAACCGTTCTATGGTTCTATTATGATTCTATGATTTGTGTTGCTGCATTGATGCAGACTATATCAGCCCAGCTTAATGCAACCTTGTTCTGGAAACACAGGCTATGTCTACACTACTAAGTAAAACAGGCTAAAGATCATCAACTGGCACAGCACAGTATGCACCCACACAGATAAATCCTCTCACCCCTTAAAACAGGGTGGCTGTAGCCAAGCTTCATTTTGGGGATGTTCACTGGGCTACACCAGCCCTTGAGTTTTGCCTAGCTACGGTCCACCCAGAGTTAAAACATACCAAGAATTGTGTTGGGAATGAAATAATATCAACTATTGTGTAGTTCTTGGAGAGTGCCCAGGCTCCGGTGGTTGGCTGCTATGGACGCAGCTCCAGGTGCTGAGTACAGCCTGTATACCTGCACGGGCCAGGTCAGTGGCGCACAGAGACTTGCTCTGGATGCAGCCCAGACACTCCACCATGGTACATGGCCCTGCGTCTGAGCCTGGGCACAGCTCTGAGCCCACATACCTGCATGGGTTCTGTTTCTGGGGGTACCTGATCAGGTGATGGGCTGGAAATCTACCTGCTGCCTTACTTGAGAGGGTCTGACAGGCTCTTGGGGTCTGTGGGAGCGAATAGTTCAGTGAGGCACCCACAGAGTGAAACTGATTTTGCATTAAGCATTTCCCAGCTCATTTTCAATGGCAGGCAAATTCATGGTAAGCAGACTTTGTTGGTAGATAAGCCATAAACACAGAAAAGGACTACGTTTGTCAAATTGGTGATTTTCTACCAGTTCCTCGCTCGGCTCCAATCCTCAGTTATATCCCAGCTGTCCTGAGGAATAATTAGTTAATATTTATGGAGCACTGTGAAGATGAAGACTGCTGGAATGGCGCTAAATGTTTTATTTACATGGTTTATAAACAGCAGCCCAGCAGTCCCGCATGGGGTTCAGCCCATCCCTGTGTTCACAGATTTCCACTGCAGGTTGTATCAGGATGGCTTTTATCATGATGTAATGTATTTTTATTGCGGTACTAGAACAAATGTATCCTTTAAATTATGTGATTAGTTTCAGTACAGCTCACTCTCCAGAATAGCTATCATAAAGCGTGAGACTTTGAAAGCATTGCCAAATTTAAATTTAGACTTCAGTCTATGATTTCATGTCAAAAATTTATGCACAGCCTCATTTGTCAGGCAGCATTATTGATTTTATAATGTGTAATGTTTTTCTTATTGAAAAAGTGTTCCCAGGCCTGAGCTTATTAACACAGTGTTGATTACTCTTTGGGGGCAAGCAAACGGTTTTTCCATTTATTAAAGATGATAAGAAATGGGAAATCATGGTTTTTATATACACATTATGTGAATGAAAATTATGGTTACTGATTAAATAATATGAAGCTTGAAAATTAAAGTATAACACAATACTTCCCCTTTATAAAGTTGCATAAGTTGCTAGAAAGTCTGCCTGTATTTTACACACCTATTAGTAATGCTACTTTTCCTTCTTTTTTACCCCAAAGTTTACATAAAAGCACAATATTGCGTCTGTCTTTTCAGCAATTCCTGCATCAGCTAAAGTGATAACTCTCTGCTTGAAGCATCATCATCATGCCCATAGTGAGCAGATTCAAACATGCCAGAGGATTATAGTTTTTGTGAGGAGCAGACAGTCAGAGAGCAGAAGACTGCTAAAAAATCTAAAATCGAAGGTTGGGTTGTTTTTGGGGGAGGGGATGTTGTGTTGGGTTTGGGGTTTTTTCTTTTCTCAGAGACAGGCGTGGGATTTAGATACCCAACTTTCTCAACAAAAGGCAAGCAGCCTTCTCTCTTTACCAGCACATCCTGTAGGGTTATAATGATACAGACTGTATAATGCTGCAATAGTGTAACATGACGATATTAAATCAATGAGGTACAGGTCAAGCTTCTGGTCTTATTGGAGTCAATGGCCAAACACCTCTGACTTCCATATGACCAAAAACTCATTTATTATTTTTCCATGACACTGCTCAGCAGTTTCTCAGTCCTGTGTACCCTGAGGTGTACTCCATTCTCAGTTCCTCAAATACTCAGATGAAGATCCAGATAGAAGAGATGCTCAGTTCATGTTTTTCCCTAAAAGCTGTCTTATTTGCACATTCTGGTTTTCACTAGGGAAATTGCTGGCAGCAGCTCCTCTTATGTAGTGTAAACACATAAATAAGCTTTGCAGCAATTAATATTGGTCAAGTTTCAAGACTATCCCCACATCTCCACTCTTTTGGAATCCATTATCAACTTTTTCATTATTAACACACCACTTAATTTGGCTTTATAGACTGCCCATAAACTCCTTCTATTATGCCATGTTCATGTTTATATCCCCAGTCCTTCTCCTCCTCCCAGAGGAGTCTGTGGAAATGCGTGTTACTTTCAAAACATGTAGCACTGGGCTATTATGTTGCAGGGTTGATAGTGGCTGAATAGGCAACTTCTTAGAAGTAATTCTCCATGTCCTCTCCTCCTTGATAGCTCAGAGTCTCGGTCTCCTCTGGAGAATTAGTGGCAGATGGTGGTAAAGCTGAAATTAGCTGAAATCTTGCACTCTTCCAATGATTATCTTCCTCTCCGGAATGCAAAACAAGGGTAGATATCTCCCTTGAAGGAAGCTGATACGGGTCTTCGACGGACACAGCAGGGAATCCATTGCAGTATCTTCTTGTGAGTTTTCAGCCTCCTCTCCTGCTTAAGTCCACTTGGATTTTTAATTATCTTTCAGATCCTCTTTTCATTTTGCTAGCTCAGAAATACAGAATAAAGCCTACCCCCTGTTTGCCATCCAATTCACTCACAGTCTTCTGTCGCAATTATTGTACTATAATCCTCTCTCTCTGTTTTAATCCTTTTCCATAGTCAGTTTATTTCAGAATTAGGATTCTTATCCTTTGATCTATTAATTTACAGTTTAACCTTATGCTCTCTTTCTGCTTTTTATTTGGGGCATTACTGAGGTTTGCTTAAGTGGGGAGGAGAAGGCAGAGCAGGGCCTTCGTATTACACATTAAGGATCTGTAAAAGTAAGGCATTAGGGGAGTCCTCCTGAGGGATGGCTACTGGGAGAAAAATGCAATTTGGATTTGGATTTGAAAGCTAAGCAGAGTAGGGAAGCTAGAAATGAAAGAGCTGGGCAACATCACTCTGATGTTCATTCATTGAATGAAACATTGTATGGTTAGATTTGCTGAATAACTTCAAATAAAGTACAGCTGATAAATTTTGAAAAGCAAAAATTCCCCCTCCTCAACATACACGCCACACCCTGTAAATTGTTTGGATTTTTTTCTAGAGTGAATAGTCTGGCTTTGGTTTCAAATGCTTGAGAATGAA
Source organism: Burhinus oedicnemus (assembly GCA_008921705.1). Lineage (NCBI taxonomy): Eukaryota > Metazoa > Chordata > Aves > Charadriiformes > Burhinidae > Burhinus > Burhinus oedicnemus. The sequence goes on from VFFE01006842.1 coordinate 379,815, forward strand.
GAAACCAATTTTTTTTTCCTCTTTTTTCCTCTTTTTTTCTTTTCTTTTTCTTTTTTTTTTTTCTTTTTTTTCCAAAAGCCAAGAAACACTTGGGAATGAAGTGAAACTTTAAATTGAACAAAACTTTTCCTTTGAAGTTGAAAAATCTATTCTTTGCAAGAGTCTGTTCATGTATGGGAGGTAGCAAGCTTAACGGCAATATTGTTTAATAGAAAATGGGGGAGCACACAAAAAGTGAAAGACAGAATAGTTGCCTGAATGGACAAGACAGAAGGAGCAGTACACAGCTAAATAGGTGGACCTAGCACAGGTACTGAGCCATTTGTAGCTATTTTTCCTCATTTTCTTTTAGGTGCAGCTGTTGGTCTCCCCTTTTGTTGGAAAAGGGGCAAGGAGTGAGGGTGGGATCAAGAAACCGATTCACGTTTGGATGGCAGAAATGTCCACGGGGAAAGGGCTTCGAGAGCCCTGAGCTGAAATACTGCTTTAGCTGCAGAATTCCCACATAACTGCAAGGAAGCAATCCCACGATTCGATGTCTCTCCTCCAAAAGGGAAATAATATATCCCGTGGTCAGAGTGGTGCTGCAATAGGATAAACCCACCAGTAGAAATAAAGCACTGCACAGAGAGAGGCCACTGAAAAAATCTCCTCCGGACTGTTAACCCCACCTGGCCTCAACAACAACCTGTGCAGGATGCGGGGTCTTCTCGCTGCGGTGTACAGGTACCCCTTTGAAGGACCAATAATGTCAATGGGGGATTTTTGCAGTAAATAATAGAACACAAAAGAAAAAAAAAAAAGAAAGTTGCAAAGAGTACATGAAAATGAGAGTAACAGCTTCTTAGGAGTCTCTGCAATCTGTCATGTAAATAGAAAAGATACAGACATCTGCAAAGAACTTCTAGTACATATGGGGACACATTTCAGATTGTCTATCCTGCACCCAAAACATTGCACTGTGTTCCTTTGCATATTGGTGTGTTAGCAGCAAGTGAAAGTGAGAAAAGCTGCAGTCACCAGCCTCAATTTGTTTGCATAAATCAAGTGTACTTCAAAGTTGGCCCTTAATGACTTTATTATTTGTCCATCTGACACACAGCGCTCTAAAAGTATGTGCCTAGAGGTGAGCAACACAGTCACACCCCTCTACAGAAGAAACCAGTCTGACAAAATATCAGACAGAGGAAAAAAAATCTGCTTCAAAACCAGCTCTTTACAGGCTGTGACTTTTCCTGAGGGGAAAAATAGAAAATCATGCATTTGCTTATCCAGATAAAAATGATGCCATTTCCAAAAATATAAAATCCCTAAAAAATGAAAATATAACAAGTGGATCAGCTCCTTTTAAGTCACATCTTGAAATTTGAAAAAATGTTGTGGCTTAATCTTAAAAAGCCTTGCCTGTAGTGAATTGTAAATATTTTAAATCGTCACAGACAATTCCAGTATTATCTCTTCATTTATCTGATGCTTTTTTCCAAATCACCATAATGTCTAAAAATACTGATGCTATGATGAATGCTGATGCTGCAATAGATGTATAAACCCATATGTGAAAATTTATTGTCATATGGGAAGCCTTATTGGTCCTTACCCTCTCTGGCATGATATTCTGCTGCAGTGATGCCAGCGGTCAACACACAGTAAGAGTGACCTGTCTTTAGCCATACACAAGCTGTACATGGTTTTTAATATTTTTGTCACGGTTACTGTAAACATTAAAGCAGGTCCCTGGATTTTAACTACTTGAAAACTGCCAGCAAAGACAGAGAACTCTGTTAAACCTTGAAGCTGGCTGTGACTCCTGGTTCTGGGCCAAGTGGTCTTCATGAGCATGAGGAGGCATTTCACTGAGCAGCGTTTGCTTTTTCTCCTCTGGAAAGAAGGTTGGTGGTCGGCTGGTTTTTTGCATATTGTTCTGTGGCAACTGGAGAACCATTAGTGGTGCATATACCCTTGCTTTATAGCATATAGACACTCAAGGAGATGGGAAAAGATGCCCTGTAGTCTAGCCCATTATTAATGTGTCTGCTTCTTTAAAAGGTCAACCTATTTTAACGATCAATTCTGTGCGAGAAATGTTTTTTGAAATGAGTGCTGTGATATCCTTCTGATTTTGGTTCTCTTAACCCCCCTGTAAAGTAATAGAGGTATAAATATTAAACATCCCATTTCCTTTACAGCTTGGATTGATTGGGGGTGGAATTCTGACAGCCAATGTGATTCATTTTCCAAAACCAAAGAAAATCACTCTGATAGAATAATAGAGTAAAACAGAAGAGATTAGGACATGTGGGATCACTGGTACCAACCCAAAACCTAAACTGCTACAGTGTTAGGATTCAGACAGCTGTTCTGCCTAAGGAAGAGCTGTGGATTTGGCCCCACAAACCATGCTTTCTGCTCTTTACTTTAATCCTTCTCTGGTAGATTTTGCAGTGGGATTTTATACTTGGACCTTAGTTTTGCATTTGAGCCCAGATAATCAAAATTCCTTAGTGGAGATCTCAAAAATTTGTTGAGCGGGTTTGATTGTGAACTGGGAGTTAATACTGAAAAGAGTATGGTCTTTTGAATGCTGAGTTTATTCATTCTTTGCTAAAGGACATATTTGGTCAAAAAACCAGAATGGCGCATTTTTCAACAAGTACAAATACTTTTATTATCTGTTCCTTGCTTGTTTGTTGCAAAAAAAAAAAGCTTTGATGGCTTAGCTTCTTTGAGTGGAGTGTAATTTAACAGTGTTTGTCCTATCGGCTATGAGAATCTCGGGATCAGGTTGCATGCCAGGGCAGCAGTGAAATTGTTCTAATGAATATACTCATTCAGCTGTGGGCTCTATTGTACAACCAAATGGTAATTGTCTGACTTCCAGAAATTGTCTGACAGACTGAGTTGTTTGAAAATGTGCTCTTTCCTCTTCTATTTCCAAATTCCTGGGCATGAACACCTTTATTCTTTTCAACTGCTTGTATTTATGTTCCTAAATCTCTATGACCTAGAAACCTTCTCTTACTTTAGGTGAGCACATTTCTTATGCTTCCGTTGCTTGAGACATCAGAAAGCGATGTAGAGTGATGAACAGACATTCTTCATACTGTAATTTGTTATACCCAGGGAAAAAGCAACCTGAAAATGTAAATGCAAGGAGTACAGCTTATCTGCTAAAAAAAAATATTCAACTGACTGAAAGGTGGTAGAGAAGAATTAAAAAAACAAACAATTACAAATACAACATTTTTCACTATTGCTCGCTGTGTGTGTTTATGTGACAGGGACATGTTTAAAACAAAAAAAACCAACTTGAAAGATTCTTCAAGGTTTATGCTTGTCTATTACCGTTGTGTTGAAGCTACATTCCTGCTAAAATACATGCCTTGCTCTGAACTAATGGGAAAGACACATATGAAATCATTCACAATTTGGAGTACCTCTAAGGTTTATATATATGTATGTATGTATAAAGTGATATGTAAGAGCCACCAACATAAGAAGGACCTGGACCTATTGGAGTGAGTCCAGAGGAGGGCCACGAAGATGATCAGAGAGCTGGAGCACCTCTCCTATGAGGACAGGCTGAGAGAGTTGGGGTTGTTCAGGCTGGAGAAGAGAAGGCTCCGAGGAGACCTTACTGTGGCCTTCCAGTATCTGAAAGGGCCTACAGAAGAGATGGGGAGGGACTTTTTATCAGGGAGTGTAGTGATAGGACGAGGGGTAATGGTTTTAAACTGAAAGAGGGGAGATTTAGATTAGATATTAGGAAGAAATTCTTTATGATGAGGGTGGTGAGGCACTGGAACTGGTTGCCCAGAGAAGTTGTGGATGCCCCATCCCTGGAAGCATTCAAGGCCAGATTGGATGGAGCTTTGAGCAACCTGGAAGGTGTCCGTACCTATGGCAGGGGCGTTGGAACTGGGTGACCTTTAAGGTCCCTTCCAACTCTAACCATTCTATGGTTCTATGATTGTATATATAATCTCTCTCTCTCTCATATACATATAAAACACATGCAAATATATATGCTTATGTAGATACACATGCATACATATCTACGTATACTAGATAAATTATTTTTCATTAAAAGCTTTTCAGTGTAACACTAGGAAACCAAATACCCTTTCCTACTAAGACGACCTGTATGATACGTCTAGAAATGGTACAGTATTTCCTACGTTGTAAGGTCAGTGGGCCTCGACACTTTTTCAGTCCAGTTATCACTTTGGCTGGTGGGTAGTTTCTCCCTCTTGAAGACTTAGTTTCCCTGGCTAGCCTGCCAAGGAGGAAATTGCATGTTGATAATGTGGTTTGGGGGCTGTGGCCATTTGTTTAGAAATTAGATTAATGTCACCAGCTTGTTTCATGTTATTGTCCAACATAAAGCTGTTAGAATAATACCTTTAAATCACATGCAAATACATAGTAAGATGGAGATGAGATATTTAATATTTCAGCACCTGTCTCTACCATTCTTTACCCTCCCTTACGTCTTCACAATATTTATAAGTATTTAAAGCTAATTAAAATGAGGATTGAAGTGGGTGATCTGAGAAAGAATGACTTGCAGTCACATTCTTTTTTATGATTTCTCTGAATCTCTGCGAGGTCTGTCTTCCCCAGAAATACAATGGAGGGGAAGACGGATTGCTCCAGGATTGGTAATATGATATAGAGTCTTTTATTTCTGCATTGTCAGTACAATGCCAGTCTAAGTCTCTGTGACTAAAAGTTGTTACCATCTGATGGCTCTTCAATGGGCTATTGGAAATGAGTTTCATGGTTCCAGTTTCCAGCAGTGAGCCATCCACATCAGAAAAGCCATCATTGCACTCGGCAGTACTAATTGGCACCCTTGTCACCAGCCAAGGACTATAATGGGCTGATGGTAGTCCCTTCAGATCAGAGCTTAGGAACATTGCTGTTGAAGCTTTTATTCCTGCTCCCTGTGCAATACATTTTTTGTGGACAGACAGAGACATTTCCAGAGCTGTCAGTCTGGTACTTTTTTCCGCAAGTTACTATATTCTAATGAAAAACATTTTACTAAAAGAATTTAGCAGAGATTTACAGTGTTCTTTTTGTTTTAATTTTAAGTACTGCATTTTCAACAGTAACGTTTAGAGCCTATTGGGACTTCCTATATTATACACTTACATGTTGTTGATAGTTTTGGGGAACATCATTAAAATCATGCACTATCTTAGGAACCCATGTAGCTTCCACAGTGTCGCAGAATGTTATCTTCTTAATGTATTCTTCCTGCGTCCTTTTGAGGCTAGGACATCTAGTCTTGTCATTTCAGAAAAGTGAAATAAGGGATGTGAACAGATATCCCTTTCCAGATCCAAATGCACTGGTTTGTAGAAACCTCTGTCCTCAGCTGCCCTCCTCCTAGAAGTTACTGACTCCACCAATGCTCTGGAAGAGCAGTTTGTATGAATGTCCCCTGTGTCGCTCTAGGGAAAATCAGACTAACTGTTTCAGACCACCCAATTATTCTACTAGAAGTAGCCTTGCAAATTTTGCCTGAAGGCAGTTGGAGAAATTTCATACAGAATTTCACCAGCACTTACACAGGCTCAGCAAATTCTTGTAGTGTGTAATGATGAGGTCCTAATCTCCTCTTCTGACAAAGGTGGGACCAAAAGAGAAAGTTTTTCCAGACTGGAGGCACAAGAAAGCTTACTAGGATCTCTAGGGCAAAAAACCAAACTTAGGCAAGTGCTAGACGAACCAAATGACACTAGCACTTAATTGAGGTACTTGCTATCAGAGCAATAGTTAAAAAGGATTAATGCTATTAACAGAATTCATTGCAGAGTCAAAGTAAAGCTCAGTTCAGTAGGGTACATGTTCTTCTTTAAGGATATGAATATTTCTTTAAGGTCAATGAGATCGTTTACATTTTTAATCTCAAGCACTTGCTTACACACCTTGATGATCTGAGTTTTACAGTAATAGAATAGATAAAAAACTATTAAAAGGGTTAAAGGAATAAGAACACTGCTTGAGAGTGTGAGTGGGGGGGAAGAGACAGAGAGCAAGAGAGAAAACAAGAAGGAAATGGAAAGAGAAAAATTGGGAGAAAAAAGAAAGGAAAAAAGAAAGAGAAAAATCTTACATTTCTATTATTTTGCTAAAGTCAAATGTTATTTAAGATTCTGTAATGTTTCAAAAACTACTTTTTACTTTCAATATTTTCCCTGTGATCAGAGCTGGAAGTGCCAAAATACTATGAGAAAAGCTGTTTTAATGTTAATTTTGGCCATGGACAGAAGCAGAAGTGTGAAAAATCTCACCACCAGCAATCTTTCACATTACATTTCCTTCCAGTTTGAAGTTTCAAGCAGTTAGGATTAACACTTGATTTTGGATCCTAATCGAAATTGAACCTGAACCTTTTCAGGTACTGTCATCGCTAATTAGGAGAGCTGACTCTGTGTTTACATAATAATAAATAGCTATTGAGAGCTACTTCTGAGAGGATATGAGTTCCAACGAACGTCCATTATATCACTCATTCAGCAAAGTATGATAAATTAAATTGTGGAAGTCAATACCACAAGCACTAATCAGGGTGAAAATGTTGTGGTTATAATAAAGGTCTTTCATACTCTAACTGCTTAGGTCCTTTTACAGTGCTTATAACTGTGATATCTGAACAATACCCGTGATCTCTGTATGTCTTATTTTCCAGTCACTGACATCCATTAAGAAGGAATCTGACAGTTTGTGTTCTAATAATTATGATGCAGTAAAGAGTAATTATAGTTTTTTATTATTGAGCAGTCTATGTTATTAATGAGAATAGTAGCTGAGAAAAACATTTATGAATTGCCTGTACATTTGCTTTCAACAAAAAAAAAAAGGATGGCAAATAACTTCTTGGAAGAGGAGGAGCTTTCTGGTATCCATGGTTTTACAAAATTACCAGCTGTGAATTTTCATACTTCCTCTGGTGTATGTGCCATTGATCACTATAAGAACTGGGATAATGAACTAAACACAAGCTTGAAATGCTAGATATATATTTGAATGTATTATTTGTAAAGAAAACAAAATCTATAATAATACAAAGTATCTTAGCAAATTAAGAAGTTCCCTCTCATACATAAAAGGCTAAAGGAAGAAATTAAAAAGAGATTGTCTTTTTCTGAAAGAGAATAATCAAGATTGTAATCTCTTTCTGTTACTAAAGATAATGTCTGAATTAGAAAATGATATAAATTGGTGTCTCTTTTCTAATAAGTATTATAAGGCACATATTATATACCAAGATAACTATATGTGTACCTAGACCTGTTTTTCCTGTAAGCTCATCAGTTGAAAGATGATCAATCATATTTTGCCATTTTGGGTCTGGCTCACTGCTGTTGCTGATCAGCGTTACTGAGGTTAGGGAAGGCATGGTATCCTGCACCACCTGAAGATTCATCTCCTTGAGTAAAACCTGTAATTATACATAGTTGGCTGTGTGATCGGTGGTTTTGCTGTCATCTGCTGCTACTTATCAATATCTTTCCTCTAACAAATACATTTTTCTTCCACTGGAATGGTCACTGGGAATAAGTTCAACAGCATATTTTTATAATAGGTAGACCTATGATGCAGTAAAACCCTGCCTATGATGTAGTAAAAGAGATTTATTTACCTCTGAGTCTTTTTGCTGACCATAACTAAGTGAAAAACCGTCTTCAGAACAATTCAACATCAGACTCATGATAGAGTCATGAAACCCTACTGAAGCCTCACAGAAACCTTTGAGGATAGTTATGTCTGGAGAAAGTTTTATTTATACATAATACACTAATTTATTTATAAATTTATAAATGTATGAGAGCTGAGATCTTCAGCTGAGTGGCTGCATGCATATGAAAATTGATAGAAACACATCAGAGGGACATTTCTGACATACCAAACCTAAAAAGGGGGAAGTGAAAGAAAGGATGGCTGCTCGTGGAGGACGTGCTCCTCTCTTGGCTTACAGTCTCACAGTACGATGCTGAAATGTTGATTCAAATTGAGGTCTTTTTAAAGATACTACACTGGAAGAAATCGACCATCTCTGAGGGATATTTTTGGACTACAGAGTAAAATAAAAGTTCAAACAATGTTTAGAAAGCCACATTTCCAAGGTTTGCTATGTTCTGTGATAGTAGCTTCCACCAAAATCAGACATTTTCTGCTGACATGTCCTTGGGCGGTACTGGATATATTGCCCATCCTCATATTGTGATCCAGCTGCACGCCAACACAGCTTGTTGCTGAGGGGTGCAAATGAGATGTCACACAGGAGTCAGTATCAATTCAGATGTTGCTCCTAAGTAATATCTTAGCCTTTGCGATTAAAATACCACCATCTGAAATTAATGTTACTCAAGCGTTACCGTTACCATATCGCTTGTACTTCATCAATGAGATCTTCGTAATAGCATCATACTGCTTAGGTTATGTGACAGAAAGCTTATCTTCACACTCACAAGGGACCACAGAGAGTCAATGGCACGTGGGAGAGCCCAATAACACCCTACTCTAGTTACTCCCAACCCCATCACAGGACCCATCAGCCGATCAAAAGCCCATCTCCACAAAGAGCAGAGTACAGTGGTGCAATGGCTCGAGGGGGCACCAGTGCCAGCAACTGGAGTCAGACCACAGGTCAGAGGGCCCATGCGTCTGTGCTGCCAGCAACTGGAGAGACTGGAGTGAGTGGATTACAGTGCCAGCATCTGGAGTTGGAGGTGGTATTCATGCCAGTGTGTGGGCACAAGCAAACATCAAGCCTCACCAGCCAGTGAGTAGGTGAAGTAGCCTGGGAGCTGGAGATGTGTGTGTGTCTCTAAGGGTGAGACCATGGCAGTAATTGGCTGTCGGAGGCACGGGGGGAATCCTGGCCAGCTGACAGAGACCCTGGGGTCTGAGAGTGGCCTGAGAGACACGTGTGTGTTTGTGTGTGCATGTGTCTTTGTGCAGTAGGCAGCTGGAGAGCTAGGATCCGTGATCAATGGGATGGACTGTGAGTCTAATAGCTACTGGAGGGACCCACAGTGGATATATGTTGGTGTATGCAAGGGTGTCTGTACCAGTAGCCAGGGTGAGTCCATGACCTCAGGGCTCATATATCCAGCTCCTGCAACTGGAGGGACTGGGATCCAAGCACAGCTACTGGGCAGACTGACTGTCTGAGCCTGGTTGCTGGAGGGATTCACATTGCACATCTGTCATGTATACGTATCTCTATATCTATCTATATATTTCTACTACAGACCTTCATCCTGCTCAGCCAGAGAGTGGGACAGGATGAGGCCATTGGTGTTGTTTGCACGTGCATTGAGTGTGTCCCTGCGTGTTGATCTGGGTGGGCAGCTGTGTGTGTGTGTTGAATAAGTGTGTTTGTGTGCGTGTGCCTACCAGGGGAAGGAGCTGCAGCAACCTTGCCTCTCTGGGGCTGCTGGATTCATCAGCCCCTAACAATAAGGACTTTCAAATGGCAGCTATCAGTACACTAATGATTTCTTCGTAAAGCAAGGTGAGATGAAAATTAAAAAGAAAAAAATGATGGACACCGGAGAAGAGAATGGCTTTCCTGTGAGGACACCTTAAACACAGGCTGAGATAAAGAGAATGGGACTTGGAAATCTGCCTTTAGATTTTGGTTGTTACTGGTGTTTGTTATTCTGTTATGTTATTCTGACAGTGGCTGGATTTTTTTTCTTGTAAACTAGGGGTCTGGTCTTAATTTTTGGTTGCTTTCTCCAGCTGAGGGGAACTATTGCAAAATGGGCGAAATGCCACATGCATGAAGAGATGGACTTACAGGAAAAAATGAAGCCAAACTTAAGGACTTCAAGTTCTTTAAGGTATTTGTTTTCTAAATGCTGTGTGCTTGCTTATTCTTTATGTCTTTATGTCTTATGGAACAAGTATTTTACTGTAGAATGCTCTGTGAAATTGTGTTGTATCTCTTCTCAAATGAAAATCCCTGAAAACCACAAGACTTGTGTTTTTGATAGGATTCTGGGAAGTGCGATAGGACTGGGGAAGCTGGGTTGATGGCAGTCATTTCAGAGGCAAGGCACTGACCTACTGTGGTCACAGCTGCTGCATGTTCTCTTACTCTGTGGTTAATGCAAGACAATTCAAGGCAGCTTATCTCTCAAGAAGAGTATTTACCTTGAGTGCTTCATTTTAAAAGTACAGCAAGAATAGTTACTATGAGAAGTGGATACTCCTGTGTGACGTTGGTTTTTTGTTTCAAAAGTCTCAGCAAATTTCTGGTGGGTATTCACTAGAAAGATTTGACAAGATGACTGGTACCTATACATGCTTAATGAAAGTGTGTCTTGAAATGAACCCACATGTTGAAAGTTGTGACCTAAACGTTTAATACGGATATCAGTGTCTCAGACAGTGTCTCATACAAAGACGTCCGTGTTTAAGGGAATCAAAGGAATTACATGATTAGCAGAAGATCTTTTGAGCAATGGCATGGAGCCTCCTAGTGGACTTGACTCTCTAGAATGGGGAAAGAACAGACATCTTCAGTGGGGTACAGCCAAACGATTCCCTTCCTTCAGATGCTGTCTGCTTGTGTGGGTCAGATTCTCCACAGTTTCAGTACAAACAAGTGCAAAAGAATGAGTGGTGATGGTGTGATTCCCTTCTGCATTGCCCCAGGTGAGCTGAAGATGTGGAGGCGCTAAACAGCTATTTTGGGTGTTGAATATCTGAAAACTGTAAAAAGAGCCATTCAGAGCGGTATCTTTTTCTCTTATTTCTGGAGCTCATAAAATTGGTCTGAAGAAGAAATACATACTTTTATAATAGGCTAGATAGTGATAAGCAGAAAGTTTTTTAAGAAAATAGCCTATGGGGAAGAAACCCTTACATAACCCTAAAAGGTTTTTGTGGACCATCTTCCCTTTCCCACACAAATAGAATAGTGGGTCAAGGATGAAACATATTTTCAGAATAAAACTTAACCACTGCTAGAGAATGCACTTGCTATCTCTCCATTTACCAAGGATTGTCTTCCTCCTTTATTTCAGTTATAACCGCCTCACCTCTTTACTCCTTTTATTTGAACGGAAACACAAGCTGATGGATTTCCTTGAACTATATTCTGCAAGCACATCCTCTGGGGACATTACATGGAGCCTATCACGTGCTCAGGAAGTGATCTGGGTAGAAGATGACTTTTTCTACTCTGCTAGCACATTTCTGGTGGGAGTAGTCACCTGATCTGTCTTATCTGACGCTGCAACATAAGTCATGAACTGGCCGTGCTTGCTATTGGATAATGTCCATCTCTTAGGACACCTTTTATTATTACTACAAGATACCAAAAGTTTTCCACACCGTGTTCCAGGCTACATATACATGAAAGTCTTCCCTAAGTCCTTTCTGACTTGGATTGATTCACTTCTTCATGGAGATAAGAGAATCCTTTGTTCTCAAGCAGCTGCCATTTATCAGTGTTTCTCAACGTGTGTTCTGTAGACCATTGTCAGTTTGTAAGACCTGAGACAGGGGTCTGAAAAATGGCATTAAAAACCTTAACTTTGTCCCCCATATAAAAATATTTCCACATATCTGGGTGAGCAAATGAACAAAAAAACAACAAAAAAGAAGAAAATATAAGCAACAAATAAGGATTCAGAGACTAGTTAACTAAAAATTAGACTAAGAGAAGACCATAAATGACGCATGATTCTGTTTTTTTAAAAGTATTACATGATCTTTTAGTTTAGGAAAAAAAATAAAAATAAAGTGGCGAAGCACTGATCTAGATGATACTGGGCATAGTAAGCCATGTCATGTGGATTCATGCATAGTCAGGGAACAAGAAACATTTTCTACCCATGATCTGCAGCCCCATGTGTCTGTGGCTTTTCTCAGAGGTCTTAAAAAGTAGCTTTTAAAAGCAAGTCTTCAGTAAGTTACATTCCCTGGCCCAGGGTTTGACTGCTGCTAGCATGGGTTTAGAGATCTATACACTGAGCTATACCTACTCATGTGATGACTCCAAAACCAGCAATTTTCCTTTCTTCTTTTTTTTTTTAATCATCTCAGTTATTGAACAAGATAGTGACTGTGAACCAGGAAAGACAACAAAAGCAGAAAGGCCAAACCATTGACTCGGGACCTGACATGATGCTGGAAGGTTATGATCAGTTGACAAAATTCTCCTGTTCTATGATCCTGTTTTCATTTTTCTTCTGTTTTAGTTTTTGTTTTAAAACCATAGTGATTGCTACTACCTGCCAAAAGCCTGGCACTGCTGCCTCACCAGCTTCTGTAGAAACAATCAGTACCAAATATCTGCAACTGTGCTGCATCACCCATTGAAAAATGAGCCGTTCCTGCAAGGAACTCATAAGTTTTGTGTTTATTTCAATAATTACCTCACAAGTTTTTCCTTCCACCATGTGAGAACAGTTCTGCCCTGTGGGCTGTTCTATCCTTTTAAGCAGATAACGCTGTGTGTGTGCTATTACTGCTCCATCTGTAGTGCTCCTGCCACATACAACTGGCTTGACTGAGGACAGGGGCAGGGGGTCTACCAGGGAAAAAGCCAACAACAGAATTAAGACATAACATGTTTGTTTTTCTTCTCATCGCTGCGATTTTTATCTTCTTCTCCTCGGTGAGCAGTTTTTTTTCCTTCCTGCTAACCGCAATTTCCCCCCTGCATTTCTCCAGTGATGCTCACCACCCCGGGCTCATGGAGTTCATTCAATCTGGAGAGCTGGTCTTTTTTGGGAGCTTGCTTGCCAAGCAAGTTTTCCCAAGTTCTCAGAGCTCTGCGTGTAGCTGAAGTAATTACGGGATTAAACTCATTAATAATATGCATAGGAAAATCACTCTTGTTACAGAAGGAGCTCTGGAAAAGGGAGAGGTATTTAAATGTCACTGATGTGAATTTCTGTATATATCTGTGTGTGTGTGTGTGTACATTTACGACATATGTATGCATTTTTATGTGTGTATGTCTGATGTATATATACACTGTTGTAGCTGCTGTTACAAAGTGCTGTTTCAGATGGAGCACTTATTGATAACAACTCTAAACCTCACTCCATATACTGTAAATTCTTTTAACACCCTGTGCTTACATAGTACAGCAGATTGCACATTCATTACGTGATGACACATAAAATAAGACATGGATAACAAGACTCAATTCTCTGTACATTTACACTGTTTTCCTCTTTTTTTTACCGTCTTTTTTCTGTGGATTTACTGAGCTTGTTGCTGTGAGGTCTGTGTAAGACACACGATCCTTACTGCATTCAGGATAAACTGTGAGGAAATTCAAGTGATCTCAAAAGCAGGGAGGAGTGGGAAGCAAAAGCTAACAGTTACACAAGGCTGTGCAGGTGGGGGCAAAGGGTAGGACTCCACAATGTGTGTTAAAAATTGCATACCACTTTGGGCGTGCACGGGTGCACACACGCAGACAACATTCATTATCATTGATGGGACCATAGTAATTATTACAATGAATTTTAATAGTAGGGTAAAAATTAGAACTTTGCTGCCATAATAATAGTCTTTAATGTAACAAAATCAACCCAGATTTTCAATGGAACCAGCAAGATTGGATTTTAGTTATTCATCTGCTCTGTTGATAATACACCACTGCATAAAGCGATGCTTCAAAAAGGGTTTTGTGTCACAAGTCTATTTTGGTCTGTTCTCACCATGGTGTCTCATGGTGCCTTCTTATTAAGTCAAATTTTTTTCCTTTTTTTAATCTCAGACTAAAAGTGATTTAAATATTCCTCACAGGTGTTATCTGAATTAAAAAGGATGACTACTGCTAGTAGTGTGCTTTCTTCTTAATAGCACAATGCACACAGCTTCTCCTGCTCTCCATCCTTATGCCGCATGCTGCTTAACTGTGCCTTTTAAGGTTTCATCAATTTCTACTGACACTTTACTGATAAATAGGTCGTTCAGAAATTCAACTGCATCCTAGTCTGAAGGGTTATGACGCTGAGAGGATACTGAATCATTTCCTTGGTCTTTCTTTCACCTCCCACAGCAGGCAAATCCCACCCAGTAAATCTTCAATGAATGGATTATAAATATTAAGGAATTCACAGAAGTAGATTAAATTTCCCGTGAATAGGGGAAAGAGGCACAGCTGGATGTTCTCCCTATTTGAACTCAGACTTGGCAACTGGATGGGGGTGACTACCCACCATCCCTGAAACACAAAGAATGAAGTTGCTCACTTTCCCCAGATATGTGGTCTGAAGTTGAGCCAACACTTTTCAGGACTATTCCGCAAATGCAGTGGAAGCCAAACACCTCTTCAGTGTGTATTCTGAAACGGACTTCTGCCTTGAACACGTGAGCGTAGTGAGGGGTGGTGCTTCTCACAGTGTGGTCCAATGTCCTGACGGGTCGGAAGATCGGGAGCAGGAGGACTGCCACAGCTTTGGTGTAATGCCAGCCTCACATCCTGCTCCTTTCCATTATCTCCTTTTTTGGAATAATATTCCTCTGGGAGCCTCTCTTACATCAACAAATGAGAGAGGATGCACAGGTCCATGGCGGAATGGTACCAATACCCCCTCCTTCTCAGAGAAGGTGACAGTCCACAGCTGAGCAAAAGCACCATCAACAGAATAATTTACATTTATGTAGGTGAAGGCATGAACCTAGTGATGTCTCACTGGCACAAGAAAGTCCGTTTTCCTTTGTTCTCCATTTCTTCCCATGGTGTTACAGGATATTTCTTGCCATAACGTAGTCCTTAGGGGATTGTCTAGACTGCACTATGCCAGGGTGTTACATTTTGTATGAACTGGGTCATAAGTTGCATTGAAACTTTCTAACTTTTGATTTTTAATGACCTTTAAAACTGGTTACTGGACTTCTGCTTTTGCAGGGATTCCACAAGTGTCTTTTCACATGCAAACCTAAGGTCATAAGAGCTCACTTGGATAAATCTATGTAATAGTCCAGCATATTGTAACTTTTAATAAATTACATTGATTTATTGCCCTTATTGATTCACTGATGTACATGGAAAGATCTGATTTCACAGACTTCTTTGTGAGGAGGGAGAGAGAGGGGAAACAAAGGCCTTTTATTAGTATCAATTTTTCTATGAAGCTATAAATGGTGAAATGCCAAGATGCAATGTGTTCTGGTGATATATTGGACACAATTAGATTGAACAATGACTTGCTTATAAATCAAAGTAAAGGAGAAAGCATAAACCATTCCTAACCAAGTGACCATAGAGATTTTGAGACAAAAAGAGGAGCATGGTTGTTTTCCCATGATTGATACTCAGTTTTTTGTGTCTTTGTCATGCATGGATAACAAACATATCTTTAAATTATTTCACCTTAATGTGCTCTTCCTTTAAGAGCTTTAGCATTGATTTATTATCATTTTATTAAGTACTGGTGTATATTTAGAACTTAAATCATACATGAAAAAATAGAAGCCTGAAGAATAAAGTGGGTTTTTTTCTGAAATACCACTGAGATAAAAACATAAAAAGTAAGGGGTTTTGTTCTTTTCTTTTGGTTCTCTGTCAAATAACAGGCAAAAGAAGAGAAATTCACATTTATAACTTACTCAGCAAATTTGATTCCCAGGGACAATGTGTTCTAATGCAGTTGTATAATCAGTTCTGCCCTCCCTCTCTTGAAAGCAGGGTATTGTGCTGTGATATAGCACAATAAACTGGTAAAAAATAGAGGACTTTTTGCTAGAAATAGTCTATTTTAAAGACAGGATACAGTAAATGACTTTATTATTGAATCATGTGTCATATGCTACTCTATAGACTTCGTAAACCTTAATGTGGATAATGTTGACAATGTAACGCATCTGCTTGTTTTATCAATTCCTTGGTTTATTAATTCAAGACTTTTTGACATGCTTGAAAAGAACAAGCACAGATTCGGGATAAAAGCATCAAAAATAATGGCAGTTAGAGACCTGGACTCTATTCCTGATCCTACTGAAGATTTACTGCAGAAATATTACCTAAGCCACTATCTTCAAAGTTCATAGACATTAAGTTTGGATCACTTTTATGATCATCTCATCCAATCTTCTATATAACATAGGCAAATAACTTTTTCAGGGGTTTCTACTTCAAGCCTATATTGCACTTGAGCTGCAGAAAATTAGACACTTAAATCTCAGGCAGAAGGGGCCAAGGATTTGAATCCTCTTTGCCAAGGTGATGAACATCTTCCATTTTCTTCTTGAAGTTAAAGACAGCTGTGCATGTTCAATACCTCTAAAAATAAGGCCATCTCAAACAACTTCGCCCATCGTTCAGTAGGGTTGTTTATATTTCTCTACCTCTCATCAGTGTTATGAATTCACTGATATTTGTAAAGCACTTGATGGGAGGTGTTATGGAAATTGAAAATATGGTAATACATAATTTGCATTGACTTGAAAGCTGTGTGTGTGAGAGTGTGTGTGTGTGTGTGTGATCTTTCTAGATATGGAGACAGGGAATGTGAAAGGCTTATTTTCCTGTCGCCTCCCCATGCACTTGTACCTGCACACACAAAATATTTAGAGTTATCAATGTCATATACGGAGGAAACAAAGATTTTTAGACACTGGAGAGCAGAGAGAACAATAGGTTAATAAGAAGTCAGAAAGGTAGAGTAAAATAAATGAACATGAAAATAGGAAGGGCAGTACTGAAATGGCTTTACACCGGGCACCTTTTTTCTTTTGAGCAGAGGCAGAGCAAAAGAAAATATTTAGATGATTTAAAATGCAGAGTCGAAGCAGCCTTGCTTCTTGTATAGGTCTTCTGAATGGGATTTGCTTCTGTGTGAAATTAAGTGCATTGCATTTCTAACACCCGGGACATATTAGAAAGTGATCTGCATTGCCTCAGGATTTTTAGCCCATGCACGATTTAAATATATTACCACAACAATTAAAATGCAGGCATCCTTTCTGAAATAAATACTTAGTTTAATCTTCCATCAGGACATTAGCATTTATATATATATAACATATATGCATGTATGTATATAAATATTTGGATTTTTGTTTTTGTTTTGTTTTGGGGGGGGGCATCGAGATGATCATATGAAAAATATCTTTCCTTAACGATGCAGTACAAGTAAATCCCCACAGAAAACATGCCAGAATTGTCAGGCATTGCTTGGAATATCTTTAGTATAGAGCAGGACACATAACAAGATTTACCCACTGCCTTGGAGACAGAGAAGAGGTTGTCACGAGGACAGTTCTTAAGAGTTTTTACAAAAATGCATGGCTCCATCTGTCTTCTCTCTTTTCCTTGGCTACGAGAACAGCCTAGCAATTTCAATAACCCAACAAGGGACCTCATGCACCAGGAGAAGTGAGGAACAGATTTTTCAATTTGGCACCATTCTGATTTTTTTTTTTTTTTTTTAAATGGCAGTTGAAATAATTATCCGCAACTACAGGCAGCTGATGGATAGCATGTTTAATCTATGGATCTAGCTTCACGCTCTCCAGTGTGTACTGAGGATAAACAGGGATGCTATGAGTGAGAGAGTTGTATGAAATAGTTCAAATACAAATCAAAGCTAGAATGGTTTGTCTTTTTAGTGACTTCACAGAAAGGAAACTACTGGAGTTGTTTCACAGGTATCACCTAACCTTCTCAGTAATGCCACGGTTGCTAGAAGAATAAATAAGAAATGGTGTTAACGCCCTGACCCTGAAACACCCATTTTACTTACTGCAATAAGTAAAATATAAATATGTGTATAAACATATACACATAATAAAAGCATACACATATAATCAAAGACTAGCTGTATTTCGGGATGAATGTATAGTAAAATTCTACTGACTCACTGCCTAGGACATATCCCACTGTAAATTTCAAAACCCATTTGGTTCTTTTTTCTGGTAGAATAAAATGGGAAATTTCAGTGACACTGAATTCAGTAAGTCGATGAATACCTTTTAGCATGCTTTCGTAGACCATTTGATTTTTTTTAGATTTAACGTGTTGCAGGATTTTATGGAGTGTTTGACGGGGTAGATGGTATGGGAAACATCCCCAGCCTTCACATCACAGGTGACTCGTTTGAGACTTACTTATAAGACTAGTGCAAGAAGTCTGACTTCCTTCTCTCTCCAATTGATCCCACTAGTCAGTTTGGGGTTTTTTTTTACTTCACAGATGGTGGTTTGTGGTCACAAGCTTAAAGGACAGACTTCCCCAATGGCTACAATTTTCCGATAGTGAATTTGCTTGTAGTTTTGCAATTACCTTCCAGAAACTATGCCTTTTGCAAGCAGTTCCCTGAACACAGGGCAGAAGATGCAGTTGTGCATGTGTTTTGGTTAAATTTTGACCTCCAGATAGATTTGCTTTATATTGTATTGCTGCTGTTGTTATGATTTCTGTTACAATAATACCCAGAAGATCTAGACTTGGACTAGACAAAGACTTAGCAGTAACTGTACTATGAGCTGCACAAGAATAAAATTCTTTGTCTCAAAGCTTACAGGTCATATATCACATGAGAAACGTAAAGGATGAGTGAGCAGAAAAAAATAATAAAAAATAACAGCATCATAGACAGGGTTTTGGCATATCAGAAGCTCAGTTATTGCAATTGTTTTCATAGGTATCAGAGCAAAGGAGAGTTATAAGCACAGATTTAAAGGAAGGTAATGAAACAGCTCTGTTCATAGGGAATTCCTTCTAAGCATGAAAAGAATAACGAGCACGTTTAAAATCCAGCCCCAGTAGATGACAGAGACTGGCTTGATGAACTGATCAAAAAAGACATTTTGTCACTTTAAGATGATGGCCAGGAGACAAGCAGGCTTTGAAAATGCAAACAATTAGGTGTTATTGGATGCAATAGTGAAGGAGGAAAAAAACAACAGGATGCAGGAGAGGGGAGTGTGTGGTGCACGGATAAATCCAA
This sequence comes from Burhinus oedicnemus, assembly GCA_008921705.1. Taxonomy (NCBI): domain Eukaryota; kingdom Metazoa; phylum Chordata; class Aves; order Charadriiformes; family Burhinidae; genus Burhinus; species Burhinus oedicnemus. The sequence continues at coordinate 398,756 of VFFE01006842.1, forward strand.
GGGGCTGCGAAAATGATCTTTGCATCAACCTTAACAACTGTTTTCAGTGGGACAAAGCTGTTTGTGGCAAGAGAAAAGAAAGACGTTGCAGGAGTTGAATTATGCAGAGGATTTTAGAAGGAGAGGATCTTAGCCCCGTGGCTGGAAGGGAAACCTGGGACTTGGCTGTGTTACCTAGAAGGCACCTGAAAGACCCGGAGAGATGCCTCAGTAGTCTCATGGTGACACGGCAGTGTGGACATAGCTGTGTGCGAGCACTGGGCACGTCCACTGCTGCTGAGGAAAAGTAGCTCAGACCCCTTCTTACAGTGCAGTGGGGTTTGTGTCTGCAGAGAGGTGAGACACATCCCTGGGGACAGTGGGCACTCGCTACAGGGCACTGGCAGGCTGGCTGCACTCGCCTTTTAAAGGCTTCACAGCTGTGCCCCCTGCAGCACTACTTTAATTATCCTATTAAGCCCTGCCTCTACCCACTCTAAGTCAGGAGAGCTCAAGGAGAGATTTTCTTTCCTCCTCTTCAGTGTCAAGATGGGTTTCTTTGTTTTTTCTTTCCTTTGAATATACCGATCTCTGCGACACCTCACAATTATCACATGTTCCAGCCTCATCCGATCCTTTTTTTCCTCCCTTCCTTTTTGGTGACTAGTTTTATTTGTTTGAATTTTATCAGGAGTGTTTTTTAATTATGTTTTTATTGCATTTTAATCATGGTTTTATTGCCCCTTGCTGCACCTTGAGCATAGTATAAATATTATCATAGCTTTTCAATGTTTAAATGATACCATGTCTGCTATGATAAAATATGTCATTACTAAATGTGTCAAGAACAGCCACATTTTTTTTTTCACATGGTCTTTGGTTGTTGTTCTGTAGCAAATATGCTTAACAGCCCTCAGCTTTGCTCTTCTGTGTGAAGAACTAGGATATCATCCTTTTCTGTTGTTTACTAAGAAGAAGAAAGAAAAAAGTGTGAGAAAAATCACAGCCTCTGGCTCCGTTGCTCAGCTAATGTAAAATGGCACAGTGTTATTAAAATCAATGAGACCTGGACCAGGTTGGTCTACGCAGGCTATCTAGTGATACTAATGTATCATATAGAATATAATATTTCTGGAGTAATAATATAGCTAGAAATTTCCAATGGCTTCTCAAATTTTAGGCTGATTCACTTACAAATTACAGTGCTGGATTAAGGGCGTCACAAACAACAGTCCTAGAACTTCATTCAGTGTAAGTGCCTATTATCTTTCCCCAGGTGAAATTCTGGGAAATTTTTCTTATCTTTATTGGGTCCAGCAGGACTTCAAACCATGTTTTTTAGATACGTGAGTTTTCTTTAGAAAAAACATATCGATACCCCATTCTTGGTGTCTTGTTCTGCACAATTTTTTAATTTTTAATTATTTTTTTTGATAATTTCAGTCATTCTTCCAGTTAAAGCAAGGAGCAACCAATAATAGAGTTTTGATTTGGTAACTGAGAGCAACTGGACAGGGTGTGACGTGCGCACTCATCTCATGGAAGGCTACACTAAGTGTAATACAACTTTATGCAAGGGCAGGAAATTGGTAGTGGGTCTGTGTGGCCTCAACAGCTTCTCTGTCCGCTCTGTATTCCAGGAGCAGGGCCTCACCAAATCCTGCGTATGATAAATTCCTCTGAGTAGATAAAATGAGGGCCATCACAATGGAAACATTTTGATCAACAACACAAAAAGCGACTGCCTGCACGGAACCACATGAACACCTGAGACCACAGCATGGCAATGGCAACTCCCTGCTGCACAAAAGACAAATTACAAGCACATTTTTCTGGAAAATATGTCCCTGATGCTGTGCAGGGGTTTTTTGATGTTTGTGTTTGGATTTTTGTTCTTTTAAATTCCATTATCATAGGGAAAGTACCTCAGATTTTAAAAGATCATTTTAGAAGGCAAATTCTGCTCAGTTACTTTCTTGATGATGACTGGGCTTTTTAAATTGCTGCATGGATTGAAATGTCAATTGGTTTGGAAGTCCTAAAATCATTATCTTTTCCTGTAAGCTGCACAGCATCAGTATTGCAGTCAATGCCCAAGAAAGGGCTCTGTATGGGTCAAGGTGAAGAGACTTCAGGGCAACCCCATCTGTATATAATCAGGTAGAGACTGTATGAGAACCCAGAGTAAAGCAAGTGTTGCCAGTCTGTTCTTCCTAATGGTAGTAGCAGGCAATGGTTCTTATTAACCAGACTCCAGAGATGGTGGAAATGTGGAATTTCTGTACTACTGGAAGATTCCTGATTTTTTTTAAAAGACTTTGAAACCAAGAACCATGAATTCCTTCTTAAAGCGATGTTTTGGGAAAAAACCAATTTTGAGGTTAGCCAAGCCATTCTTTCCCTGTCAAGGTGACTATGTTCTGCTCCTATTCTTGCAGAAATTGCTACATCACTTCACAATAAAATACATGCTAAGAACACAAACATAATTCTATTTAAAAACTGAAAGCCAAAATGTTACATTTCAACCCTATTAAAATATACTCCACCAAATAATGTTGGAAAATAAACTTTTTTTGAACTTAAAAACAAACGAACAAACAAAAGCCTGATTCTAAAGAATGGACATTTTCTTAAGAAAAGGGTTGTAGCACGGAGATATTTTTCATCTGGTTTTAATTGCTGAAGTTTGACTGTCTTCTGCATTGAAGTGAAGAGAGTTGTGAAAACTTTTGTACACTCCTCCTTGCCTTCCCACCTGTTTACAGAGAATTCTCCGCCAGTTGGGTATATATGCACACGGCACATTGCTGTGTCTCTGATGAGGTTTGTTTTAATAAAAGAAAAGAGATAATAACTTATGGGTGGGTACAGTTCTTCAGTAATATCTCTTGTAATGATAAATGTCATAATTTGCTTAAGTCCCTGTGTACCATTCTTCCCCTCTCACTGCTAAGAATCTTTTGATCTAAGAAACATCCACAATAATTTAAAAATACAGTTTCAGATGGCATAAAAAGTTAAATTCCTTTTGAAATTAAAATTAAAAACTTTTACCAAGCAATCATGACTCAATTCCAGTTAATAATTATATAAGATAAACAAACATCATGCTCCAAAACTACAGCACTGGGAAGTAGAAGATTTTTTTGCCTTTGCATTTTACATAATTATCTATCTTTGTTACAGATGGATTTTTAAAACCTCTTCTCCACTTAAAATATCAACTACTGGTTACAGGGTACCACAGGGGTGACCAATCCTGTGTGTTTTCATATGGCTGTAAACCATAGGACACATGGTGAATCAATGGGAGAGATGATTGAAGAGCAATTCACAGACGGGAGATGACAATGGCTCATCATGGATCCTATTTTGGGAATTGGTGGGGCTATGCGTATAGTCTTTCAAGGTCACCCAGTGATATCAGCTTCATTAGCCCCTTCTGGCTTGGTACTTGCTATTAGCAGGAGATTCTGATTATACCCACAGTCCCTGTGCCAGCATGGCCCATTAGTCCTCTTCCTGCGATGTGATTTAGCCCTGGCATGGAAACCTTACTTGAGCAGCTCAAGAGGTGCATATGGCTCAAGAGCCACATGTTGCCGACTTCTGGTCTAAGCCCATGAAACAAAACATTGGTTTGATTGTCTCAATATTCTCCCTTTTACATGTATCTGCAGATTGCTTTTTAGCACATCTTTGATGGAAATGATTCCTCTCAGCAAAATCAACAGTTGTTCAGAGCAAATCCTGTATAAGAGGACTTGATTTCCTTTCTATATGCTACAGATCATGGACTGTTTTGGATAAGGTTCTAACAGCTATTGGTGTAAGTGAGCCCAGTACCTAGTGGCATTAACAAGGAGGTGACAAACACATCTGAAACCCTTTCGCTGCTCTTTTGATAGCAGTTTAAAATAGAAAAAGTTCCCTAATCTATCCAACTCATCAAGGATACTTTGGAAATCCTATCATCGGTAGTGGAGGCTTAGATGCTCACATAGAAAAGCTTTATCCTTCCCTTGAAACTATTTTGTTACATAACAATCATGTTATCAGTTAATTGACCAGTAAAGAATGCATATGCAAATGTATACTCTTAAATTGTGCTAACAGAAATAACATTTTTCTAAAAACTAATTTGCAAAATCACTTATTCTGAGTACGGTTTGCCTGGGATAAATCACGTTGCTGTGGAGACTCAAGGATGCTTGCCTGGCTCTGCTCCACTGCTGGCTGCTAAACCCAACCTGTGTACTCTATGACTGAATTACTCTAGCATCTTTGGTTTCCAGAGGGACAGAGTTAATTGCTGCCTGCTTAAGAAATTCTCAGCTGATCAAGCAAAGCATGGAAGCTCAAGCTGCAGCGAACAGTCACTCACCCTTTTCTTTTGCGTGACAGTCACCAGCAGAGTGGAACAGTGATAATCTCTTTCAGTACCACTGCTATGACTATTGCATCAGGAAGGCTGACACGAAGGATGTGCTCAAGAATTTCTGATCTTCCATATGAAGGATGTGCTCAAGAATTTCTGATCTTCCGGTGAGTGTGTGTACATAGCACAATAGGTAAGACTCTCTTGGCTATCCAGGGTTAGGAAGCAGAAGGCACAATGTCACCAGCATGGGCCAGCCTGAAGTGTTACTCACAAAACCCACTGACATCTCTGCTACCAACTGTGGTGTTATGGATAACACACTGCTGTTCAAAGGGGTTGTTCAAGTGTTTAGACTTAAAGCTGCAGGACATATTTTTAGTTGGTGTAGGTTGGTCGGGTGCCCATCAACAGACCTATACTATTATAAGTTTGTTGGTGGCATGGTTCTGTTTTTACCAGACCAAAACTTCTGTCTGTACTGCTCTGGTCTTAAAATTGTAGGAGCAATACTTTTGACTTAGCATTTAAAGAGCATGTGGCTTTCACTGATGACTTTGACATGTCATGCTGAATGCACCTGTCCAAAGATGTTGAGAAATTTTAGGCTTGTTCTCTATTTGGATGGGAAACCACCTTGGCAAAAGCCAAGAACACCTTGGTAAACATTTTCTTACAAAATTCAGAAACTCTTTTTTAGCACCCTTGGTGAGCTGACAGATAGGAAAGAAGTTCTTGACAGGCACCACTCAAATCTCACTGTTGGGTCTTCTGCTTTGTTTTATCCAAAGGAAATAAAAATTTGAGTTTGAACATTTTGGGGCAGAACTGTTCAGTCTACTTTTAAAACAATGACAAAAAGGAAAAGCAGGAGGTAAAAATGCAGGTAAGCAAGAAAGGAATTGGGTACAGCAGGCTGCCAGAATTAAGTCAGGAGCAACCATACGCCTGATCACCACAGTGTAGCATTGGATCTGCTAGTAGCAGACACGCCAAGTTCTGTGTCTTGCCTTGAGTGAAGTATGCTATTTACTAAATGAATGTCCACGTTCACACACACTTATGCATACTCTGAGGTGAAAATAATGGCCGCTGCAGCCAGTGGAGGTGAGGAGAAACCATGGAACTGCACAGAAGGTGGTCAATGAGGAACGTGGAGACTGTTCTGAGCAGAGGGAAGGATATACAGAGGGTATGAGGATGTCTGCTGTGGATAAATGGTAGTGTCTGGGCAACACCTGAGAATGAGCTGGACAGAAGATTACTGAGTGAAATGACTGAAAAATTGCTGAAAGACATCTCAGGCAGGTGTAGAGAACCTGCTAAATGTTGAAGAAGCTGCTGGAAAATGGCTCTGTTGCCTTTCAGCTCTTTCACTTTTTCTGCTGTGTGGTACTGCCATCTACTCCTCCTTTCTCACTTAGGTCTGAAAAGGGACAACTTGCTTGTTTCTTTTTCAACGGGTATTGTAAAAGTCCCTAATGGCCAGAAACCTTAATTACAAGCAATTATTGCAAACAAACTGAATATAAACCTAAACAGAAATGTAACCAACTGCAGATGACATAGGCTTTCTGGCCAGTCTTCAGGGCAAAACTTTCCTCTTCACATTTTCTTCCTTTTTACTTCTAGTTTATTAAGTTGTAGAACTTAAAATGTCTGTCCTGCAATAGGCATTCTCTTTAAATGGATATTATTTTTAATTAAATTCTGAAATCCTGCCTGGGAATCAAAAAATATTTTTTAATTTCCAGGCTTTTCTTAGGGTGCTTAAGTAAGATCTCAGCATCGTCATTTTTGACAGGTCCTTTTGAAAATGCCCATGTGGATATTGTTATCTCAGCCAAATTAATTCCTAGAGTAATTCAATTTGATTCATTAGGGATTTAGCCCTTGTGAGATATTTTTTGGCATGTCCATTGCCTTAGAGACATAACTGTAGAATTGTGTAGAGACTTTTGATCATCTAAAAATTAAATTTTATCATTACTAGTGGTACTATCATTTCCCAAGCATTTGATTATTTGTGTAATAGAGTCACTGTGCTTTAGAGCCATGGGAATTTCATATATATGCCTTTTAAGATGTTGAGTCCTTTTCACTTTGCTGTCTGGAGCAACAATTTTCCAGCCCTGAACAAGGCACACATCCTAACTTTACCTACTAATTTTTTTGAAACGTTAGATGTTAGAACCTTTTTTTAATGAGTCCTTATTTGCTTTTCTCTCTCCTCTTCATGGGGCCAGGGGCAAGGAGAGAAGGTGAAAAACAGCTCTGCTGAGGGATGGGTAGGCAAGCTCCTACCCTACTAAACTCAACGGGAGGGTTGTTACTGATGTGAATAGGGCTCTCTCTGATGCACACAGCTCCCCTGTTACGTTCAGCAGATATCCCAGCAAGTCAGTACACGCTTTGGGCACAAATGCAAAACAGAGAAAGAATGTATTTCTAAAATATTCCTTTTTTTTTAATTCTTTTACAATTGTGTTGCTTATAGAAGGCACCAGACAGGACATACAGTCTGTTCTGTAAGTCTCTGTGAATAAATGCTTAGATTCCTGCTAAAAACACTCAATGGAAAAGCAAGAACGCCATGATAAAAGCCCTTTAATTTCCCTTCCCCCTCATTTTTCCTCAGAGTGCCCTTATGTTCTTTTGAGAGAAACAAACTGGAATTAAATATTGAAAAGAGTTAAAAAAATGGGAAACCTATTTTCTCAGACTCATAGAAAAAGAGATTTCAAAACCATGAGAGACCATTTTGACCATCTAGCTTGACCTTCTGCAAAGTACAGGACATGGAATTTGGCCTTGTCAGCCCTGTAAAGATACCAATAACCTGTGCTGGACTAAGGTTTATCTTCCAGAAAGACAGGTTTTCTTTATTTGGAAACACTGGAAGATGTAGAATCTACTACTTCCACAGATTATTTAGTTTTTAGGTTATTCATATTGTTAGAAACTCGTGCCTTGTTGTTAATAATATCAGATCCACCCGTTACTTTAGAAATAGGTACTGTTTATGTATTTTGCTATGTCTTCCTTCCGAGTCTGAAGCCCTAATTTGAAAATGTCTGTGTGGTGGATTATCCATTCAGGTCAGGATTTATGGAGATCCTGTGGGGTGCCGGTTTCTGTTAATTAACGTGGGAGTCAGAAGCCAGAGAACACCACAGGATCTGCCTGGCCAGCTGCTGGAGCAGAGTCTCCTTTTCCTCACATTGATGCTGAGCTTCTCCACTCCTGGAGACTTTGTCATTACTAAGTCACAAAAAGCTGACGCTTCCTCCCTTTCATAGGCTGAAACCTTGGGAAAATGGTTCTTTTGGCAGATTTGCAGCCCACTGAAACAGCTTGCTTGTCTAACTGCCTGCTGCCTTTCAGTGCTGGGGGAGAGGAGGTAAAAATGAGGTTATGGTTGGGCCAGAAACAATGGAATTTTGAATGACAGCAGCTACCTGATTCCTAGAACCAGTATTTAAGAGCCCCAATGGGGAAAATACATTTTGCAAAGCAAAAGGGAAAAAATATTTTATAGGCAGTTGTACATGGTCTAAGATCCCAAAGGGAATAATTGACTTCTACAAATCAGAGAAGAAATGTATTTTTCAGACTGGAAGTAAAAGGGGGAAGAGGAAATAACTTTTTCCACAGCTGAAAACCAATATGTTTTTCAGGTGGCTCTTTGGAGTATAGGGGAAAACAATTATTTTCCTAAAAAAGAAACCAAACCAAAAAAAACCAGGAAGAAAAGCATATATATAAGGAAAGTGCTGGTAGAAATGGAGTGGGAAAAGGCTTCATCCTGAACTGATCTATAAGGACTCACCCGACCACCACAGAGGAGATGGGGGTGCTAGGCAGCAGTAGGCCAGGGCACATCAAAGGGACTTTTTATCTGTCATGGTCTGGCACAACTCAGCATAGGACAGAAACTGTTCCATACCTACTCTGCTTGAGATAGCCTCAGACACAAAATGCAGAGGAAGGTTGCTCAGCCTCATTCACTGCGCTTTTCTGTGTAGTGAGAACACACGAGACAATAAAGTATAATCCATTAAGTGTGTGGTGTTGAGGAGGATGCCATCCTCCTGAAGGGAAGATAGAAGATGACTATGATCTGTTTCCCAAAAACCTTAGGGGTTCTGCAGTATCTCAGGTGCACTCCCTGAGCTCTGTGTAACCATATCAGTATTGCTTCCAGTCTGGTTTCCAGTATACCTGTGAACTCCTTTCCTGTTAAAACCTGAACTACTCAACAACGACTGGAAGGTGAGTGACTGACTGCTGCCCACTGTTGCTGCCCTCAAAATGGAAAAAGGTGTGGTTAGCATCTCCTGGTGGTCACTCTTCCTTCAGACAGTCATTAGGGTGCTCTTCAGCCAGGTCCTTTGGCGATGTTTCCTTACAGGTTCAGGTCCAAGTGTACTCACAGTGATTTGTCACTCTACTGGTAGGAGTCAGCTCTTGCTTCCGTCCATAGCTAGGTGAAAATCTACATCTTGCCTGTTCTGGTGCTGCCACTAGCAGGTGACATGGAAACTGCAGTTACAGTCTGGGAAGATACTCCTTGCTAGTGTTGGTGGTAAAGCACTAACTAGCAATGGAAGCAATAGCTGCCATGTTATGATTTACACTCTTTGCATTTGACCGTCTCTCTTGGTGCCACCATTGTCTATGAGCAGGGGGATGACCCCTTCGCCATGGCTAGCCCTTGAGATAATGCTGAGACTTACTTAATCATCAGTTCCTTTCCTGCCACAGCAGCTGCTGCACTGAAGTCATAATAAAACTCCATAGTGATATATGTATGTCCAAGACATAATCAGGGCTCCTACTATGTGTATTGTCATTGCCAGAGGGATTTCTTCACTAGAATACCCTTGCAATGGCTGCGATCATGCTCACTGTTCGTGGCACCTGTCAGTGATAATTCAGTAGCTCCTGTTGATGAGACAAAAGTCAGCTCCAAGATAGTTAATAACAGGGCCACTGCAGCAGCAATGGAGTGGGCACGGCAGAAGAGTCAGGTCTACAAAAATATTTATGGAAAAAACGGAACGAACTATTCAATGGCTGAGCAGGAACTGGATAGTGCAGTGCTTGATGTTGGTCACACACCAATCAGATATTAACAACTAAAGTAACCTGTACTCTCTTTATCTCCATTTACCACTAAACTAATGTTTACTATTGTTATAGCTCTTCACTGAACCCTTTCCATGTTCTGCAAGGCTTTTCAAATTCGAGCAGTACCTCAGTGGCTGTTAATGGTTATTGTCTGATAAACATTAGTGGGTTATCACACTATGTGGTAGTTTAACTGGAAAGAAAAGGCAAATGTGTTGTCATGAGGAAGCACAGAACTGGATGGGAAGTTGGTGTGGGAAGGCAGAAGGTGGGGTGAATGCTTCATCAGTGGCACACTGTAGGAAAGGCAGTACTTGGACCATGTAGACACCAAGCACTGTCATGGATCCTTTCTTTACAGAGTCTGTAATTTCAGGTGAGTTGTGTCTCCCCTAACTACAGTTTATTGCTGTCTTCACTTTGGAGGTCTTGAAATGCTCTCCCTCACTTTCTACAGATCATATCTCCTATTACAGGTAGAAACATGTTTTTGAGTTAATGTTGTGCACACAGCCTAGGAGATGGCTGGGACTCCTTGCATGGGCTGGGCTGAGTTGCTCCTCTTGTTGCTGCTGCTTCTAAAAGGAAAGACCATCAATTGGCCCTTCAAACTGGGACTCTTACAATCATTCTTGAAAAAGGGCCCTAAACACAAAAACACATCCTTTCTCCTCCCCCCGTCCCCGACTGTCTGTACTCGCTAGATTTAATGAGACTTAGTATTTCTGACACTACCCCTTGTAGAACAGAACAGAAGAAAGCAGCATAATGCTATCTAACCATGATGCAAACAGAACACGTTTATTTATGTCTGTTCATTAATTAGACTGCTGTAATGCAGCCAGTTTGAATAGGAGTAGCATAGGTTTTCATTCACCTAACAATGCTTTTATGACTTGCAGAATGGCATAGAGTAAAGTCTTAAATGATAAACGTGTCTGCCTGCCTTCTTCGGTGGCTTGAGTTTCTGGACACACAGGAATAGACCTGGTACCATCATGGTCTATGTCATTGTCATTGTCAACAGGCACAAGCTGGAACATAGGAAGTTCCATTCAAACACAAGAAAAAACTTCTTTACAGTGAGGGTGCCAGAGCACTGGACCAGGCTGCCCAGGGAGGTTGTGGAGTCCCCTTCTCTGGAGATTTTCAAGACCTGCCTGGATGCAGTCCTGAGTAATGTGTCAGCAGGGGAGTTGGACTAGATGATCTCTAGAGGTCCCTTCCAACTTTGAAAATTCCGTGATTCCGTGAATAGAGAACCCAATGGAGAAATAAACTTGAATTGTTTGGGGCTTGGCTATAAACAAGGAGCTGGGAGTTCATTCTGTCTGGCTTTGTGTGCCTGCATCATTCTTTCTGGTGCCTATTGGATAGTGAAATCAAAGCAAAACTTAAGCAATCCAGAGAAAAGAGAATGCATAGGAAAAGGAGACCAACAGAAGAGCTGTTAACACTTCTTTATATATCTGAAGGCTGAAAATGGCCTTGGTCTGACTTCCTACGTATTACAGACAGTTACATTTCAGCCAAGGATTTCACCATTGAATCCAGGAGCTACCAGTGTAAACCACGTTTCAAAGCATATTTTCCACAAGGAAACAAGAGGTGTAAATCTGGTATCCTTCATAGTTTGTTCCAATGGTTAATCACACTCACTGTGCTTTATTTCTCATTTGAATTCATCTGGCTTTAACTCCCATCCACTGATTCCTGTTATGACTTTCTCTGCTAGATTGGTTTAATTTTACTTCCCACACCCTGTTCCTTTCAGATTTATTGGCCAAGCTCTTCTAAAAATAAAATAAAAGCAACAACAGTCTGCAGGGGGAGAGAGGGGGAAAGAGACAGACAGACAAAGAAGAAAAAAAGAAAGAAAGAAAGAAAGAAAGAAAGAAAGAAAGAAAGAAAGAAAGAAAGAAAGAAAGAGAAAAAGAGAAAGAAAGAAAAAGAAAAAGAAAAAGAAAAAGAAAAAGAAAAAGAAAAAGAAAAAGAAAAAGAAAAAGAAAAAGAAAAAGAAAAAGAAAAAGAAAAAGAAAAAGAAAAAGAAAAAGAAAAAGAAAAAGAAAAAGAAAAAGAAAAAGAA
>VFFE01006842.1:410351-427523 GCA_008921705.1 Burhinus oedicnemus
CGTTACTACTGTGGTGCTGTGGGGAGTGGATCCTGGGTGTGTGGGGCCCGAGGTGGTGGTTTTGGTGGTCGATCCTGTTTCAGTGACTCCAGAGGTGGTGACTGTCACTGTGCTTGATGATCCTGGTGTTGCTGAACCAGTAGTGCTGGCTATGGACCCTGGGGAAGATGGTCCTGAGGTTGTGGTGCTGACGGTGGCAGTAGGTGATCCTGTGGGAGGGCTCCCGGTCCCCGTGGTAGTGGTCTTGTGGCTAGATGTCTGTGTTACTACTGTGGTGCTGTGGGGAGTGGATCCTGGGTGTGCGGGGCGCGAGGTGGTGGTTTTGGTGGTCGATCCTGTTTCAGTGACTCCAGAGGTGGTGACTGTCACTGTGCTTGTTGATCCTGACGGTGTTGACTGTTGAAGAGTGCTGCCTGTGACAGACACTGTAGTTTCCATTTCTGTCGTTCTAGTTGTTGGCAGTGGCGTAGCTGAAGGAGTAACTCTGGTACTCGTCTTTGTCGGTGTTCCTGATTCAGCTGTTGTGCCCTCTTTAAGACAGGGAGAACACACAGCATTGTATTTTAAGTGGGCAAATCACTTTTGTTATTAACTTTATTTCATTTTCTATAAGCAAATGAAAGTCAACAAAGCTAAGCATAGGGTATTTAGATAGGAATAAAGCAGAACCTGTTCTATTAATGGCTTTTGCGTAACAAAGGGATTATTAAAAAAATCTCCTACATCTTGCATAGGAGACATTGATGTAAACACTTTACCAACAATCAATGTCGGATGGAACAGCTGCCTGCAGTGTTAAAACTATATACTGCAGAGATGAGTTCAGCAGTCCTAAATCCAGGGGAATTCATTGAGTGGATCAGTGAACTCTTTGGTTAATTCTCTATTGCTGTCATGCTATATTCTATGGATAGACCACCATTCCCTCTGCTACTTCATGGCCTCATGTTCATACCAGCATTGATTATGCTCAAAGTCATTCGATTCTACTGAAACTGAGCAGTTGCTGGAGCACTCTGTGTTCCATACCTAACTCCCAGGCCGTTAAGACTACTCACCCACAAGCTATTTTGGCATGCTAGGAACCCCAAATTCACGTTTCTGCTTTTTCCTTCTCACATGACCAAGCCACTTTTCATTATGGGCCCTGACGCAAGCTCCTTTAAAATAGTTTTGGTTAGCATTTTGTAACTTGTTCATGATACTCAGAGGCCAGCTTCAGAGCCATCTGTTTGTGCTTTTACAGCATCACCTAAGAGACACATGGTAGATAGAGAAGCGCTGCCCACATGAGAAGAGTGCCGTCATCATGCTGGAGGACAGGAGGAAGTAAGATGCACTGCTTCTGCCCACACAGTCCACAAGGACAGTCCTTCAGCTAAAATTAATTCACATTTGGGAGAGGACAGGGAAACTCCTTCATGTTCAGAAGGAAACACAGGAACAGATGGTGTACTGTCACAGAGGCAGATTCACTTGGACGCTAGAGGGGATATACACTGCTGCCAAAACATTGACTTGCTTCCCAGCAGCGTGCAGGCAGCTGGAGAACAATGCTCATGGGAACGCTGGGAGAACCCAGCTGCCCAGAGCCTTGGTCCATAGCAAGGGGCAACCTGCAGTCTGAAACCTTTCCCCCAACCCTGCCGGGGGAAACCTTCGAAGCTGCCTACAGCCAGAACTGCAGGTGAGTGACAGGAATTTCACAGAGGCAATGCAAAAGAAGAAAGCAAGGAAAATCTGCACGCCAGTCCCATTGCACGCCATGGGTCCCACTGAGTACATTGTCTCCAGCTGAAGGACGAGGTCCAACAGCAGCAAAAGCAAGATTTCCCATGAGTTCAGTATCTGCCTAAGCCAGGCAGAGGCACAAGGATGAAAAACCTCCTCGGAGCCTTCATTTCTCCCATAGCAAGGCAACGCATGAGAGCACGGATCAGACAAGTACCTGTCGGTGTTGTGGTTGGAGGCGGTAGGGAGGTGGTGTATGTTTGCGTGGGCATGGATGTGCTTGTAGTAGTCAGGGTGGGTGCTGGTGTGCCAGGAACAGTCGTCGTTGTCCCCAGGGGGCTGCTGGTGGTGCTGCTGGGGGGCATCGTGGTGGTGGCGGTGCTGCTGGGAGGCTCCGATGGCGTTTGTGTGGTTGTCGATACGAATGGAGTGGACACTGTGCTCATTGTGGACGAAGATGAGGTTGACGTGGTACTCGTGGTGGTACTTGTAATGCACTCTGGTATGTTGGGGGTGCAGCAGACACTGATCTCGTAATTGAGGCACACCGGCATTGGTATTATACCTCCTATGGGCTGATCTCTATTGTTACATATGAGCCCTGTGTCAACACTGCATTCCACCTTCTGCCCTAAATCTTCAATGGCAATGTCAGGGAATTTCTCTGCTCTGCATGAAATATTCTCAACTTTCGCACAGACCCAGGAGGAGTCATTCTTCAGAATATTCTCAAAGGTTTCGTAGTCACCACTGTTTCTGTCCGAACTATTTGGGTAACTCACATCAATCCAGTCTGTCCATCTGCAGGTACAGCCTGGGGGAGGACAACAAGAGGAACAATTAGAAAGCACCAGAACAGAGACAACAAGCTGGGGCACCAGCACACTCATGGTTGGTCCTCTGGGTGTCCACACACTCAAGGGTGCCCCTCAGGATATGCTACACCAGTCAGCCAACTCTGGCCACAACAAGGCTGCACCCTTCAGCCATGTGTGGGCAGGCTTCCCCTTTTTGACCCTACAAAGAGCACACTAGGGCCAAATCAGGACACAGGCACTGCCGAGCCATGTATGTTCCCCCTTTGCAGCTAGGGCCCATTGCTGTATTGGTCTTCCCATGTGCAAAACTCACTCACATAAGGCCAACACATGAGGTGGAGCAGGACCAAGCAGGGACTCCTGCCACTCTCTTATCTTCTTGTGCCCCTCACACCAGCTGACGCTCTCGGGGAGAAACCAAACACCAGGAAGGCTCGTCGCCGCAAAGGAAGCAGGCACAGGATATACACTGCTGCCAAAACATTGACTTGCTTCCCAGCAGCGTGCAGGCAGCTGGAGAACAATGCTCATGGGAACGCTGGGAGAACCCAGCTGCCCAGAGCCTTGGTCCATAGCAAGGGGCAACCTGCAGTCTGAAACCTTTCCCCCAACCCTGCCGGGGGAAACCTTCGAAGCTGCCTACAGCCAGAACTGCAGGTGAGTGACAGGAATTTCACAGAGGCAATGCAAAAGAAGAAAGCAAGGAAAATCTGCACGCCAGTCCCATTGCATGCCATGGGTCCCACTGAGTACATTGTCTCCAGCTGAAGGACGAGGTCCAACAGCAGCAAAAGCAAGATTTCCCATGAGTTCAGTATCTGCCTAAGCCAGGCAGAGGCACAAGGATGAAAAACCTCCTCGGAGCCCTGCTGAGACAGGGAACACAAGATCTTCTACACAGGACCCCTGCACCCTCCTCACTGCTGAAACAGCCAGCACAAGGGCTAGCTTTGGGCATCAGCCATTTCAGGGAATGCACAACAATAACTCCCATCGCTGATTGCATATAGAAGGCGCAAGCTGAGGTGCTCACGGACCTTCATTTCTCCCACAGCAAGGCAACGCATGAGAGCACGAATCAGACAAGTACCTCTCGGTGATGTGGTTGGAGGCGGTAGGGAGGTGGTGTATGTTGGCATGGACATGGATGTGCTTGTAGTAGTCGGGGTGGGTGCTGATGTGCCAGGAACAGTTGACGTTGTCCCCAGGGGGCTGCTGGTGGTGCTGCTGGGGGGCATCGTGGTGGTGGCGGTGCTGCTGGGAGGCTCCGATGGCGTTTGTGTGGTTGTCGATACAAGTGGAGAGGACACTGTGCTCATTGTGGACAAAGGTGCAGCTATTAGAAACAGCAGGGACAGAGAAAACAAAGGTGCAAGACGCCTGAGTGGGACACAATATGTACTGAACAGAAGTTACAACTTAGGCAGCTGCCACAAACCTATCACGGCCATCCCACTGTTAACACAGTAAAGGCCTATATCACTAGGCCTTCCTTTCTGGCCCCAGAAAGCAGACTAGTTCCAAATCAGTGCACAGACAGGGTCATGACAATAGTTTCCTAGCAAAGAGACTAGGGATGTTGCTGTAATGTGCTTCTCACTAAATCAAAAATATCCAGCAATGGGTAAGAAATGAGGAGGAGTAAGGCTCTGCGAGGCTTTCCATCTCTGCCTTATTACTTAGAACACCTTACCTCATGGACTGAGAACTGAGAAGGGAAGCTGTGGACTGGGAAGGAAGTATGCACAGGAATTTGTGTCTGATTGTCATGTAATTTCCCTGTGGTGCAATGTCAGCCTGATGAAGAGGTTCACAGAGTACTAGTGGATCTCAGCAACCAGAGACCACAGTTCATAGCAAATTGTAACCTGCAGAGTGAAACTGTTTCTGAAAGTCTGCCAGGGGAATCCTTCCTTCCTAGATCTATAATCACAGGCAAGCATTAGCACTGACAGATGGAGAGTGGGAAGAGAAAGAGAAGAAATTCTGCACAGCTTCACCTAGACAATGCCTAAAACGATGGTATTGTAATTCAAGCCCTACTCTAATCTTGCACAACAGGTCCTTCTGAGAATCTTATCTGCAGCAGAAGCGTAGAGCTCCCCACCAGCATAAGTAAGACTTCCTGCCAGCTTAATATCTGCTATTGGAGATGACATGCCTTTAGTAGCTGACTCCTATGTCAAAGCAATAGGAGTTTCCTATTTCTCCTATGGCAAAGCAAGAGCAGAGAGTATTGGTCTGCTAAATACCTGGAGACGTTGAAGTTACTGGGGTGGTGACTGATGGTGGGGGTTGTCTTGTGATGGTTGGAGTGGGTATGGGTGTGGTGGTAATTGATGTTGGCTGCCTGGTTGTCATGGTGGTGGGTATTGTTGTGCTGGTGGTGGTTGAAGTTGCTGTTGGTGTTAGACTCGGTGTACCTGTAGTCTCACAAGAAGTTTCATGCCAGTCACAACAGTTCACCCTGATTTCATAGTTATAGCAAAGTTCCCACATAGTTGGATCTTGCTCCTCATTTTTACAGATTAGTCCATATGTAACATTACACTCTACTTTCTGGCCAAGTTCCTCTAAACTCAGATGAGGATTATCTTTAGCCCTGCATTCAATTTTTTCAGGAGCTTCACATATTTTGTCTCCATGTTCATTTCTTATTGCATCATAGGTTTCATAGTCACCACCATCTTCTTGAGGATTACTAACATCAAACCACTCAGTCCAATTACAGATTAATTCAAAGCATGGAGCTGCAAGAAAAGACAGAGATTCAGCATCTGAGCTTACAGGGAACATTCTGAGAAAATTAATTTTGTATTCTATTCTGTTAAGGACTACAGCAATGCACTGAAGTTGTCATTTTTCCAAGAGAAAAAAGTTCTAAAATTGCTTCTATATTACCAGGTTTTTCAACAGGAAGTTTTGCATCAAAATAAAATCATCAAGCTGAAGCCTTTAAAAGTCTTTCTTCTCTATATACTTATCATATTATTGCAATTTTTAGCAGTTATTCATTTTTGCTTGAAATATATTTTTCTGTAGTGGCCATCTTGAATTTACTCTTCCTTTAAATGCTCCTTTGACATTTTTTAACAACTTAGTTTTCTATTTAAAACTTACTTGTAGTTACTGGAGGGCTTGCAGTGGTAACTGAAAGAAAAAAAAAAGATCACTCCATCATCTGCAAGCTTTAGAAAAAAATATAATCGTAGTTTTAAATATCCTAACTATATTTTTTTGCTGAGACTACTGACATAATTCCTACTATGCTAGCAGGATATTGAGATGCTAACATGTTTCTCAGAATTAGGAAGGCACCCTGTACAATTATAGTTACAATTTCTTCCATGAGAAGTAAATCAACTCAAAGTGTTAAAAATCTTTCTTAGTGTAGTGTGATAAAATTATTCGTAAGTATCACTCCATTTAAGTCAACGATAAGCCCATGTACTTGTACATTCTATCTTTACAATATCTTCCTTAAAGAAAATCTCTGTTGAAGATTTACCTGTGGTGGTGGTGATGGTGCTGGTGGTAAGAGTGCTGGTGGTAAGAGTACTGGTAGGAAAGAAGGTTGAAATGGTGGTAGGTGAAGTAGATGTAGGACAAGGATAAATACTTCCAACAACTACAGAACCATTTTCTGCACAAATGTATGTTATACATATGTTGCCATCCTGTATTTGTGCCACAGTATGATTCACTTCATAACTCGTTCCATTGATGACACAAGGACATCCTGCAAGAAAGAGCTTTACTGTGCGATTTTTCTACCAGGTAAGAGACAAGGGCAAAATACTTATGGGCAAGTAAGCATTTACATGAGTCATGCGCGCTCCTTTCACAGCTATACCTGAAGTTTAGATCTAATACATTGCACTAATTTTCTTTACATTAAGAGGATCTCTGAAACATATTTAATAAATCCCCGCATAAAATGCTTGGAAGAACAAACTTACAAACCAGGTTTTAAAATGTTCTAAGAGAAATAACAACTGCAATTTACTATTTGACACTTTTCTATAATGCTACATGTTCTGGGAGTGCAAACTCTTGTAGCGAAGTCCATTAGTTTGGATATGGGATATTGGGAGAAAGAGTAATGGGACACGAGAAAAAGATTGAACAAGAAGTACTAACAGCAAGGTTCAACAAAAGTTCTGCCCAATTTTCTTTGGCCGCAACTTTCACTTGCACTGGAAATAATTATTCCAAATCAGTACTAAGTCTTTTATAGAGGCAAACATAGCAGTTCTATGCATTTTTTTCTTTTTGCTTGTAGAAAAATCCAAATGTTATTTACCTGGGATTGGTTTACACTGTATGGATCCTGAGGGGCCACAGATACTAAAAGCAAAATTTTCAAAAATTAAAATGTTGCAGATGTTAGCAGAGCCAAGAGCACAGAAATGTGGAAATTTGTCACTTGATCTTCATTCATACTACTGGATATTTTGCTGGGTGTAATATTTTCCAATATTGCTTATCATTATTTCATTCAAACTAAGTCATCCCTTTAATTCTTTAAGTACAAAATCTAAAACTATAACGAACCGCTTTGTGTTGCAAGTTGCAACAGTGCAATAATAACAGTTGTTTTTCAGAGCAGTGAACTTACAGCTAGATCAGGAGTTTCTATCTCTGGTCACCATGTGGAGTCATAGATGTCATTGCTAGCATTTGTAAGGCTCTAGGAATGAGCAGTTAGGACTCAACAATCTCTTTCAGGGCTAGTACACATCATTTCAGATTACAGTGATTTTGAAATCCCAGTTTTAAGCGAGAATGCAAGGCAGAATAGCCCCTGTCTTCCCAAAAAGCCCTGAGAATCAAAAGGATGTTCTAGAGACACACCTAGGTTTCATGCCATTATATCATTATATCTTCAAAAAGATACGATGATTTAATGAATTTGCTAATACACTTATTATAATGACACTATCAACCTGAAATCTGGATTATTATGGGTTTGGAAAATTATGAATGAAAAGTTTAGAATTTATACTTATTGTAAGTGCAGCATTTTTTGAGTTTAAGTTTCAACCGGAACAAACGGCATTGCTCCTGTGATTTGTATAGATAAATGCTAGAACATGCTAGCTCTTCAGTTGAAGTTGCATCTCTATCTGCTTGAGGCCTAGTAAAGTAAATGAGGGGCTCAGCATACATAAATTCTGTCTTCAATTACTGTAAATGTTTTTGCATTTTTTATATACCATTGTGTACAGTTCTCTTCTGTGGGTATTTCATTTCCAGGGGGAACATAAGTTCCATTGATGTAACACCCACATTCATCTCCATGCACACATTCCTTTGTCTCTTCATTATAAACAGGTTTATCCTCAGGGCATCTGGGGTAGCAACCTGTTGATGACAAACAGAACAGTATAAAAGATGAAAAAAAAGTATAAAGAGTTAACTCAATAGGATAGTATACCTTCTGAAGGTAAATGATTCTCACTGAATCAAGCATAGTGAAAGAAACTGAAAATTTCCAATTCAAATTAATCCTTGCACAGTTAGTCTTTCCAAAAGGCTTAAATCAAACAATTGCCATTGATAATACTGGGGTGAGGAGTATTGAAGAAGAGTTTAGTCATGAAAACCAGGGAAGTTGTTTTTTTCTAGTTTAAGATCTTGGAGAATCCCCTAATTTATATTAATTTCTATGGGCAGCTGGTAATTTTAAGATAAAGAAACATCCTGATTTTTCTACAGATATTGAAATGTGATCACTCTATCAATAACACTTTTGTGAAGAATATGGAAGTGGATTCATTAACAAACAGGATTTTCACTATATTTATTGGAACACTAGACCTTGTTTATGTGCTTTTAATAGACGAGGTATCTCTACCCCAAAGAGATAATTTATCTGCATTTTTCCATACCCTTGGCTGTAAGTTAATTGTCTGTCAATTCTCATTGCATTTTTCATGTAAATACATTTAAAAAAAATTACTGTGTCCTGCTTCCAAGTAAACTCTCATAAAATCCAATTCTTAATTACATAAAGTCCTCTTTATACTGTACTGGAGTTCTAAATAGCCTATAAACTGAATGACCATGTAATTAAACAGTACTTATAAGTCACTTCATACTGCCAGACTGTATTAAAGATGTTCTAACAAAAGTAAGTGTGCTCTATATTTCAACTGAAGATAAAAAAAAAAAAAAATCTAGCAAGATAATTAGATATATAATAATTTGCCTTCTGACACTTTCCGAATCTTTCTAATAATATAAGACAATCTATTTCAAAATACAGAGTTTGTTTGGCGTTTATTTATTATTTTAGGGTTTTGGGGTTTTTTTTGTTTTGTTACCAGGACTTTCAACTACTAATATTATATCTTTACATACTTTGAGGGGTTCAACGGGATTTAAATGGCTTATGCATCCTCTAAGTGGGATGGAACGCAGAATAATCTGGTTTAGCCTCACATCTTGGTCTTAAAGCCTAAACAAAAACTACAAATGAAATATACTAAAAATGGAGGTAGCTCCCAGTAGCCCTCTGACAGTATTTTGTGGTCTCCCTTAAGAATCCAATATATAGCACCATCAGTGTGTCTGATATCAAAGAAATTTTCCATTGTAAAGATAGGACGAAGCTGCACATTAATCTAATAAAGTCAAGAGGGATCTGATGCATAAAGAATTATAAGGTTAAAAAACCCCAACTATCAGTAACTTGCTTCTTTACCACATAAGAAGTTTTCTTTCTGTTCAAATGGCCTTAGTATGGGATGCAAAATAACAATGATGTAATCACCTTGCAAGTTTCAAGATATTATCCAAGCAGAGACCTAGTTTTATGGCTGACCGCAATGTAACTCTCACCCATGGATGTTAATAAAGAATAAATTAAATTATAGGAAACATTTATGTAAGACTGGAGACAAATTCAACATAACAGATATAGGAACATCTTGTCAAGCTGACTGACTATTCTATATTCATTAAATGATACCTGGACAAAGTTATACAAAATAAAATATAAAAATGGCAAGGAATTTATTACCTTCCAGGTATGGCACTGAAAAGTTGGTGCTGACATTATTAATCATCCTGCAGGTTGTGACATTACTGCCACAAGGCTCATAGTGCCAGTCACACTCATTACGAGGGTTGTAGTAGTCACAAAATATTGCTGAAGAGAAAAAGAGCAGCTGATTAAAAACATGGTTGCCAGAATGCAGTTCTGATCAGGTCTTTAAAGGTACAAGCTAAATGAAGCTACGTGTTAAGCTAGCAAAGTTTCTCTTGAGGTATAGGACCTGGACTTTCTTCTACTATACTATATACTACTATATTCTACTATATTCTCCTATACTATACTACATATAGGGTACATCAAAATTTGGGGTCAAAACTCTGGAGCCCAAAATTTTCATATTAAATATTCAAGCCTCAGGGTGAAAATGTTTGATTTAAATCACAAAAAAAAAAAATAATTGAAAGAATTAGTGTTGATTTTAATTTAAAATTAAGGGTAAATTTCTGAGAGTGTTTTTCATACCTAGCTACTAGCAAACTCCTAAAAACTCTTGCAGTATATTCAAAATAGTTCTACCTTGCTGTATCACATGGGCTGAGAGTCACCTCCAGCAGGCCAAGACCAAGCATATAAGACATTATTGATACAACTTAAGACAGAATTCAGTTTAGATGACTATGAACAGAGGAAGGAGCTTTCATAAACTTATATACCTGAGATGACTGAAACTTACAACTTCTGTTTCACTGACTTCTTACACTTAAAAACTACAAATAGCCTTAATTCCAAATCAGAATGAATTTTTAAAATTAAAAAAAATTACATTTCTGCCATTTAGAATCTCAAAATTTTGTTTTGAGCACTTTTTGGGGAAATATTAATTTAAATATCATTTTACATTATTTTATGATGTACTGGTATGAGCATGAGCACCTCTAATGGACACTGCTTAATATACTCAATACCAATTAGGTTCATCTACACAGGAGCAGTTCTATATACTTTTGCTAAAATCAAATTCTGAATAACTTGAAAAAACAAGAGAGAAGTGAAAGATAACAGCAGTTGCAGTTCACCAATTATCAAGCAAAATGGAAGGATGACTTGAAACCTAGCCTTAATACAAAGGGAAAGGAAGGGAAGGCAAGGCAAGGCAAGGCAAGAAAAGGCAAGGAAAGGCAAGGAAAGGCAAGGAAAGGCAAGGAGAAAAAGAAGATGATGAAGAAGAAAACAAGAAGAAGAAAAAAGAAAGAAAAAGAAAAAGAAAAAGAAAAAGAAAAAGAAAAAGAAAAAGAAAAAGAAAAAGAAAAAGAAAAAGAAAAAGAAAAAGAAAAAGAAAAAGAAAAAGAAAAAGAAAAAGAAAAAGAAAAAGAAAGCAAGCACTCTCTCTCTTTATGTTTTCCTGATGTACATTTCATTGAACTGTTGTGATAGTATTCAGGGTAGTCAAACCTAAAGGGTTAGTGTCATGAGTCAAGACTAACAGTACCATAGAAAGACTGATAAGAGTATGTCACATCTGTCACTTACTGTATATCCCTAGAGTGCCCATTTTAGGGTAGCTCAGGATGGTTGGCTTCTAGGCACTCATAAGGTGAAAGTATAAAAACAGTGATAATAACTATAAAGATCTCTGAGATCAGCTCATTATATCCTTGCATTCATAAATATTTTTAAAAGCCTCAGATTTTTTTCTAAAAGCCAAATGCTTTTTTAAAACATGACTTTATTCAGGGCAGATTAAGAAGAACTCATGAAGTTATTAACACAACTGTCCTATACTAGTCCCAAGTCACTGCCCCACTTCCCCCTTATCTGGTAGATTTCCTAACATCATGTGCTTTCCTTGTGTAACCAGGACTCAGTATACCCCGTGGAACAGAGCCATTCTGCCAAATCTTCTCTCCAACTCTGTGAATTTAATCATCTTCTCTTGATCTTTGACCTGAGGGTAGTGGTGGAAGGGCACATCTGGAAAAGAACCCTCCAGTGCCTCCGTCTATAACAATTTTAGTTGTTCAGGTACCGGAAGAGACTGTGAGATAAGCTGTGTGTTTTGCTCCTGTCATGTACATAAGCAACCATATGCACTTGAAACAAGAGTCCAATGACAATGGCTCTGTTATCTTTGAAAGCCTTTAATGAGCTCCATATGTCTAGCAATCTGCAGCACAAATTCGAGGCACAAATTGAAATGTGGCTTTTTTTCTCAAGGACTCATTGGTTTATTACTATGGAACATGTTTTGAACGTTGTTAGGACACTGGGAGGCGGATGCCTCTGGATAGTGTGACCGGTTCCTGATCTGAATCCTGTAGCAAGCCAAGGTATGCGAGGGTAGGTAACAGCTTTTATTAAACCAGCTGTTGGAGGAAGTAGAGGAGGTGTCAGGAGCACAAACTCTGCTGCCAAAAACTTGACTATTTTTCCCCCTGTTTGTATTAGTTGGCTTAATAAGACCTGGCTTTGCAAAATTTTCTCATTCTGTACCTTCAGATCATTATGGCTTCAGTAATAAGGGTCTCTGCAAAAAGAACTGAGAAGGTCAGATTAAGTCACTCTTAGAGTGCTGTAAACATCTAGTCTTGCATAAATAGACCAATGGTGTCAGTACTAGAGGTAGGTTTAGACCAGTGACTGTTTTCTCTATGCCTTTTTGTAAGACTTTGCATTTGGAACCGAATTTTGTTTCCTGAGCTCATCTGCAATCACAACAAGGTGGAATTCTATTTTGCATATCTTACAGCACTGTCATGAATAGCAGCAAGCTGTGCGTGATTGCTAGCTTAGAGTAGGTTATTTCAGCACTGTACCAATCTACCTGGAATTTGATACAGCAGTTACTGGCGAAGTCTTCCTTACCGGCAGCAAAGGTTCGTTGTTTCTCCAGCCACCTTCAATCACAGCATCCCAGCTTCAAGCTTTGGGAATATTAAAGGGTTCTCACAAGAGAAGACTTTGATGAATTCAGTGATGCATTAAGGACAGGCTGATGCCTTGCTCAGAAAATGATCTGTGGCTCTGCAGCTGAGAAGTGATGAAAAGGAACAATCAAGCTCTCTTTGTGATGTTATGTCCTTGCAACATTGCTGTATTTAAGATTCCTCATCCTCATGGCTTAGCCAAAGGCACAAACAATGCAGAGTTAGCCAAGGATGTCCATCAGTCTGGAAGAATCTTTGGTTCCTTCAGGCACAAAAAAGGCCACAGATACTCAAGCAACTGGCTTCCTTGCAGTGGTAGTAGCAGCAGATTTTTTCCCTATGTTTTTCACAGGAGAGAAACTGGTGAAATCCGGCTTTTTTGCTTGGGTATTTAGCTTCAGCCAAAGGCTAAGTGACCTCTCCTGCTTCTCGTCGATAGGGTGAAATAACCCCAATTTGCTTTATAGTAGAAATTGCCTTGAGATTATCTAATGAAGGTATTATTATCATTATTATGAAGTGAATGGGAAAAGTGTTTGGATAATTGGCAGAAGAGGAAATGAGAACAGTGAACAGTTACAACTCTGAGGCCCCTTGGCAACAGATACCTTCTTAAGTGTAGCTGAAACAGGCAGCTCCCTTGATCAGTACAGACCTCTCTGCTGGAGAGGCAGCTTCCTCCAGAAGTGTAATCCTGAATTTAAATGCACAGGAACCGAGGAACAGAAATAACAAGTTTCTTGATTTCCACCCCTCCCACTAACTAAGTATGCATTTACGGCTAATTAATTTAAAGGTATAGACCACATTCCCTGACACGAATTTGTCTCCTACTATTTGTTAGGCTAAACAGCAAGGAAACAGCTTTTCCCATTTGCATTAGCATGTCCTTGTTTTGTTCTGTTGTGTTGTCTGTTTTTTGTTGTTTGTTTTTTTTTTAAACGGTTGATTTTGCTGATAGAAAAATATGTCCAGATTCCTCTAAGAAGGAAATATTTTTCTCTGATTCCACTGAAACACAGGAGTGCTGGAAATACACCAGGCAGGTGAAAGCCTTGCAGTGCTGCTCTGCCCAGGGAGGGTGATGAGATCAGCTGTCGTCCTGGGATGGTGAGGTTGGGTCCCTGCTGCCACTCGTGATGTTGTTCTCCATCCAGGGAGGCTCGAGGTGCGATGCTGTGGATGCACATCCAGTGTATTTTTACTAGCTTATTTTCTTTTTTTATTATTTTTATTTTATTTTGACTTTTAAATACAGGGCTCAAGTGCCTTTTTTTTTGGCCACAGTATATTCCACCTGGCCTCTGGCTGTTGTGCCAGGAGGTCACAGGGCTCCCCTAGGTTCTACATCATGTCAGCAGCCAGCCTGGTGCAGGTCTCTCCAGCACCATCCCAAGGGGTCTAAGAGGGAACCAGAGGCACCCGTTTAGACAACTGAATTCCTTTCTCTGAGCGACTTTCTGGCATCATCTATTTATTCTCCCCAATGCTCCTGTTAGTTCTCTCACTGACATAGTTTTCAGGAACTAAAGTTTTCTATAGAAAATGAAAGAAAAAGCAACTTGATCTCAATATTTCTTCTTATAAGAAAACATGTTTTTATTCTTGGTAGGGATATTTTTTAGAAATGGGGGATGGGTAGGCACCTAGCATGCAAACCAATTATGCACTCCTTTCCTCCTCCTCCTTTTGTGTTCTTGTGATTTTTGCTATTGAGAGATCCTTTGTTGTCCAAAGTTACATGTTATTATGCTCCTAGCTGAAGCATCGAAATGAAGGACAGTAAATTTTGACTGTTGTAATGAGATAGGAAGCATGATCGAATGTGTGGGGACGGAGGCGCTGCATGGTAGCTGCTGAAATGACTACTAGGGAAGGCAATTTTCTACTTCATGTCCCTTTTCTTCATTCCTACTCATTTATATAGACTGTAAGTTCTTAGCATGTTCCTGTGAATCTACACAATGCCTTATACAATATTGCTTCAGTCTCGGTTGGAGCCTGTAGAGCCCCTTGTCAGAACATATAATAAATACTTACAAACAAATGATAATAAATTCTAATAGCAGTTAGTGCCGCATGAGGATATCACAGAGGCACTGATTGTTCTTTCATTACACTGAGAAACAGAAACATTCAGGCAATCAACACAGTGAGTTCAAGGCCTTGCCATCAGCACTAATAATGTCACTTGTCGCCAAATCTAAGCAGAAACCTGCCAGAGGAGGAAAGGGTGAATAGCTACCACCCACCTTTAAAGTGACCCAACACGACACAGCCCAGATCGTTTTTCCATGTGAAAATGTCAGGATTTTTCTTTCACCTGAGAATATACCACTGTTAAAATAAACCACAAATGCCACAACCCTCATGGCTCTCATTTGCCTCCTGCAGCCTGATCACACGAGTAAAGTATGAGAGCATGAAGCAGCTCTCCCGTCAAGCTGAAAGAGGAGGAGCTGACAAGCCAGGGAAATGTTCTCCTGTAACCTTGAACTTGTATTCACTTCCCTCTGAAAACAAGATGTCTCAAGGCAGACAGGGGTGGAGGTGAAGTACTTCACAACATCAATACCATGTTATAAATACCTCAGAACCGTGGTAGCCTGAAGCTTTTGTGGGCTCCATGGAATTTAAAATCAACCTACCACGGAGCATTTCCTTTTCACACTGAAAAAGAAAAAAAATCCAAGTTCAGCTTGTTGCAATTATAAATCATTGGAAAAAGAGGGCTAAACAAAGGCATAACTCCTGTTCAGTGATTCAGTGCTTCAGCTGATGGAGAGCTGAGCCAATAATCTGGGTGATACCCTAGGGAACGAGGGTAGGGCTGAGGAGCTATACTCAATTCCTGGCACATCCACAAACGGTATAATACTGGACAAGTCAGTAAGTCTGATTTGTTCCTCAGTATATCCTTTCTGAAATGGACACACTACTTCCCTACTTTACAGCATAGCTGTGGGAATAAATATCTTTAAAGTCTGTTAAAAATGATTTGCACGGGCAAGAGGACTTCTCACTGTTCATGACACTCAGGCATCCTACCAGTTATCAGATGGAGGAAGAGGAGATATGACCCGAAAACTTGGTCTCTCCATCCCTTACATGCTCTACAGTGTTCAGCACATGATAAAGCACCTGGAAAACCAGGGTAATTCCAAAAATCTTGTGAAGAACCTATGTGTGAAGGTGAACAAACTTCTGTTGAGAGGTTGAGTCTCTGGATGTTTTCTTCTTCAGCTTTTCTTGGAACCACCCTGAGAGAAAAAGGGTTAAAATAAATGTAAATAAATAAATCCTCAAATTCTCCGTTAGGAAAAGGAGTGGAGAGAGACACAGATAGATTGCATGAGAGCTCGGGAAACACAGATATGGGTGAGAGCCATACCAAGGCAGGGAGACAGCAAACAATATGAAAAACTTTCCTCTCTCTGGTGGCGTGAGGGACAGATGGGCTCCAGCAGCCCTGCTGCTTGGTTTCATCGCTGCTGGTGGACGCAGGGTCATGAAAAGACAAAGCCGTGTCCCCGGCAAGGTTGGTAATTGAAGTCTAAGGGAAGAATAAAGAGGGATGGGATGTAATGGAAAGCATCAGTAAAAAATAGTGGTTAGGTACAAAATATTTCCATATGCCACCCTGCAATGGAGTTGATTATAGTTTTTGTCCCAAGGGAGAGCAATGAGGGTTGAGAAAGCTTGTTGGGAAAGACTGAAAAAAGACGGAATCAAGGTTTTGGAGACAGGTTGACTGTGGGAATGACATGCTAAATTCTAGACATAGCAGTGGAAAACAGGGAAAGGAGATGGTAAAAATAAAAAGGTTATTAATCATATGATTTAGTCAAATCTCTGTTGGAAGAACAAGACAGAAACATTAAAAGTGATAGAACCTTATTTTAAGACAAATAGAATAGTACTCTGCAGGTACTCACTTTTTTCCCGAAACTACTTTTAGACAGCAAAATCAGATGAACTGAATCTTACCTATGGGACAGGCAGCAAGGTACCACACCCAAATCTCTTAAGCCCCAAATCCGCATCCAGCCATTAAGCTACATTGTCCTTTTGCATATTCATAAATTCCTCCTGCTTTTATCATCTTGACTTCAAACAATGTTTCTAAACGTGGTATCTGATGGTGTAACAGAAGTGCTTCCTAAACAGAGGTCATGACAGGCGTTTTCACAATGGAAATGTAGTGAACAAGTCAGTTCCGTTGCCTGCCGAGGCTTTGTAGAGTCCAGGAATGGGGACCCGGAGTAATTTCAGTGGCTGGTCGCCTTATCGGCATCCTCAAAGTAGCTAGAACTAATCTGAAAGTGAAACTTGGATTTTAGGTAATTCATGGACACTTTTATTCAGAGAGGGAATAATGAAGATGGTAAGAATAAAAGCCAAGGCAGTGCCTTTTGTCTACATTTAGCTCCTATAATAAAGACCCCTGAAAAATATGGGTTGATGTCTGTCTGCTGTTCTTATGACAGTGCTGCGCAGAAGGCATATGATGGGAAAATTGAGACAGGTGTCTAACACAGACCTGCTGCAGATGAAGAGTGGTTAATAAGCAAGGTGCTAACACGCGTCATTCAGATCCATGTAATCAGACCAGACACTTTATCAAATACAGGATGAAGCAAAAGGCTTCACTTTTCCAGGCATCAAAAAAAAAAAAAAAAAAAAAAAAAAGAGCTAAATA
>VFFE01006842.1:427543-574844 GCA_008921705.1 Burhinus oedicnemus
TTACTGCTTTTTTTTTTCTTTTTTTTTTTTTTCTGCTGTCTCTGGATTATGAAAATGTTCTTTACAACTCATCTGAAACATAATCCTTGCTTTCCTGTTTATTCAGAGTAAAAAGCCTGAAGCCAAATCATAACAAAATACAACACCCTGTTTTCACTGGTTGTATGAGACATTTAGAGACTTGGAAAAGTGTCTGATCCTACTTTACAGCAAAGCACTGCAAACCAGCAGACCAAAACAGAGCCCACTCTGAACAGGCAGAGAATTTACAGACATTTTTCTTGGGGAATGGATGGAAAGGATCCTATCACTCCATCCACCTCTTCCAGAAAGATGAAGCGGAGATGGGCTATCCAAACAGAGGTCCCTTCCCTGGAATGACTGAAAGACACAGACATTTAACCTGACGGAGGTCTTCTGTTTCTTATCTGCCTGGAGCTGTCCCACCCTCCAAGATTGAATGATTGGTTATTTATTCACTTGGACACCATATCTCTGGACGACTCCTACCCTTCCCCCAAATCAATAAAATCAAAATCCACATACTGTGTATGGTGGACTGCAATTCTAGCTTAGCTTGACTCAGTTTACGGACTATTGTACTGTTTTACAACAAGTGAACGTCTAAGACCATGGGAACTGCATTCTGAGGGTCAGCTTCTCCCTTAGATAGAATTATTTTCTCTGTAGACTGAGACTATTGAATCAACCATTCCTACTGTTTTTTAGCAGTATGTACCACATGGAGTGGTGGTGGCATCCTCAGTAACAGATTTGGGTAGGGCGTAAGGTTCATTCTTCTCCCTCCTAGCCACTAGGTAGGACTTGTAGGGGCAAAACCCAGGTATTTTGCTAAGCAATCACTACTTCAGAAAGATATAAGCTTTCGTGCAAAGAGAGGGGACTGAAAGAGCTAAAAGCCCCACAATTACATCTTGCGTATGCTTCAGGTATGGCTTTATAACAGACTATTAGCAGCTTTGAGGAAAAAAAAGATTATAAACACTTGGTTTAATTCTTATAATGGAGGCTGAGATTTTTTGCCACCTTCAGAAAAGCATCATTCTCTTCAGAAAGGATGAATTTGTTTCTTCTTACACTGCCTAATGAGATGAACGAATATCACACAACAATAATTTCTTCTAATTATAGGAAGTTTAGAATAAATTAGAGCAGAGAAATATCTATTTCTCTTTTTTGTACAGCAGCATTTTCAGTGTTCATCAACATTGCCCCTAAGGCAGAAACAGAGTCATGCATGATCAATTTATCTTACAAGTCTTCCAAAATAGCTCCCTGTCTCCATTTAGCACTGTCAAGGTTTGTTCTAATCTGCCATTTCAGACAAGACTTAGAGCTTCCACACTTTGATTCTTTGGATGAATGAGGATTAAAGTTTTCATTGCTTGTTTGTAATGAGGCAAGTTGTAGCTCTAATTATGTAACCAATTTGCTGCGGTTAACTCTTGAAAAGAACAGCCATGGTCCAGTCAGAGGTTCATTTTGTGTTGATGAGGTCTGTAGTCAATGCAGACAGTATAAGTTGAAAGTCAATGGGATCTGGGTGCCTAAAACTGACATGGCTTTGAAAAATTCAATGATAATCATTGAATGACTGGAAAAATAGACACAGATAACAGTGACCGCTTAAGGCTAATGTAAGGAAATCCAAATCTCTCTGTGTGTTTTCTTTGCGTTAATGCTGTTCTGAGATCAGAGGGATTTCATTAAAAGACCCAAGCTAGTTGAGATCTAGCCTCGGAGTAAAGCATCAATCAATTTTAAGGGAAAAGAGAACTTTCTGATCACCTGCATTACACAGGCAGCAGAAATACATACTTCACTTTTTATTAGAACCAATAACTTAATACCAAATTCATAACTTCTAAGAAGATACCTTGTCTTCTTCAAACGACTCCTAAATATGGAAAGTTCATTGGTAAATTGCCCCAGTTTTTTATTCTCCTATTATTAAAAATGAGCAAGTTGCTCTTCATTGATTGTTGCTTGCTTCAGGCTCCAGACTTGGGATTTTCTTCTGTCTTTAATGATACAGCATTAAAAGGACATGCACATTTCTGGATATCTTCTTGTGTCGGTATTCTTACATCCAGATCAAAATGCTTCTCTACTTTCTGTTTCACTACATAAATTTAGACTGTTTATTTTCAGATTCTCATTATAAGTGTATTTTTAACGTTCTGGGGGAAAATTTGGGACAGAAGACAGCAATTGGCAGGTCTTGGTACTTATTCGGATCAATATTTGCTATCTCCATATACTAGCCATGACCTTTTTGGAGATCACTGTTCTTTCAAGGTGTGGCCCCACAGCTCACATGTGCAGTCCTTACTTTTCAGTTCCGGATGGACTATACTTTGCTGTAATACAGTACAGGTTGTCTGACCACAGCAGACCTACAGCGTTATTGACTCAGTACTGATCGCTGAATATCATTATTAGTCAATCCTCAGCTCTTTATATTATCAACAAAGCTTTTTGCAAAGATGTTTTCTTCCAGTTCATTGACAAAAAATATCTGTGAAGAATGTGTTAAAAGCACTGTAAACAATTTGTAATATATGCACTTACTGTGCCAGGCATATACGTGTGTGTTTCTGTTTCTGAGTACTTTCTAAATATACATTACTTTGCTGTTGTTGTTTGAGTTTAGATGTGCAGAATCAAGTGCTTTGTTAAAGTACTGTGCAATGTGCAATGGGATTGTTGTCTTGTGGAAAAAAGACAATGGCAAAGTTAGGTTTGCTACCAGTTAAGAGACACTCTTCTTTAATTCAAATGGTTGAATGGTGGTAAATTTTCCAATGCTGCAAGTGAAAGGCTTTTGGAGCATCCTTGGGACATCCTTGAGAGTACAGGAAAGGAATAAAAGATTTCAGAGAGCAGTGCAATTGCTTACATTGTTTCTGCTTGTTGGCAGCTTAACACTGCAAACATGAAAGCCACTCTTGCATCTTTACAGAGTTCCACTGTGCTTCAGAAATTCTTCTCTGAGACAGCCAAAGTAAATAATAAATATATCCTAGCCCAAAATAAAACCCACATCTTCACATTGGAGTTATTTCTTCTCTTCTCATTGAGGCTTCATAGACAAGTCTTTTACTGACAGAAAGAGTTTGTCCCTTTGAATTGAGAGAGTTGTGACTCACATTTTAAGATCCAGAGCCTCTTCACTCTTGCCTTTGACATGCTGTGGGAGACAACAACAGATATGGATGAGAAATTTATTCCCTAAAAAAAGAAAAAGGAAGCATGAGAGATTCGGAGTAGTTATTGTGGAAGAGTTTGGCAACTTTGCCAATGGGATTGTAATCTGAATGTAAATTTTCTGGCAGCAAGCAAAGAAAAAAAAAAAAAGGATAAAATGTTTCCATGTTAGGCTAGAAAAGTGCTTATTAATACACAGAAAGCTGCATTCATTTAATCACACTTGATAGGGGATCAGAGCAACCAAGCCAAAAAAATAGGAGCCTAAAGTACCCTTTGAATACAATATAGGCACCTACATTTAGCAAAGTGAGTCATGCGATCCCTCACTGCAGCTCTTGGGGTGGCCCCACTGGCAGTTTCTTCCTCAGACTTTTGGGATTCAGAAAAAGGGCATCCGTACGCTAATTTTTCCTTCTCATTGGACTACCCTGAATTCAGCTGAAATTGTGGAGGTGGTGTTACCATGTGCCTTGTCATAATAGACAAATTGTTCATGAAGTCTTCAGGGAAGTGGGAATTTTGAGATTCAAATATTTGGTTCTAGATTATTTCTAATATTTACTGAGGAAATGTTTAAATACCCTTGAGACTATAAAAGCAGCCATTTTGCCAGCCTTCCCTTATAATCCTCTGATTTTGGTATCTTGCTTTTGTCCTATGAGACAGGCAGAGTTGCTTTCTCTGAGTATTTGCCCCAACAACACCACTCTCCTGGGCTTTGGAAATGGAGGGTTCAAAGGCTCTCCAACATCCAAGCCTCCCCCTTCCTGCACAAGTGTTTCTTAGCCATAAGCCGCAATGACCAAGCAAAAGGGGTTTCCTTGTGAATTTTGTCTCCGGCTCCCTTTAAGAGAACAGCAGGCTTGAGCTCTATTTCACAGAGGTGCCTTGTGGCAGCCTCCACGCTTATGTTCAAGTTAGAGAAAGAACTTCAGACATCCTTTTGCTTGACAGTCCATAGCGTTGCCAGCTCTGAGCTGCTGTTTGTTGTGTCTCTCAGTCTAGGAGCTCAACCCTCCATCGTGCACAGGAAACAGACTTGCCTCAGCACAGCCAGCTCCAACGCAAGACATGAAAGTTTAACTTTTAGGCCTAGGACAGCAAATAGGTCCATTTGCTGGATCTGGACCATGCCTCTTAAATATCCAGAAACCAAACAGTGGTGAAATAGGATGAATATCTGGATATCATTGACTGTAGCAAAAAGTAAGTCTGAAAGCGAGCCATATAGGCAAGTTGGCCCAAACTCAATGCTGGCATTTGTGAGTGCAACTTCTCAATATGGTCATGCCTGTTTATACCAGCAGTGTGTTCATCCTGCTCTGTGCACTGAACGGGACCACATGGATTAACATTCACAGAACAGTGAAGACCTTTTCAGCTCTCCCCTGATGACTTCCTTGATTTTGAAGCTGCTGTAAAGTCTATTGCTACGTCATGTTCCCAGGTACTGTATTTTATTTACTGGTACTGAACCATTGTCTATGTCAGCTCAAGTTACAAAAACAAGTGGGGTCTTTTCTGGCAGATTTTCAGGATACAGTCTCTGATGGATGTAAAGTGCTAAAGCACAAAGAGCATATGAAATGGTGAATGTGAAATGTGAATTCTCACTATTTTTTTTATAAGGAATGGTTTTCTCCCCATAGAAACCTTGCCATGCAAAACAGTGAATAACAAGCAAGATCCACATTACAGTGTGCATAATAAAGCACTGATCACCTGCAGCACTGGCAGGCTGCAGTGATGAGCAAGCCGTGCGGCAAGGCAACGTTATCAGAGTTGTTAGCAGAAAACAAGAAATAATGATGATCATTTATTTATCATCAGTTCTCTCCTTTATGGATACTGGTCGCTGGGAGAATATCCACTAGCTGGCTGTCATGAGCCTGCTGTGTTTCACCTGAAGCTTTTTCAGATACCATTACAGTCTGTGTTGTGTTGGCTGCTGATATTCCTCC
The DNA here is from genome assembly GCA_008921705.1 of Burhinus oedicnemus. Classification (NCBI taxonomy): domain Eukaryota; kingdom Metazoa; phylum Chordata; class Aves; order Charadriiformes; family Burhinidae; genus Burhinus; species Burhinus oedicnemus. Next base: position 432,736 of record VFFE01006842.1, read on the forward strand.
TGAGCAGAGTTTCTATCATATTATTTGTCCCACTGTTGAAATGAGTTACCTGTTAGGGCATTACTACTCAAGACCAATAGGATATTGGTTGCGGATGCCCCATCACTGGGAGCATTCAAGGTCAGGTTGGATGGGGCTTTGAGTAACCTGATCTAGTGAAAGATGTCTTTGCCAATGGCAGGGGAGTTGGGCAGGATGATCTTTTAAGGTCCCTTCCAACCCAAACCATTCTATGATTCTATGATTCTTTGATATGTCTGCAAGTCAAAGTTAAGAGACGACTCATGAGTGTGCCATCTCCTGTCATTGGTCCATATTGCTGCTTATAGCCTGTCTGCAAAACTGGCTGTACCTGAAGTTCAAATAATTCATGCTGTGTTCTGGAAGAATGGAGCTCGGTTTCTGCTGGTTGAATGTGGTCTTACCAGGATGCACTTATCCCGCCCCTATTGTTAGTGTAGAAAATGTGTAGTTTTGGCCCAGACTTTTAGGGCCTGGATTTGCTCCTGTGTCTGTGGATCAGATAATGCACCTCAATTATATCTCTCCCCCCACTGGAAGGCTCCACACTTCATGCTGTTTAAGATTTTTATGAAGTTCTGTGATACCTATGATGGGTGGGTCCGGTTTTGTTACCAGGCTCTGAATAGCACTGAGCTGAACATGTAGATACACCAAAAGACCAACTAGAGCTTATGTGCACTTTTGGAAAGTGGAAGATGAACAAGGCTAAATATCCTTTCTGAAAATGTATCTCATTTGTAATAGTATACCTCTGATGAATTTTCAACAATTACAGTGGAATTGGAAAGTGATGGCTGTTATCAGTCCACAAACACATCTAAAACCTAGAAAAGTTGACAGAGAATACATTGCTTTTACCCACTGCCTTTTGGCAGCAGATCAGATTAGATATGTGAGCCACCCAAATTACACTCTTTCCCAGGTGGGCATTAGCAGAACCATCTGGCAATTAGAAGTCTCCAGGGCAGTCAATCCAACTTTGCGCTGGATTAACTTGGAAGTTTCAAATGCTGTCATTGCTTTTTGATAGTCAGAGAGGTTTTTGGCCCTTGTGAATCAGCCAGCCATTTGATCGGGGATAGAAAGAATTATTCAGTTATTTATCTTCAGCCTTGTTCAGCTTTCCATGAGGTCAGTCTAAATCATCTGTCTTAGAGATATATTGAGCAAGTGTATATGCATGGCTCAAATCCAGCCAATTTTGGGGATGAATAAGTTGGTTGAGCATGCAGAGAAGATCTGTAACAATCTTGGAGCTTTATGTGGTGTGGCAGACTGTGGGTAATTTTGGACAGAGTACCCAGTGCTGTTAATTCACAGAAACAGTTTAGCTTTTGCTGTATTTCAGCAGTGACAAAAGCTCCCACAGCCTCACCATAGGCCCTCTTGATAACAACTGACAAAATCTGTATCTTCCAAATACATTATATCATTAGATGAAGTGGACAAAAACAAAACAAGTATGTTTATGACTTAGCCTGAGGAGATAATTAACTTCTGAGTGCTGAGATCCTTGATTGCATTCCTAGCATGATCTTAATTGGAAGTCTGAACTTGTAAAAGGTTGTAGTGTTTGGAGGATATCTGAAATGGTTCGCTGAGAAATTGTTTGTTCATAAATTTTAAAGGTAATCCAGACAAATACCTTTTTCTTTGCCTTTGTTGTAATTGTTGTGGTTGATGATGATGATAAAAATAATCTATTACAGCAGCAGCAAGGGCACCAGACTATGCAAAGAGAACATGTATCAAAATGTATTAAGCCACTTCAGGGAATTTCAAAAGAAATAATAAGTTTTACAAAAAGGACTGAATACATACCAGTTGGTATTACTTTGAAATCTGTATTTCTGCTTCAGAGTGTGGTACAACACTTTTCTCTACTGAAACTATTGAGCCCTTGTGTGTCCTCAGCGAGAATTTTCATGATCTAAGTATTTTGCATGGAACTACGTTATGTTGTGCATGCAGTACAGTAGGTTGCTAGCATAAGATAGAAATGCAATTCTGTTCTGCTGATTTATCCTGCTGTTAGATGAGGGAGGCCCTGGACGAAGATGAAGTTAGGTCAAAAAAACGAAATGCTGACTTTATGGTTGGCAATTACATTTTTGATATTTTAGAACCAGCTGTAAGTCTTTCTGTTGACCTGCTAGAGTAGCTGAATCCTATTAGGTACTGGCATTGACAAAAGGTCTGCATGGCACAATGTATTTCCATGCAGGGACACTAAAGCTACGAGCTAGTAAAGATACCAACAGTAAAACTGCTATGATATGGTGCTCCAGTCACAGAAGGACTAATTAGCTCTGCTGAGACACAGACTGTAATGGCCTGGGATGACCCAGCACTGCTTCCCATACATGCACTAGACTGTTCACTGTGCTTTGTGGATCTACCCTCAGAAGGCTGAAAGACGTATTAAAGGGCAGATTGATGAGGAGAAATAACAAGCCATGTCTTCAACATAACTGCAGTAACAACAAAAGCTCCAGAAAAAAATCATTCAGAAACTCTTTAGTCATGCCGCTTTTCTGAGGCCAGCAGAAATCTCTACCCTTTACCTGTCCCAGTGATAGACACTAGGATACCAGGTGCAGGTGTCCCAGCTCTCTGTATGATCAGGGCTTTGGGATGGTTGACAAGGGTATCTGGAGCACAGGTTATTTTTTGCTCTTTCCTCCAGTTACGGGCAGCGATACTGAAAAAACACACAGGCCTATGTATTAATACATGGCTCCGTGGCTGGTGTCACCAACACAATTTTGGGTTTTTCAATAATGGGATGGCCTACACGACACCAGGCTTGCTGGCGTCAGGTGGGATTCACCTTTCTCAAAAGGGGAAGAGGGTCTTTGCTCACAAGCTAGCAGGGCTCATTGACAGAGCTTTAAACTAGGTTTTGAAGGAGAAGGGGGATAATATCAGGCTTGCCCGTGACAAGCTGTGGGTTGACACGCCAAGGTTAGAGGGACAGGGTGTCAGTGAGGGCCCTCAGCCTGTTGCACTGAGATGTGTTGATGACATGGGACCACACTTGAAGTCTTACAGAGAAGAGCCAGGGGCTTCTGGGGTACTAGCAGCCAACAGGGAAACACAGGAAATACCTCAAAGGAATTAAGGGTTGTTGCTCTAAGAGGGTGACATGGCTGACAGCCCAGCTGAAGTACCTCTACACCAATGCACGCAGCATCGGAATCAAACAGGAGGACTTGGAAGCCACCGTGTTGCTAGAAAGCTGTGACCTCGTTGCCATTACTGACACTTGGTGGGATGCATCCCATGACTGGAGTGCAGCTATCGATGTCTATGGGCTGTTCAGAAGGGACAGGTGAGGAAGCAGGGGCAGTGGGCTAGCCCTGTATGTTAGGGAGTGTTTTGATTGTCCAGAGCCTAATGATGGTGATCAGAGGGTTGAGTGTTTGTGGGTAAGAATCAGGGGGAAGGCCAATCATGGTGGGAGTATGTTACAGACCACCCAACCAGGATGAAGAGGCAGATGAAATATTCTATAAGCAGCTGGGAGAAGTCTCACAATCACTACCACTTGTTCTCGTGGGGGACTTCAACCTACCAGATGTCTGCTGGAAATACAATACAGCAGAGAAGAAACAGTCTAGGAAGTTCCTGGAGTGTGTGGAAGATAAGATAATTTCCTGACACTGCTGGTGAGTGAGCCAACAAGGGAAGGCACCCTGATAAACCTGATGTTTGTGAACAGAGAAGGACTTGTGTGTGATGTGATGGTTGGAGGCTGTCTTGGGCATAGCAACCACAATGATAGATTTTTGATTCTTGGAGAAGAAAAGAGTGGGGTTAGTAGAGCTGCCACCTTTGACTTCCAGAGGGCAGACTTTGGCCTGTTTAGGCGCCTTGTTGACAGAGTCCTTTGGGAGGTGGTCCTGAAGGGCAAAGGAGTCCAGGAAAGCTGGACATTCTTCAAAAAGGAAATCTTTAAAACACAGGAGCAGGCCATCCCCATGTGCCAAAAGGCGAGCAGGCGGGGAAGAAGAGTGGCCTGGCTGAAGAGAGAGCTTTGGTTGTAACTCAGAGTAAAAGAGAGTTTATGATCTTTAGAAGAAGGGGCAGGCCACTCAGGAGGACCACAAGGATGTCATGAGGTTACGTAGGGAGAAAATTAGAAGGGCCAAAGCCCAACTAGAACTTAATCTGGCTACTGCCATAAAAGACAATAAAAGATGTTTCTATAAATACATTAGCAACAAAAGGAGGGCTAAGGAGAATCTCCATCCTTTATTGGATGTGGGGGGGAAACACAGTGACAAAGAATGAGGAAAAGGCTGAGGTACCTAATGACTTCTTTGCCTCAGTCTTTAACAGTAAAACCAGTTGTTCTCTGGGTACCTAACCCCCTGAGCTAGAAGACAGGGATGGGGAGCAGAATGAAGCCCCCATAATCCAAAGGGAAATGGTTAATGACCTGCTACACCACTTAGACACCCACAAGTCTATGAGGCTGGATGGGATCCACTCAAGGGTAGTGAGGGAGCTGGCAGAAGTGCTCATCAAGCCACTTTCCATCATTTATCAGCAGTCCTGGCAAACTGGGGAGGTCCCAGTTCACTGAAAGTTAGCAAATGTGGTGCCCATCTACAAGAAGGGCCATTAGGAGGATCCGGGGAACTACAGTCCTGTCAGTCTGACAGGCTGGAAAGCTGCCTGGCAGAAAAGGACCTTGGGGTGTTGGTTAACAGTTGGCTCATTATGAGGCAGCAGTGTGCCTAGGTGGCCAAGAAGGCCAACAGCACCCTGGCTTGTGTCACAAACAGTGTGGTGAGCAGGGCCAAGGAAGGTGATCGGCACTGTACTCGGTACTGGTGAGGCCACACCTCAAATACCATGTTCAGTTTTGGGCCCCTCACTACAAGAAAGACATTGAGGGGCTGGAGCGTGTCCAGAGAAGGGCAACGAAGCTGCTGAGGGGTCTAGAGCACAAGTCTTATGAGGAGCGGCTGAGGCAACTGGGGTTGTTTAGTCTGGAGAAAAGGAGGCTGAGGGGAGACCTCATCGCTCTCTACAACTACCTGAAAGGAGGTTGTAGCAAGGTGGGGGTCGGTCTCTTCTCCCAAGTAACAAGCGATAGACAGGAGGAAATGGCCTCAAGTTGTACCAGGGAAGGTTTAGGATGGATATTAGGAAAAATTTCTTCACTGAAAGGGTTATCAAGCATTGGAACAGGCTGCCCAGGGAAATGGTGGAATCACCATCCCTGGAAGTATTTAAAAGATGGGTAGATGTGGTGCTGAGGGACATGGTTTAGTGGTGGACTTGGCAGTGCTAGGTTAACGGTTGAACTTGATGACCTTCCTTGTGGTCCTAGAAGAAGAATGGCAGCAGAAACATGGGCAAGTATCACATTACCTGTGCCCAGGTACCTGGGTCTCCAAGCCCAACACTTGACTCAGCAGTCTGCTGTAAGAGTGTCTGCTCCCATTACCTTGCCAAAATCATACAGAAAAAGAAAGATAACACTGAGCTTTCAGATGAAGCAAATTAGCACCAGTGATAGACAATGAACTGGAAGGATGGAAGCTATTGGAGCAGAAAATAAACTATGGAGGTCTCAAGGGAACAAAGATGCTGTGAGTGTTAGGAAACCAAAGTATTGTTTTGTGGAAGTCTTCAAAATGAAAAACTTGTCCATCTCTCTGAATGGAGCAAGTACTTACTGTCACAAGGATGTGGTACAAGGCAGGGTCCCTACACAGATAAACGAGAAGAGACACAGTAGTAGATCTGAGTTGGATTACCTTAAGAATAGTTAACAAACTGTAGTATCAATAAGCAGAAAAAATCATCCATGGTCGGTTCAGCATGTCCAAATGATTGTTTAGCTGTTATTCAGAAAACAAATAAATTAGAGTAAAGAGGCCGGGACATATGCAGAGTAGAATAGTGGGAGAAAACATCTAACTTTCATGCAAGAGCTGAAGAAATTATTTTATAGGAAAAAACACAAATAAAATTAAATCAAAGATGCAGAAAGTACCCTCTGCCCTGCAAACATAGGAGATGCAGAGAATAACAGATGTAAAATGTTACAGAACTGTGCATTCAGAGTTGTAATAGGAGTGGGGTAAGAAACATACTTTGAGAAGCGTCTCAAATGAATATACAAGCCTAACCTTCCCTTGCTGCTGCTGCTGCTGCTGCTGCCCAGACTGATGGAAAATGCTTTTGGCTGGAGAACACCTCAGGGAAGGCAAAGAGGTGGAGAGACAAGATGACCGAGTGGCCGTGGAGCTTTGGGTGCTAAAATATCTCATTCAGGCACTACTTTCATCTTCTTAGTCTAATTATTTGCCCTGTAGGCTATGTGTATGCATGTTACCTGTATGCTGTACAAGGTGTAATATATATATTCCTAGTTACTGCATGCCTGTCTTATTCTTTGGTAAATATTTTAAAGTTATTTATGATAAGAAAAAAGTTTCAGATTTCAACAACCTCTGAGAACCAAGCCACTAAAGCAATATTTTTTGATGAGATCTTCCACCATCCTCCTCTAAAACACATGAGAAGGGAAATGGTAGAAGAAAATTCACTTCTTCCCAAATCCTCTCAACAACTGGACTGGGAGCAATGGGGGCTGCCTTGGATTAGCCATGGTTGGGAGTTAGTATCTTTTAGATGTGTTTCTTTCCCATAGAGCTTGCAGCTGTGAAAGGAACAGAAATTGTACCCTGTTTATGTTTGTGATATTTTTCAAAAATTGCAAGGGCAACAGTTTTAGTGCCTTCTTTCTTCCAGACTGGGGTTTTATGGATGAGTAGATACTTCTACTGGTCTATGCTTATTGGCTTTAATATCCCTATTAGTTTGTCATGAAGCTATTGTTACTCATAATTTTCAAAGAAAATGCCGAGTAGAAAATCTTCTGTATGTCCGAAGTTTAGCCTTGGTTCCTAGCAGTTTAAAGTTGTGCGCTGCTGTTGAATTTTGAATTACTCTAGCTGAGGATTTGGCTCATGGTTTCTACAGTCATTTACCGTTTCTATTTATTTCTCCAGATTATCTCTCTTTAAATTCAAGGGCACAGCCTAGACTTTAAATTAAATAGCTTTGTTTCCAGTGATGATATTGGGGTTTATTAAATCCATGTTTTGCTGCACTGGATAGTATTTATACAGTTTTCCTGGAGGAAGTTAAAAATAACTTTCTGCTCCTTAGAGTTTAAGGGGCTGCTTTTGCCTATGCTATTAGCTTGGCTTGTTGTATTTTTTAAACACGGTAAGGTAAAAAATAAATAGAAAAGGGAAAGTTGGGCCTCTCTCTCTCTCCTGTACCTTTGTTTGTAATTGAACATGAAATAAAAGCAAGTCAAACTGGCAGATAGCATTGTGTTCTGGGTGGTGCAAAGTGCCAGAGACTGTGTTTTGCCTGCACACAATTTGTTCTTTAATAGTCCTTTTTATTTTTCACTCATAACAACAAAAGTGAACTATTAAAAATCAAATGTTGAGATGAATGGAACTAAACAAAAACATGCCGAAGGCAACAAGCAGGGTTTAACACTCTGTAACTTTTATCTCTCTGGTGTCTCTCTTTGATGGTTGACATGGCAAAAGAATTCTCGCAACGCTTCTGAATCCTGATCACTTTGCTAATAACAGCAAGAGCACCACTGTGCATCATTTCTACTCTTGAATCCCTCTAGACACGATTCCTTGCTTACTCAGTTGATATTCACGTGGCACTGCTCCTCATCAAAGATTTAAAAAGGAAATGAGGAAACCCCTGTGGAATCAGCAGATGATTTGGTTACATTATTATCATAGAATTATAGAATCATAGAATGGTTTGGGTTGGAAGGGATCTTAAAGATCATTATTATTATTACTTTTTTTGTTCATCAGTGGTGACATGGGAAACCAATCAAGGATCAGCGTTCTGACCTAAGATGTAGCAGACAGATCCTCTGTGGGGTATAGGACCATGTAAATTAATGGAACTGGGATGGTTTAAAACATCCAGATTCTACACTAATGACAAGCCCCGAACAGCCAGGTGAGGTGTGGACAAGTAAATGGAGAATTGAGCGCGTTTCTATAGCCATTAATATAGTCTTTGCTCCACAGGCTCCCTAGCCACTATTAGTCCAATACACTGGACTTACAAAGGAGTAATGAAGTCAGAACTCAAGAGATTTCAGATGTGCTGGTAATATTCTCAAACGTTTTGTCAGTTTTCTCTCTGTGGGGAAAAGGTGTTTTGTGAAGGTACTCAGCTGAAGCTCAAAAGATTTGCGCTTCGTTCCTAGTTCATCATGGACTTTGATCTTGGGGAATAACCTGTTTTCCTCATGTGAAAATAGGAATGCTAATAATAAGCCTTTACCTGCCCTGTAGGTTTAGGTAATATGAACTCTTTGGGCCATGGCATCCCTGCATCTGTGTGCCAACAGAAAAGGCTACGCATTTAACTGCAATCTTCATTGGCTGCTGTAACACAAACCGTCATCAGGAAAAGAAAATGACAGAAAAATGAAATACCATTAAAGGTTTATTTTCCTACCACTTCTGTCCATTCAGTACAACAAAAGCAGAGAGTTTTGCTCCTGTGTCTGGAATTCTTATGTAGAAATAGAAATGAAATCATGGCTAAAGGTGAATGGGATTTATAAATATGAGATGAGCTGATGTTTTCAGGCTTCTAAGAAACCAGTTGTTTTCCAGTTTTGCTGAATGCTAATGACTACAAGGGAAATAATGGGCAGCTGTGAAGGCCTCTGTTAGAGCTTTACGAAAATCAGATTTTACTGTTCCATATTGACACTGTGGTAGTATACAGACATGTAGGTATGACCCACAGCCTGTACATAAAGTCTTCCCTGCCTCACTTATGCTTGAGCCTTGTGTGTCTTGTTACTATGGAGTAAGGTCACAAATTTTCCTACCCTTATTTGCTAGAGCTCTGGCTCCATTTCAAGGTAGGAAAAACAAATCAAATTCTATATCTTTACTGGCAAATTAGACAAAACCAGCCACAGACCTGAAAGCTTGTGTATTGTCACCCACCCTGCTAAACGGTCAGCAAACTCTACGACATAGATTCAGCCGATGCCCGGTGGCACTGCAGCAAACATCACCTAACCACAGTAAGTGTTAGCACAAGCCAAGAACCATTTCCAATATCTACTTTGGTTGTAGTCTCTCCTTTTTTGGTCAGAGTTAGAAAGTTTAGCTGTGTGAAGGTGGGCTGTGCCATGCCATGCCTCAATGTTGTCCCCAGCCTGTTTTGTTTACTGGTACGGGGACAGTAAGTTGTTCTTTCCCGTCTGGGAGAAGAGACTTCTGAAAGATTTGAGTAGGGGATTTGTCCTCTGAGCATCTGTCAACTGATAATGAAGTTAGGTTAAATATCTGCATAATAGAATCCTAAAACATAGGTGTGGGAGGGACACAGGTCCACTTCTTAATCAAAATGAAGTAAATTTAAACTGGTCCAGAGACATGTTTCCTTAGGTTCTTCCAGGTGTTTCCAAACATCTGCAATGATGAAGACTGTACAGACTACCTGAGTAACCTATTCTGGAGCTGAATTAACTTTGACATGGAATTTTTTTCTTGTAATTACCAGTTTATAGTAATTTTCATTCTTCAAGTGAAGAAGAAAGTTCTTAGATGTAAAAAAGTCAGCAGTTTATTGTCAGTCATATATGCATTCAGGATGCCTTCGTTATTGCTCTTTCTTACCCTGGTAAAATTTCAGAAGAATAAGGGAACTGGGAAGCAAGAAAGAGTTACAAGAAGGAGTTGGAAGTATGGCAGCTTGTAATATGTAGTAGGATCCATGTATTATATAAGATAAAAATAAAACTTGGACAAGGCTATATTTTGGGGTCCTAGTGGCATCATAAAATACCTTTGCTTTTTGCTTTTCTCGCTTATTTTGATGTCAGCAGAGCCCTGAGGTATATTTGTAGCCTTGAAATTCACAAACATCTTCTCTCTAAAACATTTGGTTTTAAAAGGGACACATTTGTAAGTGGTAAAAAAAAATCTCTCCATTGTGAAATATCAATTATTTGTAAGTGCTTGGATTAATTTATTGGATTTTATGGGTGAAAGAAATGGAAATTGTTTCTTACATTAAAAATTAATATTTTACATCCAGCTGTGTCTGGCTGGGCAATAAATCAGCTCCTTACAATTACTTATTTGTCAGCCAGCATGTTAGTTCAAAAAGCTAGGGAGCTTGCCTGTGGATCCTGCTCTACTTGAAAGACAGAGAGAGTTCAGGTCAAATCAATTTGAGCCACAGTAATTAAGAACAAGATTGAAGATCCTTCCCCACCTATGTAGTAAGCATCTGGAGTTGCTTTTTAGAATGGATCGACTTCTCTGCAGCAGCAGAAAATATTGCAGGCAGACAACACTACCTAGGAAGAGCTTTTTTAAATGTTTGAGAGGGTTATATATGAACCAAATACTCAAATTTACCCCATAATAAATCTGAGTACTTCATATTTGCTAAGCAGAAAAACATTTTATCTTTTCAGTTTGTCTGTTTACAGCTGAATATCATGTAACCTTCAGAGCGTGTGTTTACAGAGTCTCTCCGTATATGAGCAAATTAAACAAGGCCAGGGTAAGGTAGTGTCCCATGATCACCAAGAGAACTGAATTGGTAACATATTACCTGGAATTTATTTTTCCCAGAAATCCATAATATACCTGATGCTATCTGAGCATGCTTCAGGAGTTGTCCCAGGAACCATCCTCAGTACAGACTTTGTGGATCCCCGTTTTAGCAGGTAAGAAAGTTCGTCTGTGTGATGAGTGCTTTCTACACCTTTAGAACCCAGGATCAGAAAATGGACAGAAGCTCTTTTTACTAGTGTAGATGTAGCCATAACATTTGACTTGATGCCAGTAGAATGACATCTTAATAGAAAACTAGTATCTTTATCACATGAGGCACAGAGACACATCGAAACTGCAAAAAACCCCAGAGTGTTTAATGGCTGTTGATGTAAACAGAAAGTTTGCCTCAAATGTTTCTTCAGGATGTTTTGATTTGGCAAGACAACATAAAATGTTGTTTAATTTTGATAGAACGTAAGTTTTTTAAGCTTTTCGTGGCTATCAAGATGAAAAATTAACTGTAACCACAGCTGTAGTTGTACAGTGTTCCTAGTGAAGAGTTCTGTCATGACAGGGGAACTAAATTAAGTCAATCACATACCCAAGAAATATAATTAGTTGCACACCTCTCGCACATGAAAGATCATATTCAAACAGGGGTAAATTAAATAACTGTGAAAATAAGGTCACTTGAACTTCCACTCTACAGAGGAAACTCAGACCTTTTGAAATCACAGGAGGTGAAGAGAAAACTCAGACTTCTGGCTTCCCAGACATCCTCATGTATTAGCATTGCTGCCTTTCTTCTGCACTGGGATTCTGCTGGTGGAGTGCATGGGGGGTTTTGGACTGGAGACTGAGGGAGATGTAGTAGCATGATGTTGAAACCAGGGGGTGCATTAGGAAGCACGTTTCCCAGCAGCAGCAGCACAATGCTACAGAAACTCCCATGTCAACTGATCCTGTGTCCTGTGCATCAAGAACTGGCCTCTTATGATTGAAGTTTTTGTATGCCTCAATAGCCATCTCTCCCATACGGCCACTTGTCTCACACAGTAGGATTTCTCTGACAAAAACCAGATGTAATGAAGTTTTGCTGGTTGTATAAAGCCCTATGTATTTCTGAGTGTCAGTTACTGGCATGATTTATGTCTATACAGACAGTCATTTACCGAGCTTGGTGTAATGAGAAAAAAGCTGTCTGGTGAAACCAGATCATTCCATCACCCACCTGTAAAATACAGCTAACTTGAATGCATTTGAATGATTATATATGAACTAATTAGAGACTGAGTGAATGATTTGTGAAGCTGTGGGTAAATAGGACAAAACTAGGTGATTACAATAAATTGGCTATGGTTATATCAAGGTCCAGCAAAGCTGTACCATTCAAATGATAGTGTTAGCAAGCAATGAAAGAACTGAGGTTAATCTAATTAAAACCTGTATACCGAGTTATAAAAAGATAGTACAAGAGTAAACAAGTGGCAGAGTCTAGATTTATTTGCCATAAATATGGGATCGATCACAGCATGATGTTGAGGTGTCCAGCACAAGGAATTAGGATTCATAAATAAAACCCATCCTCTGTGTCGCTTTCAGTATAAGTGATAAAGCCATAGCAAGTGTGTCTGAATGTGTAGCCTCAGACCTAAAGGTCTGATTATGAAGATGATGAAAAGGCTTAGTTCTTTGAGAGCTCCTCATCAATTTACAAAGTAATGTTCCATAATGGGTTTGTTTGTGAGACCAAAGATGAATGACTGAATCAAAGTGAATTTCATCAGGTGCAAGGGCTGTATGCAGTGGGATCACAGCAAGCATGAACAGCAGGAGCAAGGCAGCAGCCACCACTGTGTCATACATTCTGTAGCAGAAAACAATCCCACTTGGCCATGTCTCTGAAGATTATGCCACATGTACTTTGACATGGCAGCATCATAAGCAGCCATAGAACAGAGAGAAAGGGAGACATCTCTGCAATGGAAATGGTAAAGGGCATCACCCCATTGACTTCAGCAGAGATCTCATGATTTTCAACAATATAGATACAACGAAGCTCTACTTCGTTGGCAATATAAAGCCAATTAAACAGATTCAATAAGATACTAAGTTATAAGGGTTTTATGCTTGTTTGGCTTTTAACTATAACTGATTGGAAACCATGTACTTAAGCCCTAGAAGTTAATTCATGTTTTTGGAATTAGAATCACAGAATGATAGAATCTCCTAGGTTGGAAAAGACCTTTAAGATCGTTGAGTCCAACCATTACCCTAACACCGCCAAGTTCACCACTAAACCATGTTTCCAAGCATTACATCTACACCTCTTTTAAATACCTCTAGGGATGGCGATTCCATCACTTCCCTGGGCAGCCTGTGCCAATTTTTGATGACCCTTTTGGTGGAGAAATTTTTCCTAATATCCAATCTAAACCTCCCCTGGTGCAACTTGAGGCTCCAATAGCTTCCATCCTTCCAGTTCATTGTCTATCACTGGTGCTAATTTGCTTCATCTGAAAGCTCAGTGTTATCTTTCTTTTTCTGTATGATTTTGGCAAGGTAACGGGAGCAGACACTCTTACAGCAGACTGCTGAGTCAAGTGTTGGGCTTGGAGACCCAGGTACCTGGGCACAGGTAATGTGATACTTGCCCATGTTTCTGCTGCCATTCTTCTTCTAGGACCACAAGGAAGGTCATCAAGTTCAACCGTTAACCTAGCACTGCCAAGTCCACCACTAAACCATGTCCCTCAGCACCACGTCTACCCATCTTTTAAATACTTCCAGGGATGGTGATTCCACCATTTCCCTGGGCAGCCTGTTCCAATGCTTGATAACCCTTTCAGTGAAGAAATTTTTCCTAATATCCATCCTAAACCTCCCCTGGTACAACTTGAGGCCATTTCCTCCTGTCTATCGCTTGTTACTTGGGAGAAGAGACCGACCCCCACCTTGCTACAACCTCCTTTCAGGTAGTTGTAGAGAGCGATGAGGTCTCCCCTCAGCCTCCTTTTCTCCAGCCTAGACAACCCCAGTTCCCTCAGCAGCTCGCCAGAAGACTTGTGCTCTAGGCCCTTCACCAGCTTCGCTGCCCTGAGTTGGCTGAGAATAAAACCACACAGAGAGAAAAGTAGAAAAGGACTATTTTCTTCCTGATATAAATGTACAACTTTCATTGGCATTTTAGTGCAGCATTCTCTCCTGCATGCATAATATGACCATGCATAATGTGACTTTCTAGCAGATGTCACTCTCAAATTTTGTGATCTGCTGTATTATCTCAAACTTTCCATTTCCCTACTGCTGCCTCCCAACCATGAAGACAAGTCAGACTTTTTTAGACCAGGAATCAACTTTTCCTGCACTCTTCCTATGGTAATACTATTTCCATCTTCAGTGGGGACTGAATAAAGTTTTTCAGATTGGGGCTGACTAGCACTAACCCTATCAGCAGTTCTGGTTTGTATTCTTCTTTGGTAATAAACCCAAGTATAACATTTAAGTTTTTTTAAGGCTGTGATGTTGGAGGTTTCCTTTTCTCTGTTAGTCTCGAATACCATTTTTGTCATTGAACTGAACAATTGAGCCATTCTCCCAATATCCTACAGATGTTTCCCTTGGCTCAAGAATAATTATTTCACAGTGAAGTACTTTTGTCCCCCACAGGTCCAATCATCCAAACCATCTGAATCTTGCTGAATCTGAACACTTTTTCTTCATTATTTTTCTTTGCCTCCAAGGGAGTGTGGCTCCAGGCCCCGGTATTTTTGTGCAGTTTTTACTGTAACACACACAATGGGTTTTTTTTAGAGGTTCATAACATGATTTTTTTTAATTTTTATTTTTAATTTGCTGGTAACTTTTCTGTTTGTTAATGATTTTGACTGAAGTGGTCTGTGTTTTGTGTCTATATTAGACTTCTTTTTTCAAATTAAAATGAAAATGGAGCAGTCAGTTTTGAGAAATTCTTTGACATATATTTTATTAAGACTTTTTAGATTTGTCCTTTCTGGGTTGCAGAAGGTATTTCCAATTAATCAAGGGCTAAGCTGTGGGAAATTAGAGGTCTGTTATGATTTTTTCCATATATCTTTAGATTTGACTGTCTTACAAATGATGGGAATAACAATACTGGAAAGTAGTATTGTTATAGAGGTTTCTTCATGTTTTGACTGTTCTCTCAGCACCGAACTTGCTTTCAGACTCCACAGCTGACCTGAACAAGAGACAGGCAAGACAACACAGGTTGGAGCTTTCTGTGCCCTCCTTAAATCTCCTTTTGCCTCAGGCTGTGTGACAGGAAAAGTTTGAGCTTTTTTGACATGTATTAAGAACCTGACTTCCAGTTCAACTAATTCTTCCCTCAATCCTCTCTCACAAGTAGGTGATAACATGGTCTAATACTTAAGCTTTTTTTACTAAGGTGAGGGGGTTTAAAAGAAAGCTTAAAAATATGGTAAATTGAAATTCATGATTTTTGGAACGAGTAAAATGCCCCAAGAGGATACAAAAGTGTAAAGGAAAATAAAGTTGGAAGCTGGAGGCAAGAACAGCAGTTTTTGAGTATTTAGAGCATGAAAGAAGTTAGTTATATTTAAAGCCAGCTAGAGAAAACAGTTTCTAAAAGGAAGTTAGCAGTGGGAACTAAAGGAGATATCTGTGGTAGCCAGGAAAGATGCCTGAAGGCCATAGTAGGATAGGGCAGCTACCTGAGTAATTATAGCTCATCTCAATAGAAACCCCACATTAAGAAGCAAAGGAAGAAAAGGTACTGGCAGTGGCAAGGGGACAGCCAGACCTGAAGGACAAAAGGGCTCTGTAATTCACTGACAAACTGAACATGCTTTGCTTTGATATTCCTAGCTTAGTGCAGGCAGGCTCAAAATCTTGTGTTAAGGTGACAGAGGAGACCTGAGTGAACTGGCCAGGCTGAGATGTGAGACAAACTGTGAGACAAAGTGTGCCAAGTGTGGATATTCCTCATCTCTGTTTCCTCCTTTAAATGTGGTTGATATTAGACGCTGGATATTACCTGCATTCTTAGAAACATCTTTGGCTCTAGATACTAAACAGGTATTTGAAAGTATTTTAAAGCAGTATATTTAATGATGGGGGATACCACCTGGGAGTCTAAGTGAGACTTCAAACTGTCTGAGCTAATTGGATTGCTATTATTTGAGATAATCTTATTGGGATGCTTGGAAATGAGTTTTATTCTTCATTAAAAGGACAAAGGGCTGCATCTTTAAAGGGCAACACTAATGTATGCACAGAGGGCAAAAAATAATGTTCTCTAAAGCTCTCTATGGACTCCTGCCAGTTGTGACTAATGTTGGTGCAGGTACTAGGAAAACACAGGCAAGTGTGATGATGAAGAAAGAAGAATGGAGATTAAAAGAAAAGTGGTTTGAAAGCTCTACTCGTACTACTCTATGAAGAATAATATATGAGGCCCGTGTAATGAAAATGATAATGTATTCTGACATTTTATTTCAGATAATTAAACTGTGATCCTGGAAGCTGTTTCTTGTGGCTGAAGCTCTGTATCTGATTAGAGTCCTCCTGTATTTCCTATAGTTTCAGTCCAGAATACTTCCCTGCTGCCTAGTTTGGGATACAACGGGTCCAGGCCTGAGGAGACACTGATGTTGTGATGTTCTCGTGGTACACAGTGACAGGGTCCATGTAAGGTCCCCTGACTTTCCCTAGCATTCTGCTGGGTGGACTGTTCATGCTCAGGCTCAGATCCAGAGCGAGCTGGCTGGTTTACCTTGGATGGATACTCAGAGAAGAGGGCAAGAGCGTTTGGGTCCAACTAGAAACCACTTCTAACACCCAGAACAAAATTAGCGTTGGGAGACATGGCAGAATCTGCTAGAAAATCGCAACACTGGTCTGCTGTCTTCCTTTCCTAATCCTTTCACGTTAACAGATCCACTTTGCTTGGCTGGCTGCAGAAAAGAAAGTGAAGTAGATGCAGGATCCCTACAGGAGGTCTACCTTCAAGTGTTTGTCAAAATAATTCTCTATAAGCAAAAAGCTGCTATTTTCCTCCAAAGTAAAATCTGTCAATCTGCTTGTTTGTATTTTTAAGTGCTTTCCAAGCATCTTCAGCAGAAGCAAAATACCATAACCCTGAGTAACAGAAGATCAGTAACTTGATTCTCGTCAAAGAAAACAAAGGTACAGTGCCATGTGATCTACCATCTCCATCTGAACAAGGCAGGTCAGCTCGCAAAACCCAAGTGCAAATAAGGTGCAGACAAACAATTGCTTGGTGAACAACTGTGAATAGCAAATACAAGAGATTTTTGAGTCAGCCTGTGCGAAATGCCTGAAAAGAAAAAGTGGTTACCTTTACTAACCAACGTATTTGTTAACATGCCTTGCTTTGTTTCTCTTTCTGTCAGAGGCCACGTTCGGCTGTGTCTGTACTGCTGACACGGGTGAGAATTGTGGCTCTCTATCCCTCTGCTAAGATCCATGGGGTATAATTTGCCTATTCAGCTAGATATAGTGGTGTCTTAGACAATATATAGACAACTGGTCATGGTAAGTGATGAATATAAGCGAGAAGAATTTCAGGCTCCAAGTTCAATATAATTAATGAAGTGTTACTAAAGCGTTTTAAGAGAAACTGGTTCCTGCATTTACAATGTGCAGTAATGATTTACTTAGAAGTCTCCCTTTAGACTCAGTATACAAGTTACAAATGATGCAAAATGTTGCTGATCAGAGATATTGACAATCGCTCATTGGTATTGACATATACAAGAGTCTCCACTGGTTGCCAGTGCAATTATGAACTGACTTTAAAGACTTGCTTTTGGCCAAAGGCTAAAAGAGGACCTTATTTCTCATCTTATTTCAAAGTTTCTCCTACCTTACTCTTCAGCTGTTTCTTCCAACAGATCAAAAAAACCCCAAACCCAATAATAATACACAATAATAACAAACTATAATAAAAAGATACTGAAAGTTTTATGTGTTCTTCTACTTTATCTTCCATCTGTCTATTCAGGACTGCTCATTCATCTGGAACAGATGGTGATGACTTCTAAGAGATATTTCCAGTATTATCCCAGTAAAAGTTCCTTTTTATCAGTGAGATATTTGGAAATAGGCTCAGGTTTTAGATTTTGAATATGTTCTTCAAAAAAGCCTAAGTGATTGAAGAAAAAAATCTCATAGGCTCTCCCACTGATCACAGGGGTTCTGACTGAACCAGCTGGATTTCTACCTAAGTCCCTGTGTCCCATGTTTCTTTTGACTAGGAATATCTGAAAATATCATGGTAGTCTTGAAAATAAAAGTTAGACAGACTTAGTATCCTGGAGAGGTTTCTGAAACAAACGAGTAGAAACCAACTCTCTTCTTGGAGAAGATCACAGAATCATAGAATTGTCTAGGCTGGAAGGAATCTTTAAGATCATCAAGTCCAACCATCAACCTAACACTGCCAAAACCACTGCTAAACCATGTCCCTAAGCACCACGTCTACCCATCTTTTAAATCGACTTAGCTAAGCCAAGATCTAAAAATTTAACTCATGCCTACAATGGATCAGAGAACTACGGTGAAAGTGGCTCTGAAATGTACTGAGGATGAATGAGGGAAAGGAAGACTGGTTAAAAAATTTTAGTCAAATTGCAGCCTTACCCCTGTGTTCTTGCTTGAACTTCATGGTGCAAACTCGTAGAGTTTTGCTGCTGAGATCTATTTCCTTTCATTTTGCATGAGTATCAAGAGGGGACTCCTATCAGTGAGATGCGTTATTCTTGACACAGCCTGAAAGGAAGCATTTGTTCCTTGAGTGTCTGTGACACACAGCGCTTCTGCTTTAGAAAGTCTGTTGCTCATTATAGAAATGTTAAGTTTACTCTCCACCCTGGCTGCTCTGTTTCTGCAGAAAAAAAAAAAGTACATCCAGCAAGTTATTGTAACGCCTATGGACTAGCACCAATAAACAAATTTCTGTCTCCTTGTGCTTGAAACAGCTGCTGGTGATTACCCTCCTCCCATGGAAGCAGAAACACATCTGGTGTCTGCAGAACAGCAAGGAAACAGAAAGGAGAGGAGCCAAAGCAGCTATCCCAGGTGTACACAGCTGCATCATCCCAACACTGCTGCTCCACCTGAGAGCCATGTCTCATGTAAGTAGTGGACTGGGATGGTGATTAGGAGAAAGAGGAAATTACGAAGGAGACTTTTTCTCCTTCATATTCCCTATCGTGGCTGAACCAGTCGGCTTTGTCCTCAGGTCTCTGTGTGGTGTTCACTGTTCCCATTCTTCTATGTTCCTCACGGTCATGTTAAAAAGATGACCAAAGCTGACTGGCCTAAAGTATCATGCTTATGATCTGTGGCAAAAATTCCCCTTTGTGAAGAAGACAAATTTGATATTGACTGCTTATTGGTTGTTCTAATGGCTTATGTTATGGCCTGTAGAAATAATGTAATTGAGAAGTTTTCTTACTGTCTGAAATGTCATCATTGCAAGGTTGTCCACCAGCAAATCATCATCAAACCAGAAGTCCAAACCCTGTAGTTATGAGGTGAGTTTTAAAGAATTGTAAGATTGGCAAAAAAAAAAAGAATGTAAAATGTATGGAGCCTGTATGTGTGCTGTAACATTTTTTTAGCTTTGTGTGGCAGGATTAAGACTTGGAACATTGACAAGACACGAAAATGAAAGGTAAGATTCTCACATATTGCCTTATATGGGTGTTGAGGTATATAAGAAAAATAGGGAAATACTAAATATTATGAAAGAGTTGATGACACGTTTGTGCACTGTAGTGTATGGCAGGACATGTCCATATATGTGTTAGAACTGTCTTTCCTCTTGCATTTATGAATTAAAATTAAGTTTTAAAATTTTCTTCCCCCTCGCCTCCCCTTTTTTTTTCCCCAGAGCAAAAGGGAGGGTTAATTTAAAAAGAAAGAAGCCCAAATTTTGTTTTTTTCTTTTGGTAACAGGACCTTTGATATAGAAGACACCTCCGTGAACAAACCCTCAATGTTTCTTCAAAAATCTAGTTTCCATTCCAATAGACACTTTGCTGAGAAGTCATTTTCTGTCACGTGAAGGGAAGATCTGACACAAGTTGTGCCATATTTAAACATATTCTAGCTTGAGCCAAATTCATTAGTGTAAAATCGATATAGGCTGGATGCTGGCAAAGCTGCCGTAATCTGGTATTAGCTGGAGAGGTATCTAGAGGTAAGTGGTTACTAAGAATCAGCTCTCAGCAGGGTGCCAGAAGGTGACAAATGCCAGAACTGATGTGACTATACATCTTCACGTTTATCTATTTTCTTCTTTTCTTCCTTTCTACTTTTCCTTCCCTGTCAGCATATGTTGCTTTGCAGTTGTGCCACCATTATTATTGTTGCTCTCTTTTCTATGCCCTGCTCCTATTCCCAACAGGAACCTCCCCCCTGTTTTTTTTTTTTATTCACTTGGGTGGTGGATAGCCTTAATTTTATTAGATTACCATTTGTTATCACGCCAAACAAAGTAAGTCAGAGAATAAGACTCTTCTGCAGTTAGTGCCAACTGTGAGAGTGGTAAGGGATATTGAGAAGATGCAAATGCAGGAAAGAGAGGAACTGTTCCTGTACAATGAAATGGTCTTAATTACAGACAGCGTTGAACACTGCTAACTATACTCCTGCATTTTCACTTGCTTATTTGAGGTCCAAAGTGAGACTGTCTGATTATGTACGTTGCTCTACCATATCCGACAGAATAATCTTTTGTTTTCATCAGGTTTGACTTCAGTTCCTCTGGTGGTCATTTCAGTTTATACTTTCTTGCTGTTAACTTTCTGATTTCTTCATTAACGACATGAGGCACAAATGTCTGGCACCATGGGAGAGGGAGAGCTACCCCTGTCTCTGCACATAGTGAGTTGGTACAGATTTATTTTATTTTTTAAATGACTGTTTTCTCTCCAAGTGAATTGCCCAAACTCCCTCAGCTGAAAATGTGATAACTGTTGAGGCTGAATGCTTGTAAAGGAGAGGAATACAGTAGGCTCATACATTTTCTGAAGAATTTTTATGAGAATCACTTTTTACAAAATTTCCCAATTGATTTCCCACGTTATTACTCCTCTGGCTCCCAATAATGTTATTTAGACAGAGAAATATTCCGACAGCATATCTTCCCATTTACACTTTGCTTTCAGCACTGGCCTATAAATGGGCCGTTATAGTCTGGAAAAAAGTATGAAGAGTAAAACTTTTCCTTCATTTTGCTTAAGAAATGGAGTCTAACTAACAGTTGTCCAACAGGCACCTGCTATTATAATTTAAAAATTTTCTACCAGGCTAAACATGCAGAGGTGGACTAATTTGACTAATAAATAGCTAAGTATAGTAAACAGGTAATTTTATATCCACAGTGCAGACCTGATTACTATGGAATACCGCAGTGTGTTCAAGAAAGAACTACCAGCAAGCCCTGCAACAATAGGAGCAAGCCCAGCAGACCCAGTACCATGACATGAGTGGGTTTTAGGTCAGTGAGGTTAAAAAAAAACTTAGTCCAGACCAACCCAAATCTACGTAATCACCTTGTACAAGGTAGTCAGTATGTGCTAACATAATGCCCACAACAGAACTCAACATGGTAGTTCTGGGCCTAATTCTGCCCACCATGTCCTTGGAAAGTAGTCCCGTTAGCTTCAGTCATAATGCATATGCAGGAGGAGAATGCATTAGTAGAGAACTAATCTGAAGAGCTCCTAGGAGGAGACAGCAGGTGGCAGATGCCTTGAGGGACTGCTCTGATTAGCAGCCTGCCCCACTTCCATTCAGTGCATTAGACGCCTACTGCACCAGAAAAGATTGGAGCTAGGGCCACCTGCTGCTGTAGAAAGAGACAAAGTTTAGATAATTTTAAGTTACCCATTGATGGACAGGTCCCCTTCCACTATTTGTGCATGTGGGGGAAGTCCTAGATGTTGGCTGCATACAGTGGATCCATATTTGTGTTTCGAACTTGTGGTGCCTCCATGTGAAGTCTTTGGGTATAGCACATTTTAGTTCCAGGTTTATCATCAGTGTAGGGGAAAGCTTATCTAGTATATTACAACTATTCCTTTCTTGTCGTGATTCAGAGGACATCATAGCAGAGAAATCCTGAACCTGCTCTAACAGCCAAAGCCTTGTTTATCTGTAATTACATCATTTTTCAGCAACAATAAAATAATGTAGGCCTGCCGGCTTTAGGGAAATTAACGTATTTGCATCAGTGTCAGCAAAATTCAGTATGGCCTATGGTGCTTGAACTGTGTATTAAGAGACTTTTAAATGGAGCAGTTTGCTCTGGATATTGGTATTCAACCTGTTAAATTGACTGCATGAAGGGAAAAATTTCGGTAAAATGTCACCAAATTTTCACTCGCTACAGAATTTTGGTATGTTGTAGACTACTAAAAGGATATGCCTTCTGCAGGGTCCTGCTAAATAAAACCAATAAGGGCTTAATTCTGCTCACTTACATGTATTTGTTTATCTGAACAGATGTTGGCACTTATGCCTTATTGCTTGACTTAGAGAGGAATGATAGGGAAATGGCGATCATTAGAAGCTGGTGACAGCTTTTTTGAGGGATGGAGGTACTGGATGGGAAAGGTAGACTGGGGAAATTGAAAAGACCTGTGCCAGTGAACCAAGGAAATGTCTCAGGGGCTCAGACACAAGGAATTTGTGAAGGAAAGGAGAAATGACTGAGTGATGACTGAGATGCAGCAGTGAACAGTTGGCCTCTCAAAAGAAGGCATGTGTTCAAATTGAAAAAAAGATAAAGGCATTGATTGTTAAACACAGGGTTATGGTAGACATTAGGAGGTGAAATGTCTATATAAACTGATATTGCCACAACAACAAAATGTATAAACTTGCCATGAGCAAATTAGGTTGGGTACTAAAGCATTCCCAACCACCAATGTGATTCCTGAGCAGCCATCTCATAAAAATAGTCGAAGTGAGAAACCATTTTCAGAGGGAACTTGATAACAGGATTATGTGATGAGGTTACAAGATAAGACTGGCAGGATGCAATTATCTAGATCCCTTCCAGGCCTATTCCCCTGGGAGAAAAGAGGAAATCAAAAGCAGTAGCTTACAATGCACTGCAGGTGTGCATGTGGCCCAGCGTATAACCTCAGTTTGCCAAGGCTGGATACTAATCCGACTAATCTAGAAGTGCTATAATGATCTGTTCTCCCCATTAGCCCCTAGATAAGCATGTAGCTGTTAAATGAACTGTCCAAAGATATGTATTAATATGCAGCTGATGAATGCAACTATTTGTCCTTCACTGTAGCAATGTTCCTACCTCCAAAATAGTCTCATGCCGAAAAGACACCAGCAAGTAATAAATATTAAAAACTCAAGTAAGATGGCCGTGGTGCTACTAGAGAGAAGAAGGCATTCAGGAAATTTTGCAGCTCCTTTGCCTTTTTCAGATTTTTGTTTGCAGATACTTATCAGCAATTCATCAACTTGTCAATTTACCCCATAATCTCCGAGTGCTCTAGCTAAGATCTAGCCTAACACAAGCAAAACTTTCTCTCCAGTTGCTAGGTAACTCCAGTGTCTGTTCGTCTGTGGTACTGGTTATCAGCTGTTCACATCTTTATTTACTTTTCATCTTGACCATAGTAATGTGATATAACTGGACGCAGAGCCGCCAATATTTAAGAGACTTTGCAGAGTTACCAGTGCTGCAGTCCATCATCTCATCAACATGGGCTGCCCTCCTCACAAACGTACATGCCCTTCAGCTCAAGTTAAAAGGAGGTTTCAGTTCTCATCTTTGGTTGGTTCTGTGCATATTTTAAGACTACTTTGAAGTGGTGAATGGGAACCATTCTACATGAGATTTGATCCTCTAGCACAATACAGCACTTTGTAATAATATTTAAACTCAGCCTTCTAATTCTGGGAGAGAAATAAACAAGGAAAAACACAAATGGACAAAAGCCCTTTCCCAGGAACTAGGAACCACAAACTCATCAGTAACTACTACAAGAAATAGCAAAGCAACATAAGTATTTTTCAAACTTTTAGAAAAACCTTACCAAAACAAACTACTTTTCACACTTGTCCTTTGGGAGAAGATGAAAAGATGGAAAAAATATGCATAGCCATGTTGCTTACTGCATTGTTAGGAATTCCAGTGAGAAAAGTGACATAACATTATATGCAAAACAAAGGAATAGAAGAGCAACTGACTTTATTTTGTTGAATTGCAGTAGCTTCTAACAGCCTTATTCTGTTCTCTAACAGAAGAAAACACCTATCTCACACACAACAGTGGAACATCCTACTCCTGAAATAATTGCTCTAACTACAAATCTGGGGACAATGTGAGAGTACAACAAACAGGTGGAGCAGAAGTTCAAGGCAAGATGTAGATAACTGTGGGAGACGAACTAGGAAATGATCAGAGTGTATCTGCTACCTAACCCAAGACTCCAAGGGCTGGGGAAATCAGTTTTGACACATCTTTGCTCGCATTACTGTCTGCCAGAGGAAGGTTTAGTTGGTAGTGTCTTTTAGATAGAGGGATCTATATATGTCTAGCTGTCTATATATCTGTCTCTCTATACAAAGACATTTATCAACTAAATATGTACAGAATTTATTTCATTGTTTATTAAGGAAGGAATAAGGACGCAAGCTCAGAATGCTTCTGGCTGGAAAGAAAAACAATCCTGCAACTGTCCAGTCACTAACGGATGACCCTTCTTTGCTTTATTTAGAAAGCAAATGTACAATATTTGATAAACTTCCTTCACAGAATTTCTCGGCAAGGAATATAGGAAAACATTATGAACTTCAGAAGGATTCATTAAAATAGTTTTAAAATCAATGAATCCACTGATCTAAATATACAAATAACAAAGATTTTACAAGTGGTTTCCTACAATGTGTTCTGAGTGATAATAAGACATCACTCTTGAAGTGCTTCATCAATTACTTACTATAGTTAATAGGCTGAATTTCCATCCTAAACAGACAAACTTCTCTATGGAAAATGGACAAATTAAAAGGTTTAGAATATGAACACTCCAGGATGCTTTATATAGTCAGACCCTGTTGGCTGGTGCTGGTAGTTCTATCTGGATCTTTTGTTATTTAAATCTACCCAAGTTCCCCTTTTCACACTACTTTACTTGGAAAGCTGTAACATTCCTAAGTTTCTCATTTAAGATGCTACACATTAGAACACCTTGAACTTTTGTTTATGTCAAGGTCTTGAAGCTATATTCAGAGCTCACAGTACATTTGAAAATTATTTCCACACAATATTATTTCCTTCTTGATGGGAAAAACTGATGTCTTGGAGAAAATCTGCATGTTTGACCTTTAGACCATCCATCCAAGAAATTCAGGTGTGCCCTCTGACAAGGTGGTATATGTAATATCATCTGTTTTTTATTTATGATATGTCAGAGATGTGCATGGAACATTAGATGTGTAATAGCACACAAGGTATTTTATAATCTTGAGTCATGACTTTATCAGGTGATTTAGGCCTCCCTGGAAGAACCTATGTCCACTAAGTCTAATGGAGTTGTTCTTCAACCAATGGTTTCTTTCACCATCCATTCTTGCTTTGATTTCCATCTGCTTTATACACTGAATAAGATTGGAAATGATTCCGTGATAAATAAATCAACATCAAAGACACAAAAAATCAGAATTAAGTTGCACGAGCCATCTTAGAAATACAGTTTCAAATTTTTGGGGTGCTTGGCTTTGTATCCTTGTTACTGCAGTGTTTTTTTACTCATGCACATACTTGAACACCAATGTATAGTGTAACAGAGGGCAAAGAAGTCAAGGAACTTTGCTTTACTTGTGAAGGTATACAATTTAGGGGGTCTTGCTGAAAGACTGAATTTCTCTGTGCTTTGAATGATAGCATATTACCTTTAAATAGCGTGGTGGGATTGATAAATCATATTCAGACCATCTTCTGTAGCTGCCCAAGTTAAATGTTGTTATACCAGAACCGACACATTTAATCTAAGCCCTCTTTCCACTTCCTTACAGAATCATGATGCCCATTGCTGTGTCTTTTTCTTTTGTTCGTTTATTTCCCCTGACCCATTTTCAGCAAGAGGGCAAACCTGTGTTTGAGATAAAGTTATTCTTTCGGGAGATAAGAGCCCCCAGAGACTGAGAAAGGGCTAGAGTTTAGCTCTCACATGTTGTTGAATACTTTAATCTCTGGAAAATTATATGGAAGATTCTTCTCTTGGCTGATCTTGAGTTGAACTCAGTGCTCTGTATGTGTATTAAGGATAATTTGCGCAGGATTAGATAGTGTTTAGGTGCTTTCCAGCTGCTGTTGAGTTGCATTACAATATGGGCACCACTGCAGCTCAAACTGGGGAAAGAAGTTTGGGTTTAGAGGTCTTGTGAAACATACAATCTAATATAGATAGTAAGTACCACTAGAGCCATGTTGTCTCTGACAGTAAATGAGCAGAACTGCTCTCTACAACTAACGTCCTGAAATTCCATTTAAGATTATTTTCATAGTGGAAGGTATAAATAGAGACCTAAATGATTTGTAGAAAAGAAACATGACAGAGGTTAGGTGCTCATTCAGAGACTGAAACACCCAGTCCAGAAGGATGAGAAAGAATATTCTAAGTGAGAAAGTGAGGTGGAGTGCAGTTTTGTCTTATCAGGAAAAAAGTAAGAACAAATTATTTGCACCTGTACTTTTACAGTACTGAGTGACATGCCTTTAGATCTGTGAAAAGGAGTGGGTTGCAGTCAGGCTAAACACAAGCTTGTAGGAAGGAAAGAAGTAAACAAGACAAATCTGGTGGCTATCTTCCCTGGTAATACCTAGGAGGAAGTGGTGCTTTCCCTTGTGTGAACCCGCAGCAGTGGTTGTCATACCCAGCTTCACGGAAAAGAAAAACATTGTGAGCTATTAAATGCAAAAACACTGTCTCTGACTCATGAATTCCCTGAGCTACAAATCACAGGAGAATTTTGGGTAGGTGTTATTGCATGTGCTTTGTGGCTTCTCTGTCATCTGCTATTGGTCAGTTTGAAGACCAGATACTGGGCACTGCCTGACATACTGGTCTTGCTCTCATGTTCTCATGTTAACATGAACCTTCTAAAAGGTTGTAGTCTGAGCTACTCTTCTGAGCTCTATTTGCTTAAAGGGGGAAGACGTGATTCTCCAGAAGGAGATTTATCCTACCTTAGCACTTTGTCAAGGACAAAAGAGTAACTCTCTGGTAATGCCTATCCTGCCCTATTGACCTGGGAAGGAAATAAATAACTAATTTAAATTGGTCATTTAACTTCCAGGTAGATAAATTCAGGCAAAGTGATTCCTACTCTTAGTGACTGGTAAGGCTGTTTCACTGGTCTAATTTTTATCTTACAAGAAACAA
Organism: Burhinus oedicnemus; assembly: GCA_008921705.1. Lineage (NCBI taxonomy): Eukaryota > Metazoa > Chordata > Aves > Charadriiformes > Burhinidae > Burhinus > Burhinus oedicnemus. Next base: position 459,815 of record VFFE01006842.1, read on the forward strand.
GAGAAAAAGGCTAAGCAAGACTCTTCTCCCTTTAACATATAATGCTCAAATTCTCCTGATGATGCCTCGCTACAAATCACTTTGCTTTTCTCACCCATCTTTCACAGACAGACACTTATCTTAATCAAATACACATTAGCTACTTCTGTGGGTTTATCTGCTTGGTCTCCTGAGGACCAGCATTGCACCTGCGTCTTTTTTTGCATTGGCTGCCTTCTCTTCAAGAGCCTTAATGCATGTTTTATTAAAACTCACTCTCTCCTTTGTTCTGGTGAGCGGGATTTTTTTTTTTTTTTCCCCAATGGCTGAACAAAGTCTAATAAAAAAATGTAGTACTCTTTGGGCAGAGGAATCTCAGCCAACCAGTATTTCAGGCTGCTATTGACAGCAGAACTTTGGAAATTTACTAGGCAAAATTTCCACTTCTTTAGGTGAAAGCTGGTCTTTTTCCCTTTCATTGCGAGTCCCAACAGGAAAGATTTTTGGGTTTGAAAGGAAAATGAATAGTTTTACAAGTCATATCCTTGAAGGATTATCTGTATTTGGAACTGTAAATAAAACAATGAGAGTGTAATGCCATTGCTTCATTGAATCAATTCACAGTTGGATCACAACATACCTAAAGAGAAGACTTATAATGGAAATGAAGCTTTGAAATTTGTGCCCCACAATAAAAGATGTCATATCACGTATTTTCTTTAAAAGATTAATTTACCTTACATCAAATTGTCTCTTTTCTTACCAGACACATATTTCTTCAAATGTACATTAAAAGTTAATGAAGATTCCTAAACTTACATTCACCAGAGGCTCGCACTTGGGTTTTAAATTAGGTACTCAGATATCACAGTTTTTGGTTGAATCTGAAGCACACATTCATGTTGATATTTCTTTACAAAAATGTGCCACAGCAGAAATCCACAAATGCTGGTGATCAGTCAGCTGCACTGTTGAGTCTTAAACCAGTTGGAGCGAAAAAGTGGCCCGCTTTTGTATTTATCTTGCAGACGGTATCTTTGCTTTGTCACTGCTGTCAACAGGCAACATCTGAAATTTTCGAGTGTCAGTCTCAAATATTGACTCTTCATTATGTAACAAATCAGAATACTGGGAATATTGTCATATCCAGGGTTGCTGAAGCTACTTGAATCAACATAATGCTCGAGTAGAATGTCTGCCCTGCGCTTATCACACTGTCTGCCTCTGCTGTGATAAAACACCAAAAAACCCAAACACCAAACAGTGATGGTTTTTTAGTTTGTAGCTAGCAAATAGATAATCTGCAAGGGGAAAGGGAGGCAGAATAAATAAATGCTTAGAGAAGATACTTAACATGGGGAGCAACCCCTTCCCAGCTATTTTAGTGAATGCAAGTATCTTCTGGGAACTTTGTAAACCAACTTTTTCAAAGCTCAATGTACACAAATCCATAGGGTCCTGATGTTCAGAAGCACAGGAATTACTTACAGTCCATCAGCAAAGGAAGATTGTGACAAATGGTACCCAAAAAGACCATCTTTTTGCTTCTTAAAAATACGGCTTCAAGTTCTACCTCTTAAAAATATTAATTTGAAAATTTTGATCAAAAATTGGCTTAGGCAATGGGCTGTGAGCCCAGGGTAATACCTGGTTAATGTTTTGTGGGTGGTCCTTTCTTCTGTAACCTTCTTGAGATCTTATTCAGGAATCAGAAATGGATTCAGAGGGCAATACAATTACTAGCCTTCTCCTCCTTCTCATAAGACTTAACAAGCCCATTTCCACCAACCTCTTCTTGTAGGTGCCGTAAGGTCCGAACTATTTGTCAGCCCTGCATAGACCCTCTCTAGTTTCTTAACAATCTTCTTGAACTTGGGGGTCCAAGCCAGGATTAACCCTGCTGTCTACCTTCCAGCCTTCCTCTTGATCCCAAACTCAGGCTTCCGAAGCTTTCATCTACTGTCCTGGACACAATGGCTCTTCCTTGTTTGCAAGCAGCACAGCAAGTTGAACATTGCTGGTAGCACTGGCGTACAGAAATTCCCACTGTTGCTCTTCCCTCCTTCCTCCCTAGACTCAAGTTTCAGATATTTGGCAGAGATGCACCTCGGTGTTTTTGAGGAACTCTCACTGCCATAGTCTTGGCTCGACCGTGTTGAGTTTATTATGTCTGATTCCTGAAAGCTTTCTGGAACTCCTCCACTGGAGCTACACTGCTGAGCCAGGCTGAGACTCCGTTTTGGCACAAAAACTCTTTAGTGGCATAGAATCATTGTGTTAAAGAAAAATTCCCCTCCTTTAGTGAAGCATGAAAACTCCTTGTCCCATTGGATTTCATTAGCTTATCTTTGCTACTATGGAGTTTGCATTGCTGCAAGTTTGAGCACTAGTATTTCATCTTCTGCTTTTCTCTCGATAAAAGTGTGCTAAGAACGAACCTAAACTTTTAGAGGCTTTCTCTCTTTCCTCAAGCAAAGTTCTAATTGGGTCATCATTCTCACCAAAACAATCTTGGTAAATATGCTTACACAGTGCTGAAGCTTGGAGATATTGTATATCACACAACATTTTCCAGGAAACTCATTAGAAATTGTAAGTTAACCTTCTAATGACTGTGTGAAATGGGTGGAGTGTGAATGTGTTAAAATCAGTCCTGAATACAACCTGTATGACGTTAGGTGATTTTATAGTGATTTAAGACTCTCCATACCTGGGTTTTCTCTGGTAAGCACATGACATTTTTACAGACTAACATCGCCTGAACTTTCTACCTTTCTGACATGTTTTGATCCTGGCTTAAAAGTGGTGACATTACTGGGACACCAGGTCTCTAGTCTCTTCGTCTGAAATGCACCAGGATTTTCCTCTTACCAGCCTCCTTCAGACCATCTTGCTGATCTGTTTGTCATCATTGTACACAGAAACATGCTGAATATTTCCACAAATTAATTTTCCTTAAGATTAGAAATATGCACTCTGACCAAAGGTAAAGGGTCATTGGCAAGAATATTTTTAGCAATAAAAAAAAAAAAGGAGGAATAAACTGGGAATATTACAGGGCTTTTGGAAACAGAGAGAGTCCCCAATTCCATAGGCTGTGCTGATCTCTACACAGAGATGACAGTCTTCTTCATCTTAATTCAAGAAACACATTCCTGAGATATATAAACTGAAATTTATATAAATGTTAACTTATATTTAACCTGTGATTGCTCCATTTCCATGAAGTCAAAGGAGTATTAATCTGGCAGCTAGAGTAAAAAAAAAAATAATTGTGATTTCCGAAAAAAGATTTCTGAGTTTGAAAGTGCTCAGGCTGTCTGTAAATAAGCAATGTCTTTGTTATGTGTATACTGCGTACATCTGTTCATTAATTTAATCAAATTTACAGGGAAAATACGTCATTGAATCAGAATACACAGTTCTCTCATTTTTCAGTATCTATTTGTTAAATAGTTGCTAAGATTAATCATTAGAATAGTATTATAAGAAAATACATAATCAAAGATTCAAACAAGATAGGCAATGTTTATGAGAGTGTTAATGAGCTATGTTCTATGTCAAGTCTGACCCAGCTGGATATATTCCTTTTTGTTACATTTTTACAAAATAAAACATTTCACAGTCATATTTTATATTTTTAATAAGATTTTACATTTTAATGAAATATAAGAAAAAGAAATGGGCCAAAAATCCTCTTTAGGGTGACTCGGTTGTCTTTTCTTGAGATAAATGAATTTTGACCTCATTTATTTATTCATATTAATGTACCTTATATTTACAGTTTAGCTCTGCTTGTTTACCGAGGTGTTTTTTCCTTCTTCCTGAGTTCCAGCTGTTGTCAGGGGATTGATTTCACCAACAGAAAAAAATGTCTTTTTTAATGATAAATAGATGTGACATTTTACCTTGAAAAAAGACCTGAAGCATTTTAAAGCTTTTGAACTCTTTGTTTAAGTTCTTGAAAGTCCTCAGCTACCAATCAATGGGAGGTGAGAGTGAGCGGCTTAAAGAAAAAGGCACTTGGAAGAGTCTTTGTCCTGCTGTGACCATAGGTGTTACTGGCTTAGTTTAAGTCTTGTATTTCAGAGTCACCTAGTGAACAACTGAAAATTAATTGCAGGTGTCAAGGTCTTCAGTGAAAGTTAGTTGATGCAACCTCATTGTCTTCAGTAGAACTGTACCTACTCAGCAGCACCTTTCCCTGTGTATTTCTCCTCCTCCTTAGATTGCCTTTTGTGGTTTATGACTATACACCCCATTTTCTAGATCTTGTTTTGTCCTTTGAAATTCATTCTAACATTGGACGCTCTGTGGCAGAGCCTCTAAAGGCCATAGTAGTTTCAAAACTTCTCCTGTATCTAGGGACCGGATGGAAAAAAAGAACCTGTAGGAAAAGTTCTGCTAGGAGATGGGAGGGGAAAGCAAGCCAGCACCGTGAAATTACAGCATGCAGGTGGGCAGCTGGGAAAAGAGATACAGAAGGTGGAACACATATAGCTTTGCATGTCTTTCTTACTGATCCACACGGAGCCGTCTGAATGTTGACTCCTACACCTAGAAACAACCTGGACAGGACTGGTTGTCAGAAAGGCACAGGGTCCTGACTTTTCAGACTCCATTGATATGACAGGTTCACTACCTAGCTGTATTTCCTGGGCCCCAGCCTTTGTGGTGGTATTTTTTCCAGGTTAGCATCAGAAAATCAATATTTTACTAGATTATACTTAAAGATGCAAAATTGTGTTGATAAAAATATATGCAAGTTTCAAAATTGCACGTTAAAGGAACTTTACCTTAAGAAAGACATTGTAACTGAGTGCTTTTGAAATACCATCAATGAAAATGTTTGCATAAAATAAAGCTTGAGGAAGTAATGTACAGTGTTAGTGACACTTTATATCTTGTATATATATATACGAGGAAACTCCCCTCTTTTAACTCTGAGCTCAGTATACTTCCTTAAACATAGTGACAATTGAGACACTCAAAGTTCCTCTGCTTGATTTCCAGCTGCTGTTCCAGGTGTGCAACGCTCTCCTGCAAGTCCTGTATCCTATCTGCCAGCTCCATGCCGATGTCTCAGATACTGTTGAAGGATTCAAATGTCTTTAGATACCCTGGTTTAAACGAGTGAATTGAACTCTGGGTGAAAGCTTACTGTCTACCCTGGATGTTTTATCTAAAATCTTCCAGTGTATAATGGACAGTAATAAGGTACTTGTGAGGCAGTTTTCTCATGTCATCCTGAGAGGAGTCCAAAATAGGGAAGATGAGTATCTGAAGATGCTTGTCATTCCTGATGGTTGAGACAGCCTTATGCTTATAGTCATCTCAACCAGCTACAGCCATCTCCAGTGCCAGATATGTCCATCTGAACCGGTCACTCCAGGGTCCACGAATAGACACTGAAGAGAAACGGTTACTTTTAAGAAGAGATTGGTTTTACCTGCTTTTTACTGTCTCGATGACGTGAAGCAATAAATCCCACTGTAGATACTTAACTTTTAAATACCTTTAAAGTCAGGTGAAATGAATCCTAGATATATTGTTTTTAAGAGAATAATCTTTCCTTTGTTTGCACATACATGTCACACTGGTTGAGCTCAGTACAGAAAAAATGCAGATTCAGGCCCCCAAATTACATACATTGATTACAGAATATTCACATAATGAAGTTTTAATATACATTTACTCAATGTAAATTCTGAAAGTATAAGTAGGATGCTTGTGTTGTATCACCTGTGTTCCAGCTTTGCCTATACAGGGGTGAATTTCACCTTGTGGCTGAAATCTTGATTATACAGCTCCACACAGCTGTGGGATGAGAATTACATAATTAATGGTGAGCACTCAAATCCTAACTTGTAGCCACGGATGCACACCCGCCATGCAGTAATGGGAGTGAATTTTCTCTTAGCATGCACGTATGGGCTAATGTGGAGCACACTGTGAATTTTTCTCTCCCCATTGGCTGTAAGAAAAGGAAGGAGGAAAAAAAGTGATGCCTTTATTGCAATTTTTGCTAGCACTAGTCTTCATCTGCCTTCTTAATTAGTCCTGCTGTGTGGCTGAGACTCCACATAGGCTGTCATGCCACAGTGAGGACCTATATATTATAATACAGCAATTATATTATTTAGCCTCATACATTCCTGCACGAATGACTGGTTCTATCTTGTATGCTCCAAGCATTTATATTTGGCAAATATGTGGCTGCTGTTTTTAATGACTGAAACTTACTTGTTTCAGTAGGGTTGGTGTATTCCTTTTTCCAGTCCCTCCAAGTGACAAAGCCACGACTGAAATAACAAAAGTGAAAGAGGAGCAGTGACTGAACTCAAATAATTTTTATAATGATCCATTTATATACCATATACTTTCCAGATTCTGGTTCCTTCTCTGTGTGTGGGAAAACTATTTAAAAATTGAATTAAATTTTTGAAGTTAGGGCTTTATTTGTGAAGTTCAGGTGTTTGTGCCAGGATTATTAGGCATGCTTTTCTAGATATGTTCTCTGAGCTCTACTGCTTCCAGTGGTCTCAAATATGATTGAGATATCTAAACATTACTATTATTTCTGATTTTCACCTACCGCATTTTTGGCACCGAAATTAATAATTTATAGGTCCATTTTCGCCATTGAGGGCAGAGATTTTCTTTTTTATCTGGCGTATGTAATTTCAGACTCACACAATATTGTACTCATTGTTAAAATGTTATTGTCCACCCGCTTAGCAAATCTCTTCCAGAAACTTTGGCATTTGGCTTCTAACAGCATGAGAGGAGCTTCACAATTGAGTAGACTGTGAACAGCCACTAAAAAATTGTGCATATCAACAATTCATAAAGCTGTGCAACAAAGTTTATCAGAAACTCATGGTTAACACTTTTTCATGAAAACTGGCTAAATGAAGGTTTCAATCTGAGCAATATTCTTACTGGATCATTGAAGTCTTTTACTGGCTTCAGAAAGTCAGGTGTGGTCTGTGCAGCTGTCGTTCGCCTGTGTCCATGTATGTTAGCACAGGATTTGTGGTTTTATTTTAAATTACTTTTTCTCCCACTAAGAGAAGTTAGGACATCATAAATCATCTTCCTAAGACCAAAAGAGAGGGAAGAGAACAAGCTCCAGTTCATATGTGTAGCAACCATGCACTGAGAGTATCTGCTTCAGAGTATTATAGGTTTCTGTCTTTTTTCACTTCTCTTTAAACTATTCATTAATTTTTTGATTCTCCAAATTCCTTGGGATTATGTGTGAAGCTCTGTTTTATTGCATCTGTAACAGTATACTACAAAAGGGTGAAGGCTGTCAATTCAATGTTAAATATCATCTTGGGTTACAAATATTCTTCCCTGGTTCTCCTCCCAGGTCTATGCTTTCCTGTGTGGTTTTCAAGGTATTAAAGTTACATTACTCTTCTTCTAATTGCCATCTTCTTCAACATGCCATCCATTTACCAGAAATGAGAAACTAATGTGACATAAAAGAGAAGACTTAATCAAATCAGCAAGATGTACACAAGTCTAAACTACTAAATCATGTGTTCTTGTTGTGTCATATTATAGGCCCTATCCTCTGCCCATGTTTAGGTATAAGAACTTACTGAATCATCTCAAAAATGAAAAAAGTAAATTTGAATACTATAAAAGTAACATTATCTCACTGTAGAAGCCTAATTCAATATCATATTTCAGTGAATTAATTTAAATAGAATTTTAAAGGTGAAAATGTGGCTTCCAAAAACACTAAAATATTTTAAATTTTTTCCCTACCTTTCTAAAATCTTCTAAATAAGATGCTTCCTTTTCTTTGGTTTGATATCTTTGGGTTAATTAGTTTCTTTAGCCTAGTCTTTCACTTTAGAATATCCTTTAAAAATAGATCTATTTCATTTTATTGTTAGCGTATTATTTCAGTCTGCTCCAAATTAATCTCCTATGAATGTTCTCGTCCGCGTAAAATTTCGAAACTTTTGGTTGGATTCTAAATAAAAATGATAGTTTTTCAACTTTTAAAAAGTACTGCAAGCCTATAAATTTACTTTTTCATCCCAATCCCTTTTTGAGTGTTGTAATTAAAGGGTTACAATCTGTTCGTTGGGTTTCTTCTTCCATACCGTTTCCTACTATCGAGTAGTCCAGAATGACTAACAAGTATTAGACATCCATCCACTGGGTGTCTGTAATCAGGTGTGGTGAAATCCATCCCGTCCCTGTAGGAACTGGAGAATGTCACATGCAGGTGAGGGAGAAGCCTGTGGTATGACAGAGCAGAACAGGGTCAGTGAATTTGGTTTCTGTTCTCTCTTAGACAGAACTCATAGATTTGGTTGTGGGATCCACCCAGCTTTCCTTGCCAGGGGCAATCATTAGCAGCATAAGGAAGAAACAGGTTAATTATATAGACCTTCACTGTTTCAAATATCCACTTTGGGAGGGTTCCTGAAAAGGCACGAGGATTTGTGGTGGAGCCAGGCCAGCAGATGACAGGCAGAAAGGGGTTGTAGAAAGTTACAGAGGAGCGGCAGGCGGAACAAGGAGTTCTCTGAACGGTTACCAATGGACCTCTGTTTTGTGGTCGTGTGCTAAATCACATGGTCTTAACCTGTTAAAACAGATTTGCCTGAACTGTACTGATAGATGCTAGCAGAGCATCCAGCAGCTGGGAATCCATGTGGAGGCATCAACCCCTCACACAAGGTCACTGGTTTCTCCACCAGGTATCCGCGCAGTGTGTTTGGTGACTGGCTCCCTTATTCAGCCCACAAAGGAGACAGCAAAAGTCTCCTTTATTCCTCCAGTGTCTCCACAGGTGCAGCATCCTTCAGGCACCTACATTTGAAGACAAAAACCACTTGAGAGGAACCTTATTTTGGTTCTTTACCATGTCAATGCAGTTTTTACAAAGAAAGGAATGAACTGACTTTATGTAGTTTCCCAGTCAAGGAGCCTGTTTGAAGGACGAAAGATAGAATAAGTGTTTGTGTGTGTGTGTATATGTGTGTGTGTGTTTTTGTGTGCATGTATGAGGTATAGAAGACTGAAAGCTAAATGAATATGTATGCAACACTGTGCGGTGACATCTGATTGACATTTCTAAGAATTAATTCCAAGTGAGTGGTACAGTGTTCCACATCACGGGTTACCAATGCACGTGCTCTTCCATGGGCGTAACATTTTGTTCCTACAATTCCCATTTGTTATGTGTATCTATCAGCTGAGCGTACAGTAAAGACTGCTATTTAAATTGCTTATTTATTTTGCTGGTTAGTGGGCTTTAATGACCTAAGGACAGAGGACCTACACAGTGCTCTTTAATTTTTGTTGTAATTGTACATATAAAAGCCCCATGCTAACAAGAATCCTTTCACTTTCTCTATGTAAAATGACACGCAGCCTTCACTGGCAAAAATAAAACAAAATTGCTTCAGGGGCCTGATCCTGCAAATATTGAACCTTTCCTGGGACGAGTTCAGTGCTCGTCGTTCCCCTTGAGCTCCAGTGCCTAGCAGCTCCCAAGGGCAGCTGGTAACACTGCTGAGGAACACTGAACATTGCTTTCCAAAAAGGAAGAGGACGGTGCTATTCACCAGATCCCTAGCAATGGATGATACTGTTTAATATGATATCCATTCCCGCTGCTGAGAAAGTTTAGGTAGGCAGAATGCAATTTCTCAAACTGGAATTTGGCCAAGACACTGGGGGTATACTCTAGCTACAAGGGCAATGACATATTTAATCCTGACTGAAGACAATCCTTTGTAATAGCTACATCCTAATATTTTTTTTTCACCACTGTTTTTGAAACCACTCCTCAGCCGTGTCCCAATTAAAAACGAAACCAAGATCAAAATCAAGAACAAAAATTAAAACAAAAAATGGAGATTTGTAATTTCAGTTTGGTTATATAAATACATGTTTCTTACATAGCACTTGGCTGATGTTGTGTTCCCTAACCTATTGTGAGACACTGGTTATCCAGCAGTTCAAGGCTCAGAATCTCCAGTTTGTGTGAAATCATTATATTTCCAGCGTGTTTTCTTTTCTGAGGTTAAGTAAGAAGACAACATATAGAATCTTCTAATGGAATCAGAAGCTCAAGGAAAAAAAAAATGTTTTCAAGCTATCTGGATCACAGCAAAAAAATTGACATGCTTGAGTCAAAAATAACATTTTGCTTTCTTGATGGAAATTAAGTTGAATATTATATTCAGACCATTCTCTGTGACTGCCTGAATCTGCAGAGCCATGTGATAATAAAAACTCTGAGTCACTCGTATTTCTCTTTTACCCAAGTTTTGTGTTAGTGCTGAGAAACTTTTCTGAAAACAGATTTTCGTTTTTGCCTGCTGGCACAAATGTTCTGACTTGAGTTGGCTCAGCCATGGCCTGTGAACCCCAGGTCTCTCCTCTCCAGTGTCAGACACCGCTCCAGTTGGACCTGGTTTACCTTAGGCTTGGACAGGAGCACAAAGGCTTTACTGTTGCTGCAATGGCATTTTTGTACAGTTATGTCAATTTTTTCTTTCATGGTATTTTTGAACACAAAACACAAATGGGCCTTTTCAGGTCCCAAGGAATTGGGCAGCCACCTATATTAGTAAAATGAAGATACAAAGGACCAAATACATCAATGTTCTTCAGTGTTTAACTATTCAATATATCGATGTCCCCTTACAAAGGGCTGTGGGCCATAAAAAAAACCATAATGAATTTCAGTTCTAGTTGAAAAAACAATTGGACAGCTATGATGAATCGTCTCCTATAAAAAGAGAAAATACTGTAACTTTTGGATTGTTTCCAGATCAGACACAGCCCTGCTGCTCGGAGAAGGCTGGGAGCTGGAGAGGTATTTTGGGGGGTACTGACGTGTAAATAAATCCACTGAGCATCTTTTTCTCTTCTGGACTTCTCAGCATTAGAATCACCATATGACAGAGCTCTCCGAGAGAGACGGAGAAATAAACAGACTGCTGATACGTTGCAAGCTGCTGAGTTTATTTCGGGTGGAATCGGGTCTAAGGATACCAAGCCCTGCAGCCTGTGCCCGTCACCCACCTGCCTGAAGGAAAAGATCCTTGTGCACTTTTTTTCCCTTTCTTTTTTCATGAATGCTGTCTCGTTAGTGCTGTGGGCAAAGCCTGCGGTTGAAATTGCTTTGTGATGTCACTTGGTTTGATTACACCATGACACTTGCAGCTGATTGGATGTGAGGAGAGATCTGATTGATATCTTCAGTCCACCTCTGTTGTCATTTGATCCAGGCGATGCTACTGTGGAAGTGGAAAAACGCTGGAGAATCTAATCAGCAGAAAGTCACAAAGTGTGAAGGCACGCGGGTTAACTCCTGATGTTCTTCTTTCTGAATCTGGGCACGGGGTTCTAATGATGGACAATAAGCCATGCCTAGTCTCTCAGTAATTCTTAGCCTTTTCTGAGAGGACAAGCTTGATTTTTTCTGTCACTTCATATGCGTGCAATTCAGAAGTAACTCCAGTAAAGCCAAACAGATAAGCTTTTAAGTGCTGAAGTCAGTATAAAACTGGTTAAAGGAAGGAAATATAAAATCTCTAACTCTGTACTGTGCCTAAAAAGTCATACATACACAGATTTACTACTTTTTGACAAGGGAATGTTAATGCAAAGAGATGATATTGCAGTTTTAAGTTAAACTTCACTTTTACATAAGCCATTAACTTCTATAAGCTTATCAACCTGACTTCTTTTGAACTGTTTGAACAGTGGAATTATCTTCTGTAAGAAATTTTGAAATTACTTGCTTTTCTGAACCCACTTGAAAAAATCAAAATATTAAAAGTTTATTGAAAAAAAGCAAAAAAGCCCTTCTGACCTGAAAATCTTGGGAAAGAAAAGTCAGTATTTTTACCTGAGTGAATTTGTTGTATTAAACTGGATGTTTTTAAAAGTTACACGTTGATTCTCCCAAAATAAAAATAGAGGAATTTTACTGAATCCTGTAGGAATACTATGTTTTGGTAAAACAACATCTGCAGGTAGGAAAATAATATTGATTTCTGAACCTTATAATTCTCCAGCATTTTTATTAATACAGACTTTTAATAATGCTCAATAGATCCTGTACTTGTTGGAAGCACTGTACAGATATGTAATGATGCTTCTAAGATAGCTTAGCACTATTATACACATATAAGTACTAATACACATATTAAGTACTAAAACACCCAAATAAAATAATCTATTTAAAGTAACTCAGTAAAGAAATGGGAATTCTGGAATTAGAAACTCTAGAAATACTAGTTCCCAAATGGGTTTCCATGCTCTATGTGTGTCTGTATGTATGCAGATATGTGTGTGAGTTTCTGTATTAGTGATAGAACAGCTGCAGGTATGTAAATAAAACATAGCAGAAAAGATTCCTGCATGGGTAGAGCATCACCCACCACTTTAACAACTTCTGTCTACCATTTCTTTGTTTCCAAACAGATGACTAAATCTCTGCAAAGCAAAGACAGATGATTTTGTTTGGATACCTAATTATTTGGAAAAGAGAGTGATAAACACTGAGTTGAAACGGAAGTGGAAGGAACTTCTGAGAGTTCAGAAATTTAAGGCAAATAGTATTTGATACATCTCCCCCTCCAAATCTTTGCCCTACTTACAAATAATTTGTGATTGTGAAATAACCACATAAATGCAAAAAAGAAAGGAACCGGAAGCACTCAATCCACATACTAATCACTTCTGAACAACAGAGCTACCTTTGCCTTTGATATTTAATGATGGATGGAGGAACAACTGTATTTTCTGCTCTAAAGGGACCCATTTTCCTCCCTGGTTTTATATAGAGCTCATTCTATGTACTTTTGTACTGAAGTTCACTAAGTATTCAATTATTCAAGAAATATTTCAAGTAAAATTAAATATTCATTTATTTAGAATTCTACCAAAACAAGTGGCTGTCTGCGCACATCTATCCTGTGCACAGCAATGCATGCAGTAAATAAATATAAGAAAATCAGTTAAGTCTTGTTAATATTAAATCCTAGTGCTTTCTTCTTATGGGGTAAATCAGGTTTTCGGAAATTCAACAAGGTCTGTTCTGCTATTGGGTGCTATTACCTGCTCAATATTGATCTTGCTTTTCCCTTTGGATTAGTAACAATTATTCTAAAATACTAGGAATTACTTAAGCCTGAATGTCATTTGTGTTTTTGACCACTCATCATGAGATCAGGTTCTCTTCTGCTGTTCAACATGTTGCTTGAAGATTTATTTGGAATTATATTTTCACTGAAGAATTTCATTTTGTTGATGCAGCAGCTCTCCCTATAATGACAGTTAAGTTTATTTTTTATTTACTTTCTCAGGATATTTTTAGTGGTGACGGATACCTCTCTTCATCTGGGGAAAAGTTACCCTGCAAGATAGTAAAGGGAATAAAAATGTATAATTACGTCTTGTATGTGTAAGGGTCCACAGAAATGCCCCGCTATTAATTCTGTGAGTGAAAAAGAACCTGCACTTAAGCAACCTGCTCCAGTCAGGAAACCTATTGAGTGTTGCACTAAGTTCTGATTTGAAAAGGCATTGATCAGACACTGCTAATTCTTTCACTGTGTTTTATGGGAGTGGGATAGCTTCCCTTCCCATCGAGCTGATGGTAGCTCTGCTATTGATTTCATTTGGAGTAATAGCATCAGCCCAAGTGTCTCTTGCAGGACAATAAAGTACAGTTTATTTAAGTGCATGAGAGGATTTTATGAGACAGTGAAGCACATGGGCTATAGAGAGTAGAAGCAGCAAATAAACTAAGCAAGTAAGACAAACAATTCCAGGCTTTGTTCTTTGCAGTCCACCATCTTTCTGAATTTGTTGATTACAAATCCCCGTTTTTTAATCTCATCAGCCATTAACTGCCCATACTAGTACTTCTTTATTTGATCCATATTCCTTGTCTAAATACCACTTTTCTTCCTAAAGACCATTGTTATGTTTTTACTCCTGAGAAGTTTAATTATTTTTTTTTAAGCTATTGGATTAATCCACTTTCCATGTAAAAACTACCTGAGTTTTCCAAATCATCATAGTATTGTTCCAGCTGTGCTCACTATTATTTTAACAGTTATTTCTATATACTGGTTTACTGTGTGAAACAATCCTAATAATTGTGTTATACTATTTCTTTTCAACTGTATGCATCAGTTCTTCTGCTTCGTTATTCCCTTAGGAAGTTCCCGAGGGCTTGATCTAAAGTTGCCTCTGGGTTTCAGGACCTTTCATTATTATCAAATTGCACTTCCTTTCCTTTCATTTCCTTGTGTGTCAGTGGTAAGAGTGTGCATTGGAGTTTGGTTGTTATTCATCATTTGATCTACTAAATTTAAAACTGTAAACATTGAATAGCTTTTAAAATTCTCCCCTCCCTCCCTTTTGTTTTGTTCATTCACAGGCACAGTGCTTGAAAAATCTACATAATAATAATTAATAAATAAATAAACAAACCTGCACCTTGGAGAACCTTCAGTTGAACGGGAACTATCATGGTTTCTGCTGGGATGGGACTGACTTTCTTGCTAGCAGCTGGTGTACTGCTATGTTTTGGATTTGGGATGAGAATAGTGTCAGTAGCGCACAATGTTTTTGGTTGTTGCTAAGCAGTCAAGGCCTTTTCTGCTCCTCATAGTGCCCTCAAGCAAGTAGGCTGGGGTTGCACAAGAAGTTGGAGGGGCCACAGCCAGGACAGCTGACCCCAACTGACCAATGAGCTATTCCATACCATGTGATGTCATGCTCAGCATACAAAGATGGGAGAAGAGTGAGGAAGCGGAGGACGTTCGGAGCGATGGTGTTTGTCTTCCCAAGTAACCATTATGCGTGATGGAGCTCTGCTTCCCTGGAGATGGCTGAACACCTTCCTGCCAGTGGGAAGTAGTGAATTAATTCCTTGTTTTGCTTTCTGTGCATGGGTGGCTTTTGCTTTACTTATTAAACTGTTTTTATCTCAACCCCTGAGTTTTTTCTCACTTTTACTTTTCTGATTCTCTCCCCCATCCCAGCTGGGGGCAGTGAGGGAGGGACTGTGTGGTCCTAGTTGCTGGCTGAGGTTAAACCGCAAGAGGAACAGAGAAGTACAGTATAGCAGAAGATGAAGAGTTGTCTAATGGTATCACAGACAGTAGAAACGTTATTTTTCCCTGCATTATGTTTGGATTATTGACTATCTTTAATCAACATTAGAGATGTACCTATCTTTTATGAAATTCTGAAAAAAATTGAAAGTCTAGAAACTCAAGAAATTGTCTGTCTTTTGGTGAGATGATAATCCATTTTCTAGGGGTTGGATTCTACACCGTCACTAACAATAAAAAGAGAAGGAAACCTTTGTAATAGAGAGTAAAATTTCCTTTTGGTCTTTCCTAGTTACAACTTGCATTATGTCCCTTCCTACAGACTTCAGGGGTTTGGGTTTTTTAGTTATATTTATTGTGATTAATTCAGGTAACTCATTATTAAAATTTATATTCCTAATCAAGTTGTGTATTATAATTCTTTTATCATTCTTGTTTTCAGTTTTACCAACCTAATCTCTTTTTCAAATATGCATTTTGTTTTGTCCTCAACAATGCCTGAATCATATTTTTTTGCAGTATTCAGGAAAAAGCAGAAAATATTATCTCCAGTAAAAAAAGAAACTGAAAATCCAGGAAAGGATGGATGTTGCTTTTTTTTTTTTTTTTTTTTTTTTTTTTTTGTACATTTTTTCTCTTATATTTTCCTCATAAATATTTTCCCATAATGATAGTATAAAGTAGTAAGAAACAAGGAAAACACCACTTTTCATATTACTTCATGGCATGCTTTCAGTGTCAGACAGACAGTGGTGGAATCATGATAGGAGCAATACCGGTTGTTGGTGGTGGAAATATGAGCAGATATGGATAATTAATTGTAATAGCGGTAATACAATTACTTTCTGCCTACTTACTTGTTGCAAATATTGCCCAACATTTATGATATTTGCTGCTGCTACAAACTTTAGATTATATTCTGCAGAATATATTAAGAAAGCTATAGTTCATTAAGCTGTTTTGCCTTCACTCAGGTTGAGATATCAGCAGAGCTCACTCTCAAAATCTTTGAGCCAAAATTATTAAATAATTTCATAGCATCATGTAGATTTCTTTGAATCTTAGAAGTAGGGAAGTGTGACTAAAGTTACGGTACTATTACAACAGCATAATTTTCGTATGGCTCATTCACGTAGCAGTAAAACAATGGTGGAATATTTAAAAAGAAAAACTCTGGGGGAATATAGATAACAGTTTTAAGAAAGATCCATTTGAACCAGACAATCTGTACTCCATTAAATCAGTCCAGTGTGCACTTCAGAAATGATCAGCAGCTACAAATGGGTTTGCCAAAAATATTTTATCCCCTCCCCTACTTCTCAGACAAAGAGTTTGAGAACACCACAGCTCCATCTTGTTCTGTTTTAATAAGATATCGGGTAATACAGTACTAGAGCTGTTGCAGTGATCTAGCAGGAGTTCCCTGAAGAACCCTGGGAGAATGGCACTCATGCTGTTGCAAACCTAGTAGTACCTTCGAGCACATTTAACTACAGGACATTATTAACATTGAAGGAGCCGGTGAATTGAACAAAGTGTACTGACATAAATCAGGGTACTGTAATCTCCCATTCAGAATAACAAAGAGGGTCATGAGCAACTGTACCTCAGTGTCTTGATGTGTTTATTAGGTTCTCTTCCTATAACTGTAAAATTATTAGAAGGAGCCATGAGATGTCATCATTACAGAGGAAAATCATTTAAATACAGGCAATGATAGATATTCCTTATGTTATATGCCAACAAAACTATTTCCCTCTTGTAATTGAGAGCCTGATTGAAGCAACTGTCCAAAGATGAATCAAGATAAGCCAGAAATGAAATTAATACGAAGGAGGAAATACTACAAAGGATTAGAAAAATTTACAACATGTCCTTCAGTACAGGGTGTCTTCTTTCTATTATCAAGAACACTCTTAACTTTGAGGGCACCCATTTGTGTCTCTGGTTTCTGATGTGCTTGCTTTATTCAGTAACTGACCAAAAGGCTTCACCTTGGTTACATTAATTATTGGTGAATTGCAGGCTTCGTAGTTGTGTAAAGGGTGATGATAGCTGGAGAATTGCAGCTGGTTTGAGATGTGGCAGCCCACCTGCGAAGCAGCAAAGAAGAACAAGAGCGCATCAACCAAGTGCTTCATTCTCTGCAGTGGCTTCATAATTAATCTCAATCAAGATCAACCCCCAAAGGTTTCAGAACTGGAATTTCCTTGTAGCTGTAAAATAAAAAACAGCGGAAAAAGTAAGTTTTCCTAACTTTAAAAGAATCAGTGAACAATCATGTCCAAGACTGTATCCAAATGCTGTTATATTGCAGAGTAAGGTCATGTAGCAATGCTTGGACTGAAATTTAAACAGCCCCATCACTTGGAAATCCTTGCATATAATGCCTCCATACTGGAACTGATTTAAAAAAACTTGACACTAACAATGTTAAAGTTCAGAATGAGCTGGTTTCACTAGATTTTTAAATATCGTTGCTTTAATAATGCATGGGCAATAATAATTTAAATTTTCTCTATAGACTATTCTACTAGGTTAAAACTAAAATAACTTGTCAATATTTATGGTATCCATACATGTCATGAAGAATTCTTTTAACTGTTATTGTCCATTTTGACAATAAAAACAAAATCAAGTCTAAAAATATTGCAAATTGGTTTTATTATTATGGGACTTCTCCTTCTCACTATATTCTGGTTCTTACTTTATTATATTTAAGGCAAAAGCAATAAAAAGCAATTGTTCTGATGAAAGATGTGACATATACATTCCTTCAAAATTGTATTCATGAAAACAATGCCCAGGAGATGGTTTTAAAAGCTACTATCATTACATAATTTCAAGAAACACACATCCTCCGTTTGGCTTAAATCCCGTACAGCTTGCAGATATTTACTTGATTTAACTTTACTGCTAATATGCTTAAGTGAAGTGTGTGTATGTGTGTGCATGTGTATGTGTGTGTAATATTTGCTACTAATGAACAGGGACTTTTCTACTGCAACACTTGAATATAGAGAGCAATTATGCAAAGTGCATATGAGAAATATTTTATACTTTTAGTGCGAATATACAGTAAACTGAAGGGAAATCCTTTTCCCTGTGCTTGATTCTGAACTGATGTATTTTGAGGGACTCTGAAAATAGATAAATGGACAAGTTATGAAGTAAGAAGTGGCAAATGAAGACTTGAAGGTAAGAACTTTATTTATTTGCATCTGGGAATAGGCACTGCCTTTTTTCCAGATAAATCTGCAGTACATTACAAAAGACTAACCTTTTGAAGAATCTATGGATTTAGATAGTGTGGGTAGTTAGGGACAGGCGGTCGGAAGATATCGCGCTGTACGGGAAGATAGGGTCCCTCTCCTGATAGCTATTAGCGTGTAATTTATGATGTGAGCAGACGGAAGTGACGTTGTAAACCCAAGTTATAAAACGCAGTGTTACCTTGCAATAAACGCCATTTGCCGTCCACCACATTGGTGTCTGTGAGCTGATGGCCCGAGCGGCCTGGGGTTGGCCGCCGTGTCGTTCCTGAACCAGGTCGCCACGCCAACGAAGGCAACAAGTGGTGCCGAAACCCGGGAAATGGGGATCGGGGATCGTCGCCTGGACGGGTGAACGGCGGCCGGAGCGGCAGGACCAGCCTGGCGGGGAGGACGCTCCCGGACCCGCAAGGAGGATGGAAGCCCTTGTTGCCTTCGTTGGCGTGGCGACCTGGTTCAGGAACGACACGGCGGCCAACCCCAGGCCGCTCGGGCCATCAGCTCACAGACACCAATGTGGTGGACGGCAAATGGCGTTTATTGCAAGGTAACACTGCGTTTTATAACTTGGGTTTACAACGTCACTTCCGTCTGCTCACATCATAAATTACACGCTAATAGCTATCAGGAGAGGGACCCTATCTTCCCGTACAGCGCGATATCTTCCGACCGCCTGTCCCTAACTACCCACAAGATAGATGTCTGATACAATTTTTAAAATCACCTAAATATTTGACTCCCACTGATTTTAATTGGAGGAGGAGCCTGCATTCCTGTTGAGAATCCTATACATTGCATACCAGTGCTTTTAAATGCTCTTTAAAAACTGTCACTGAATAAAGAATTTTGCATACCTTTCTTTATATGAGAAAATGATATGAGTAGGTCCTATATACACACATTCGTCATTTCAGATCTGGGTCCTAGATTTTCATGTAGAGTACATTCAATTTAGTCAGTCAATATAAAATTTGCATTGAAATTCAATAGATACACATTTGATCCGTAGCTCTTAATAGACAAGTTGAGAGATTTCTTTTTTACATTACTTTATTAATTGATCAGACAGAAAATAAACAGGAAAAGACATCTTTGTTGTCTAATAAGATACAAATTTTAGCACCCATTATAAAAAATTAGCTGAAATGTTATAATGTTTTATAATAAATAATTACAGAGACTTCAGTTCTGGCCAGATCCTATTTGGTCAAGATAGCAAATAAATAACGTTAAGATTTGGATTCATCTTACTGAATGTAAACACCTACAGTACTGACACCTGTGCTTGAGTTAGTGTCCATATACTGCCTTTAAAATGAGCAGAGATAGGGACAAAACATCTTACTAGAACTAAGGGTGTGATTCATTTTATCCTGAATAGACTTCTAAAAGACTGTAGAATATCTCTGCCTATTTGTCTCCACTGACTACAAAGGGACATCCACGTGACGAGGGTAGAAAACGGGGTAGAAATCGTATCTGACTGCATGCCCTGACAGCAGTGGGCTACATCGTTCTAAAAGAAATCTGTGACATGCGTAATTAGCAGCGCTTCATGGAAGCTGTCATTTTACCATTTCTTTGCCTACTTGGTGTGTACCACTTCCAGGGTAAAACTGGACTGGACTGTTTTATTTTTGGTAATTTACATATAGAAACTCCTTGTAACCGAGTTTCTGGCGATGTGAGAAAGAACTCCATTTATTAATTTTTATTTTTTAAGAATAAAGGAGAATTTAGGAATAAGGAGAAGTTATTATGGTATTATATTTCAGAGACTTCTTTTATAAAAACAAACACTAACATTTAAGCCTAAAGTACTGTGTTTGGCATTTTTCTCTTTTAACTTAAAGGATATCCTTGCCAGGCAAGACAAATCACTCACTTCCAGATCCCAGTCAATTACTTCAAGAACTGCTGGAGAGTTTCACTTCTGAAGAATTAACTTTTTAGCTACCAGAGCTCTCAAAAGTGACAAATTGCCTAGCACGTAGCTTAAAAGATCATGGGGTAAAGAGAAATTTAGCGCTGTTTATGATTTCCTCCCTGGAAAGGATTGATTTTATTTCATTGCCATAGAAGCTGAACTGAACACCATATGTTCCAGGTTCAGTATTCAACAAGTGCTCTCGTTACTAGCTCTAGGACTAGCATCAGACACTCTCACTGGAGCTTGAAGTTTATGTTTTTGTGGATGAGCTCTACCTTTTCATTGGTTCTAGATTAGACAAATGAAGGATAGCTCTTTTTATCATTCCCCTGGGGTTCCTGATGAAAAGCAGATGCTTCAGACTTCTCGTTCTTCAGGGCAGGAGGAAGGTCCTCTCAGGTGTTTGCAGGTATTTCCTGTAGTGTTGATGGATATTCCAAACACAATCACAGCAGTAATCAAGAAACCAACATAATAAACTACTCAGTGTAGTTAATCACTAAGTGTCCTAACATAAATAGTGCCTGCAAAAAAATAAAATCCCAAATCTAGGAAGAGCAAACTCAAGGACTCAAAGAATGTGTCAGAATTAAACAATTGGTATTTAACTTCTTTAACATCTCCATTATGACATGTTTTTGACTATAGAGCAGCCCTCTGAAATAGAAATATTACAGACTGGCTTATCTCATGTGCTATCTCCCACCAACATCTGATGCACCATGTTCAGAAACAGACTTCGTGATGATGATGGTGATGATGATAGGATGGTATTTGGAAATAATTTTATCGAATGCTGTCTGAAAAAAATGTCCCTATTTTGTACATACAGTTGGCATTTTCATAAATGAAACAAACACCTGCACGCACAAGCAGTCCTAGCTCATATAAATGCAAAGTTTATGAGTTTGGACATCTGTGTTTGCTAACAGTTGTCACCATAATTTAGAGGGTCTCGGGAAGCGAAGGGTTATGGAATTAATCTTGACATATATTTCTGAAGATGAAGTTTTTTATGTAGACTGTCTGCTACTTGTCAACGTGTATGTGTATATTTTATTAAAATGTACAATGTATTAAGGCATAAACTACTATATTTTATACATGGATATTATTTTTCTATTTGTACAGGTCCAAATTCAAGAAGACATTTAAATATTTATCTATCATGCCTTCAATTACTTCATTTACATACGTTAAATAATTTTCCAAAACAAGGATACTTTTCTGAATCAGGGCCAGAAAGATACTGTTGTTAGTTACGTAGTTATTTCTTTTTATCAGTTGATACAATAAAGCATGCATATCTCCTTAAGGTTACAAAAATGTTATTCTATAAAATCCAGTGATTTCATTGGCTGGCTAATTGATTTTCAGGAGAGAATCAAGAAATGACTATCTCATTAACAAGCAGAGCTTGGCAGACAGGATCCACTGGTTTAGCCAGAGGGACAGAAAAACACACAGATGGAAGAATAAAAACCACGCAAACAGAAAATATTGTAGCCAAAGGCTCCAGTCATTGTTCAAACTTCTCTAACCTGTACTTTAAGGTATTTTTAATCTTATCTCTTTTTATTTACAGTGGCAGATAAAGCAAATATATAAAATGCTACATTGGTAGGAGAACAGGTTGTTTTGTTTATTAAGTCAAAGTGAAATGTTGATTTACACTAAGAACATAAAAAAAGCAAAAGGGAGATGATTACAGCTTCACTTTGGCTGCTCAGATTCTAATAATCTTCTATATGTAATGAGACTGGGGAATGGAGAAGCCTTTTCCTGACAATGCTGGCAGCAGGATAACTTCTACACGCTATTGATTTTTCTTCATTGATTGTAATCTTCCTCTTCCTGAGCGTCTGTCTTTGCTTCTCTGACATATTGAACACTGAATAGTCCCTGAGTAATTCTTGAACAGTTTGGGATCATTTTTATTTTCACAGGACAGTTGAGACCAATGGAGTGATTTATGTATACTTTGGAAGGCAAAACAAAACAGTACTGCTCTGGGAATAAATACGGACACAAAGATTTTTTTTTTTTTTAAAAAAGAAAAGCATCTCCCCTCTTCCCTCCTCTCCAACCCCCCTTTACTTCCACACTCCAATAATTTCATAAGTATCTGCCAAATCATGTAGAGGAGAACAGTAAAGCATAAACAGCTCTCACAGCTGTGATTTCAGCCATGATTGATGATGAAATACCACTGGAGGGATAGCAGGAAAATGAATATTTATTAATGATATAAAGTGCCGCTGGTTTAAAATCCAAAGAGATCCATCATTTTATATCCATGGGATGTATGCATTGAAAGCGGAATGTTCAATAAAAGGAGCCAAATACCTTAGTCAAAACATAAGTAATTCCAGTGGGCTGCTGATTGAATTCCTTTCTTAAAGTGAGCTAACCATAGTGGTTTTCATAAAGATTTTATTCCCACTTAAGCTACCATTAACATTACATGAATAGTAGATCATGTAGGCCTAGCCTAGAAAAAAACTGCAGTAGCAATTGCTTTAGCATATTATAAAAACACATAGCTATGCACAACTATCATCCATATAATACTAACATGCAATTTACAATGATTTTCTGCAAAGGTAAAGGCTCCACAATTGTTTGATTTGTAACAGTTGACTTTTTCTGCCATGACTTCATTAGTTTTTATTTTATGAAGCTGATAGGTCAGATAACCTGTACCACACTGCTACAGGCAGCTTTGCATATCTTTTATTCACAGCAGAATTTTGCTCTGAATGATCCTAGTCTTTTAGAAGTTAAATAAGGCAATTTCTGGCTTATCTGATATGCAAAACACTTTTTTTTCATTTTGTTTTGAAAAAGGAAAAAAAATCAAAAAAAAATCCTTGTGCCTTTCTCTTTTGAATGGAGGCCCGATTAGGAAGTATTGTCCTATGCTGATCCTTTTTTTTTCTCTGATGTTTTTCCAGCCTGTTATATGGGATGAGCTTGTTCAGACAATAAAAAATGTAGCTGCTGTGCTGACAGCAAAGGAGAAATTGACTGATGGAATTCAACTGCATAATTTAACATACGGCTTTCAAGTCAGGCTGGAAGTTCCAGAATGTTAAACTTTGGCTAATGGATAGTGCTGAGAAAGGCAGGGTTCAGAGGAAGTCTAAAAATGGATCAAAAGCATACTCTTGGCTAAAAATGGAAACAAAATATTTATTTACTTTGATTTGGGGAAAGAAAGAAAGAAAGAAAGAAAGAAAGAAAGAAAGAAAGAAAGAAAGAAAGAAAGAAAGAAAGAAAGAAAGAAAGAAAGAAGGAAGGAAAGGAAAGAAGGAAGGAAGGAAGGAAGGAAGGAAGGAAGGAAGGAAGGAAGGAAGGAAGGGAGGAAGTATCCCTGTATTCAGTGCTGGTGAGGCCACAGCTTGAATACTGTGTTCATTTTGGGTGCCACAGTATAGGAGGGACATTGAGGTGCTGGAGCGTGTCCAGAGAAGGGCAACAAAGCTGGTGAGGGGTCTGGAGAACATGTCTTATGAGGAGTGGCTGAAGGAATTAGGATTGTTTAGCCTGGAGAAGAGAAGGCTCAGGGGAGACCTTACCGCTCTCTAAAACTACCTGAAGGGAGGTTGTAGTGAGGCGGGAGCTGGTCTCTTCTCCCAAGTAACCAGCGATAGGACAAGAGGAAACAGGTTCAAGTTGCGCCAGGGGAGGTTTAGGCTGGACATTAGGAAAAAATTTTTCACTGCAAGAGTTCTCAAACATTGGAACAGGCTGCCCAGGGAGGTGGTTGAGTCACCATCCCTAGAAGTGTTTAAAAGTTGTGTAGATGTGGTGCTGAGAGATATAGTTTAGTGGCAGCCCTGGTAGAGTAGGGTCAATGGTTGGACTAGATGATCTTAAAGGTCTTTTCCAACCTAAACAATTCTATGATTCTATGATTTGAAGGACGGAAGGATGGAAGGACGGAAGGACGGAAGGAAGGAAGGAAGGAAGGAAGGAAAGAAAGAAAGAAAGAAAGAAAGAAAGAGAGAAAGAAAGAAAGAAAGAAAGAAAGAAAGAAAGAAAGAAAGAAAGAAGGAAAGAAGAAAGAAAAAGAAAAAGAAAAAGCAAGCATCTAATTGATACTGTTGGCATTTGGACAGTGAGAAAAAACGCACACGCTGTACACAGCAAGAGGAGAATCATTACATCATATAAAATTAAGAGGAAGCAACTGGACAGCAAGTGATCTCTTCCCTTTTACAAACATTGCCCTTATTCAAACTCAACAGAGCTTCACCAGATCAATGGGTTCAGTATCATGCTATATGTTCACAGCCCTTGGTTGAAAACCACCTGCATTTCTCACTGTATTTATTATTGTGTTACCTGGGCTTTACAGTTGCCTAAATAATGAGTCCATAAAGGACAAGTGCAGGCAGTAGGGCAAGGAGATGGGAGAAGAGGAGAGAGTTTTGGTGGCTAAACCCCTGGAGAATCAGATGTTTATTGCTGCTGGAGAAAGAGTGTAAAATCCAGACTTGATTAAATAGATCTGCTATTTAATGACTTTTTGCCATATAGTCTCATTTTAAAAAAGGATATAGGAGCTAAAAGGTTAAAAAGAGTGAACTGTTGTAGCACAACGAATTATTGTAAAAGCAAATGAGCCGTACACAGCTTTGCTCATCCTGAGTGCTGAGCCAGCATTTTGCCATCGCTGCCTTCCCAAGTTATTCCCAGCAGCTGCAGTGTGTAAGGAAGGTTAGAAGTATCTTTTCTGAAAAACAGCCACTCCTGTGTGAAATACAGTATAAAGTTAGCACTCATTTTGGGAAGAATAATGACAGTGATCTGTGTTTTCATGTAAGGAGATCAGAACATTTCCTTCAGGCTAGCAAACATATATTGCAAGCGTAGGTGAACTGAAAGACACAGAAATCAACTAGTGCTCATAATGACAAGGGCTTCGATTAATTTTGTCTAATGTTAGGGATGGGATTCAGTTTCTTCTTTAAACACCTGAGTCTCAGTTCTGCCTATATGGGCATCCGCGGCCATTTGAAATGCCCTAGAGTATCCTTTCTGCTGTCCTGCTGCCTATGTGGATGGATATACAGATCCATCATTTGGCAGCTCTAGTGGCTTTAGATGTCCAGGTGGTGCTCTCAGAGATAGGTTCATCAGGTAGCTACAGAGCCCAGGAGCATTCCCCCTTCCTGGTCTGATAGTTGCAAGGCTGCTGCAGTTCCTTGTCCCCAGGTCAGATCAGTAGAGAGGCACATGTACACACACATACACAAAACATAAACAGAACTGGCCCCACAGAGGAAAGTGAGCATTTATTGCCATCTGCATAATCACACTCAACACTCACATGTGCGTGAGCAGCAGAGGTGCTCCATCCTGCTCCTCTTCTCCAGCCGATCTGCGTTGAAGCCTGCTGGTGGGATATAGACACACACCATGTGGGTCTCTACAGGAGCCGGCCTCATTCAATCTACTCAGCAGCTGGTTCCCAAACCCCGATGCCCTCCAGTTGCTCATACTGAACTCTCAAGGCCATGAATTTCACAGCCAAGAGCAGGGCACAGTCAGACCAGTGTACTGAAACCCAGCCCCCTTTGTCCCCTATTTTCCCACACTTTTCTTCCCTGGTACCCCTTGATCTCTCATTTGCCCACCTTTGGTCCTTCTCCTATATGTCCCATAATAGGTTTTGCACCTTCCCACAACCCTTTAAGCACCCCACAATAATTTCCTACACAAACCGAAAGTCCTCTTCCCCTGCTTCCCATACTCAGCCCTGTACTCCTGTAGACAAACATTTCTTTTAACATACAAGCGCTCAGGGGGAGAAGAGCTCTCCCATGGCTCGTCTTGGTGGGGTTCAGACCAGGGACAACAAATGGATTCAAGGGTGACGACACTTAGATAACTTTTAGGCCTTTAAAGGTAGATAAACCAAATCCCATCCAAGGAGTGAATTGTACGTTGGGGCCTGGAATGCTGGACTGTATTGGGTCTGGCTGGGATGGAGTAGAATTTCCCTCACAGTGCTGGGCTTTGTATTTGCAGCTGGACCTGTGCTGGTAACACACCAATGTTTTGGCTGCTGCTGAGCAGTGCTTGCACAGCATCAGGCTGTGTCTCCAGCATCCCTCCCCCCACCTCCACAAGGCCAGTAGGCTGGAGGTGGGCAAGAGTTTGAGAGGGGACATAGCCAGAACAGCTGACCCAAACTGACCAAAGGGATATTCCGTACCATATGACATCATGCCCAGCAACAAAAGCTAAGAGAAAGGGAGGGGGAGTGGGAGGGGAGAGAAGTGGGGGCATTTGTTATTAAGGTGTTTGCCTTCCAAAGCAACCACTACACATATGGAGGTCCTGCTTCCCAGGAACTAGTTGGTCATCACCTGCTGATGGGAAGTAGAGAACAAGTCTTCATGTTTTCCTTTGGTTCTGTGTATCGCCAATGCTTTTCTTTATTAAACTGCCTTTATCTCAACCCGTGAGTTTTTAATCTTATTTTCTCCCCCTGTCCCACAGAGGACAAGGAGTGAGGGAGCAGCTTGGTGGGCACCTGGCAGCCAGCCGAGGTCAACCCTCCACAAGGACAAATGATCTTTGTCCAAGTCATGTGATACGACACAGAATTATTTGACATCTGAGAGAAGACTGCCGCCTGTGTTTCTGGACTTTGGATCATGTGTTGTCTTGACAATATAGGGTCAAAGAAAAAAACAAAGAAAGAAAGAAGGGCTTAGGACCAGAAATGCAATACCTAACTTTGAAGGACTTCAGCACATAGCTGAATATGCAGTCGGGTTGAATCAAATTCAACTTCTTGCATCCCTCTGCAGCTGTCTAACCCTGGAAGTACCTAAAGTCACACAGGACTCCCCCTGGTCAGCCAGAATTTCCTTCAGTTCCCTCATTGAATGGTAATTGGGAAAATCTGTTGAGTCCCACCACTGTGCGCATCTCAGCTGAGGAACCTGGGGAGCTGGTGCAGAATGCATGAACTCAAGAAAAGGAAACAATTATGAGGCTGGTTTTATAGTCATGTGTCTCAGGGTTTTTTTTTAGCTGGTGAGACATTGGTGTGGATCCTTTTGTATTTACAGCTACATATGTAAGGAAGTTTAAGTCCCTCAAATTCTCCTATCTTAACTGCCTCCCCAAAATGTCCAGACTAGTTTGCTGTCCTTCCAGTCTTGAAACTCTTGCACTCTTGCCTGCAGACTTCAACAGGTAAGATGAAAAGAGACCCAGTCATT
This sequence comes from Burhinus oedicnemus, assembly GCA_008921705.1. Lineage (NCBI taxonomy): Eukaryota > Metazoa > Chordata > Aves > Charadriiformes > Burhinidae > Burhinus > Burhinus oedicnemus. The sequence continues at coordinate 487,353 of VFFE01006842.1, forward strand.
GTACTCTCAGGGACAGATAATAATTTCCTGTCAGCATATTCTTAAGAAAGCAAAGTTATTAAAAAAGAGACAAGAAGGGTATAGACACCTATACGGCATGTACACCTGCAAGAGTGCCCCTTTCAAATACCCTCTTACGTACATGCAAAAAAGAGGCTGAACCTCCTTATTGACATGGATAAGGCCTTCAAAAGGACCAGAGGGGTAAATGTTTCAAGGCATTTAAGTGTTTCCAGAAATTTAACAAAAAGGGAGATGGGCAGTTGACCTGTAAGGGAAATGGGTGCTCTAGAGGCTAAAGATCTGCAATGGGAAAACAGAAAGGTAAAGTAATTTTTAGCCTATGCAAAAGATATCCAGCTTACTTGGGCTAACTTGCTTTGCTATACCTATATTTTCCCATCTATTAAAGTAACTATAATAGAGGTCAGCTAAAGACAAGTACAAAAGCATATCCCGTAGGATGCAAGAGTTGAAGGTATTAATACTTTTTAAGCTCTAATGATGAAAATATGGATGATTTATTTCTTTTGCTTGCATTTGGTTACAGAATATCAGATTCCAGTAATGCACTGGTTAATAATATAAAAAAAAAAAAGCAGTAGAGAAGTGGAAATAATGAAGCTGGTTAAGATTCTGTTGCTTCTCACAGGGGAAAAAATGGCTTTATTGTGATTCAAGCAGAGCAGCCAGATTTCAAGTATTTGATACTAGCAGGTAATGGGAAATTACCCAGGTTTTTCTCGTATTTCTGCTCCAGCATCTTAACTTGAGCACCCTACATCATTCTATTTCATGGGCTCTGACACTTGGTAAATGGGTTTAAAAACTTTTAAAAAGAAGGAAAGAAACCCATAAAGCCCTTTTGTTTTGAGCTATTATAATCACAATTTTCAGAAAACAGCATCCGTATCCTGGGCTGATGGTATGTTACAATGGCACGTCACATCTGGATATATCAACCATATAATATTGTTTGACTGGCAGCAGCATTGCCAATTCGAGGAAAGGCACCTCTAACTGAGGCAGCATTTCCAAACACATTTCTACTCCCAGCCTATAACATTTGCATGTCTGCCTCTTGGGCTCTGTATTGCTCTTTTGGCTGGTAAGGTGATGAAAATCAGGCTTCAGTAAGGGAATATCCACAGTGCTGTCAGGGCCTCCAGGACCAGAGCCTCAATAGATGTATCTAAGCTACCTTTAATCTAGATTTCTTGGGTTTTTTCTAGATTTCCCTGGAATAAAGGTATTAACATAGTCAGGTTTGGACAGCCAGTATTAAAGTCACCAGTAAAGCTGTGAAAACTACCTGTACCCAAACCTGCTTGTGGAGTGCTGGGGAATCTTTTCTCCATTCAGTGCGTGAGGGTTAAATATTTACACTTCTTCACCAGAAAATCAGCTTGATCTGATCGGTGCAGGTCCTTGTATGTCCCTTTTCTCTATCATATTTCTTGCTGCACACTGGCTGCCTGCATTTGCTCTGAGGGCAGGTAAGGACCATTTATGAGAACCATTCCTGGAAGGAACCAGGCAAATATTCTTATAAACTGCAGAGGTCACATCTACCTTTTATAGGGAAAGCTTTAAACTGTTTTCACTTTTATTTGTGAAGTTCACACAACACAGTTAGTTCTAGATGCATATTTTGTGCTTCTGTAGCCAAAACAGTGATTTCCAATGCCATGAAAAGTTTATTGAAAAACTGTACCCACAATCTCTTGTTTAAGGAGTATTTAGTCAATGATTTAAGTATTTTCAAAGAATAGTCTTCAAGATAATCACATAGTCTTAAAATTTAGCAAGTATAATTTCTGTTATTCCTTTATGTGAAAAACTGTTAAACCAGTCCTGGAAGCAGAACGAAACAGTACAATTTAAGTGACGGAGACAAATTGCTAAGAGTAAACAGTCGTGTTGAAAAGTCCTCACTAATCCAGATGACGACAGATAAACCAGACCATTTGGTGTGTGATGAATAAAGTCTGCATTCTAGCTCTTAATTAACATAGTGAAAACACAGGAAAGGTTGACATCTACTCGGGGTAAGATTCATCTCACCTAACTTTGGATACCTACAAAGCAGACATCTACAACTAAATGGCTGTCTAGACTCAGTCTTTAGCTGATGGAGGGGCATAGACACTTCTAGAGCTTTTTTTCATTTCATCTGGTTTCTTACGTTAGGATGAAATTAGCTGAGCTCTAGATGTGGCAATTTCTCTCCATCAGGTATGAAAGGAGCATATTCACTTTCGTCATTGATGCAAATATCTGCACTGTAGGCATTTGTATTTAGCCAGATGAATCATGCTGACGGTGTCTGTATGATTTTAACTCTTCCTCATCCTTTCTGATGTAGACTTATTTTTACTTGCATTGACACAAAATAAGAGAATTTCGTTTCAGAAAGGGGTATCCATGACAGTACACAAAGACCAAGTCAAGCAGCACTTAAAAGGGGAGGATTCTGCACTCTTTACTGTTCCATAGTTCTTTCTGCTTCAGAGACATCAAAATAACAGGAAATTACTGTATTTTTTGACCTTCAGCTCTCCTAATCTTTATTACTAACAAATCGGACAGCTGTGGTAAGACAGAAACAAAACGTATATGCAATGTATTCCAAATCAAATTTTGAAATCTTGACATTTAAGGAAATTGCATTTCATTTTCGTGCCGCTGTTTTAAAAGCGCAGGTGAAATTTCTCTATTTTATTTTTAAATCAGAAGGCAAGACCTTGAAAATGTGTTTCAAACAAGGTTAGTTTTGCATCTAAATATGTAAAATAGCAAAAGCTGATATGACTTGAGGAAGCAAAAATGTGGGATTCAGAGCTGAGCCCTTGAAAATTAGTAAATGCCTGTGTTATCATGTCTAGATAAACCTTATTTTGACCAGCCTATAAGTGCACTATAATAACACTTTTAGTTACATCAGCGTACTTTTTACTTTTTTTACAGGATTTCATTCCTTCTCTTTTGTACATTGCATAGGATGGATATTGTGTTTCAAAGACATTGATAAATCTGCCATTTGCTATCTTTCAGGGACACGCTTGGGAATTTTTAAGACAACCTGAGTATCTAATAATTCATAAATATTTCCTGTAAATTTTAATTAGTGATGTCCAGGACCTTCAACTTTCTTTAATGCCAGTGTGAGCAGGATACACTCACCTGTTCCTCCTCTGCTAAAGTCATGCCATATATACCTGTGCCTCAAAGGACTGTCTGTAGTCATCATCATAACCAAGTTCATGAAAGATATTTTGGTATTTTCTGGAATCCTCAGCTTTAAATTTTTGACTGATTTAATGGCATTTCCAGGACTTCACTTCTGGGTGTTGGTTATGGCAGAAGCTTATTGCTGTTCAGAAAGTGAGATGAGGCTCGTCCTGTCCCCTCAGATCAGCAGGGCCAAGCTCAAATGCTGCAGCTTTCTTCTTCCTGTATCATAAGTAGAGGTGGTTAATAGGAAAATGACAATTATAGCTACCTTATGGACAGATATTTTACTTTAATGCCTGTAATGTGGCCAGATGCCATGGTATAAATAACACAACGAACAAACAACTATAACAGCACTAATGACCTTGTGAGACAGTTTGCAAAATGCAAGGCATTTAAGCTTGCTCCTATTCAGTCTTTTTAAGAAATTGCACTTACCTTCCCCCTGTGAGGGAAGGGAGACAGCAAGTGTGTTCTTTATAGGCACCAGGATCCTCATGGGATGTAAAAAATTATGCATAATGGAGCTGTCAGGAAATTTTCATATTTAGACAAGAAGTTGACAAAGTTTTGGCTTTTTGCCAGTTCTTAAGAATTCTGTCATTCAGAAGGTGAAAAGTATGTGGTTTTTTTCTTCCTGTCCAAAGGCTTTCCTCCTTCTTGACCAAACATAACCCTTTACATTTTAACTCAGCCAGAAAAAAAAATAAATCTGAGACGACACAAATGCAAAACTCTTGCTGTCCTCCAAGCTCTGTGTGAGAGCCACAGCAGAAAAAAAAAAAAGTGTGTCATGCACTTTTCATTACCAGTATGCTGCAGAAATGATTGATATTTTCATACTGTTTAGCCCTCACCCATCTACCGCAGCTTTAAAATAAAAGAAATGTTGCCAGCACTTTTCATATTGAGGGGCTGCAGGACCGCTCCGGGCCTCCTTGCAGCCGTATTGCTGAAGGTTATTATTAATTGTCTGTCTGTTAACCTGCTTGTGGTGCTCAGAGGTGTCTGATGGCTGGAACTTTATCATGCGAATACAACTAGCGAAGGAATACCTTGGCTTGATAACTTCAGGACATGACGCTTCCTTTTGAAATTTGAGAACTCAAGGCATTTTCCTTGGCAGGGTGTGTACAGACAACCTGCCATTATGATTGATTGCATTCATGGAGCACTTCTGCCCTTGTCTCATTACTGAAGGATACATCCTTGGCTCCACGCAGTTCCCTTCCATTGTCTGGCACCTTCCTCCTTTAATGAGATTTAAATCTGTTGCAGGTACTTTCAAGCAGTCTGAGAAACTCTTATCCTTCTTTCCACTCCGTGTTAACCTGTGGGGATAGCAGTTGATGTGCTGTGGTCCGGTTGCCCTGGACTGTGCCAGAAGATAGAGCTCACTCTCTGCCTCCCCTTTGAAATAAAGGAAAAGTGCTGTAAACACGAGTCCCTTCTCAAATACGATATTCAGATTTCAGCCACCAGCTCTGCCTCATGGTCATTATCTACAGAACACAGATTTGGGGTGGGCTTTAGATGAATCTCTTCCATCTTCAAAATGATGCAAAGAAAGCTCTTAATTTGAATTTTCACACACTTAGAAGGTATGTAACACATACAGAACTTGTGCAACTACTGAATAAAGTACCTTACTATATTTTCATTGATTGTCTTTGTGTGAATCACACATGCCTATTATTAATTCAGCTTCATAACAGTGTTTTTTCACGATGCCTTGCCACCCAATTACCCCTCAGAGAAGACCTAGACTTATAGTCCTGTCACTGTCACAGGTTCCTTTTGAGCTGTCCAATCCAGTACAACTAGAATCAGAAAATAAGACAGATCAATAGGACAAAATACTTCCTAGAAGAAAAGAGGATTATGGTCAGTTCAATTCAAGACTTTGGTTTGCCTAGGCTATTTAATTCTTTCAATAAGATATATATGGTTTTAAACCTTTTGCTATTTATGTAATGGCTTATGGTAGGGGTTTCTTTCCTATCAGTAAAATTGAATAGTATTTTACTCTGGGTTACTCTTCCTTGCTCACCACATGATCCCAAAGGAACAAATTTACAGTACTTAGCCTGACTCTTGGATAATCCTGTGAGGATGGTACATGTGGTGCTGCTGGTAAATATACTGTAGCTGGAATGAGACCACTCGTGAAATAGATGAGAGGCTTTCTATTCTATGGACAAAAGGGAAACTAGGAGCTGGTATTACTGCTGCCACTGCTCGCACCAGTAGCTGTGAGAACACAAAACCAAAGAAAATTTGGGAGCTATTGCTTTAAGGTATCTGGAAATAACATTCCTTAAACATGTTCTTTTCTGATGCTTCATTATACACAAGCAATTTAAATTGCTACTATTCATGTTTTCTATACAATTTCAGTCTCTGATCTTTCTCTTCCTTGTGCAGTTGCTATCCTTTCCCTGATAAGAAGGTGTGTGTTATAATTCTGTGTTTAATATATTTGCATTCTTTATAGCTCATGATTGGTAATTATACTTTTCCTATTAATAGACTTCTTTCGTCTTTCAAACATTATCTCATTGGATTCTGGCAAATCCTTTTAGGCATACTACGACTTCCAGACTTCTGTTACCTAATCTGTCTTCCTGGCTAGTTTTAAAGTAAGTATTCTTTTTTTTTTTTTTTTTTTTTTTTTTTTTTTTTTTTTTTTTTTTTAGTCTTTTTTTCATTTTTTCTTTGCTGTGTTTCTGGAGAGGTGAGCTATTTGAGATTGCACTTCCTCTAGGTAAGATACTGTATCTAGCTATCGACTTTTGCTTAATGATTGAGCTTTCTATGGACACAGCTTGTCAATTCCTCATAGCTAAAATTTCATATCAGATTTTTGTCATATGAATGTCCCTTTCGTGTACAATTAAGAAACCAAAGAATTACAGTCAATTGTGGGCAAGTGTGTGAACTGTTGCAGGCTTCTCTGAAGAGACTTACATACTGTTTGGAGTCAATCATATGGTCTGCAGCTGCATGTTTTCGTAGGTTAATACTGTAGCAAGACCTTCTGGAAATAACTGCCATAAATAGATTGTTGGTAGAAAGAACTGAACACACCTACTGTTGGTCTGAGAGAAATAACTATTATAATTGGTGCTTTCTGGTCTGTACAACCCCTGGGAGCCAAGGACTTTCTTCTCAAAAGAATTCTGTAACAATTACACCCAGGGGCTGTGTGTATGTCATGACATAAAACACAGTCTGAATTAATTATTTAGTATGGTGCAGCCCACTTTGACTTATAAGCTATAAAAAGCCCGCCTAAGAGAGAATTAATTATTGCTGGAAATAACATATAATTACAATGTTGCAGGGAAAAGATAAGAATTAATGTGCCAGGTGTAAGTAGATTAGACCAGCTTGACAGAAATGAGCAACTAAAAAAGAATTTATAGATGAAAGCTTACAGCCATTGCACCCATAGTGACTGGAAAGCATTACCATGTGATGACTGCTTAGTGGCTTATGCGAAATGAGATATTGGCTTTAGACTCATTGCTCAGAGACAGGTCTCTGTGTCACAAATCTGACAACAAAATGGAGTGAATGGAATGTCTCATCAGAGAAACAAGGAGAGAAAAAGCTTAGAGGCTAAATTATACTTATTTCCCTTCTTGAAATTGTCTCCTTGGGTAGGAGTTGAGAAGTCTTGTGGCAGGGAAAGGGGCTTTGTGGGTAAACACATTTCAGTCTGTGTTTCTGTGTTTGTCCAGTGGTGCAGGACTATGAACTCCGCAGTGGAGAGCCAGCTGCTTTTCATGAGGAAAAAAAAAAAAATGCTGCTTTATTCATGGTCTATCAAATAGGGTGGAAAGAAGAGGAAGAGAGAGAAAAGAAGGAAGTTTTCACATGGCTCGACACTTTTCCTAACCATCTCATCTTCTTGTTTTGAAAAGGAGCATTTATAATATTCTGCTCTTTGACACCTTGGAGAGGCATTCATCCCAAGGTTAACGCGTGTTTTGCATGGTTCCAAGGTCAGTGTGAGAGAAGTTATCTTAACCTGCTGTGTGGAGTCTAATTAGGAACATCAACACCTTGAATGAACATTGAAGACCATTGTACTGATGGTTTTCTTCTACCTGGCATTACAAGCTGACTTCACTAAGTCATTACAGATAATTCAGAACTTCATAAAACCAAGATTTTGAAGAATTTAAAGAACTGGTGTGAAAGACGAAAGAAGAGCCACTCAACGTAGGTAGTCTATGCAACAGTATGGGAGAAATGAACAGCTCACTGGAATGAGGTAAACATCCCTCTAAGCATGCCTGATTCCATCTGATGGATACAGGAATTGGGCAGAATTGTACATAATGTATACAATTTTCGAATTGTTCAATTATTAGCAAAGAGTCAGTAGGCTCTGCACCTGGGTCCGTCTTCAGGATGACATAAAATTGGAGAGTTTAATCTTTCCCCATTTCCTGCCTAGCTTATCTGCAACACTGATTTTTCTCTTTTAGTGTTGTAATAGTGTAATATCAGGCACATGATTAACTCAGCAGCCGATCACAGCTACTCCAGGTTGCCTACCACATGCCACCTTTTGCTATGTTAGGACTTAAGACCAGGAATCATAGCAGCTTCTCTAAGAGATCAGTTTAGTAAGAACTGCACTAAAGGCACCAAAACCCAACATCATTTTTTGTGTTGCTAATAGATTTTAGATAAATTTGAGGCTTAACTTTCGTTTTTTCTTTGGTTCACAAGTTGCTAAGCATTTTTCCAGGACTGGTTAAAAAAAAAAAAAAAGACATTATTACATTATTTACATCATCCATACTGTCACTGTTGATAGTAGCTTGTTCCCTTACTTCAAAACTGAATATTAGTGGTTCAGATAAAACAGAATCATTCCATTCCACTTACAAAAATTGTCTGACTTTTATTCCAGTTATATGGAACTAAAATTAAGACTTTCAGGAACATGGTTTAGTAGAATAGAATGTACTGACTTTTTAAAAAAAGTTTTAATGAAAAGACACTCTGGCCTTCTAGTTTTCATTATAATTCCTTTGAGTTTTGGGGAGATAAGCCTGAAATCAGTTAATCTTATGCTGATGTGAACCTATGTGAAGAGGACCTCTGGAGGTTTGCTTACCATTGCTTAATACTTAAATAACTAAAATGCTAATATACAGATCTAATTTTTGGTTGATTGTCTCACAGAGATTGCTAGATGTAATGCACTTTACAACGTGAACCAATCCATTGTTTTGATTTCAACTGTATTGGGCCATGCATAATTATGATTGATTCTTGTGAGCACTCACAAATTCACATAATGAAGAGTTTAGTATAGCAATAGAATCAATACAGAGTAAAGCTTTGTCAATGTTATTTAAGACTTTACAATTAAAATCACAAAAATATCTCCCAGAAGTTAATGTTTCAGTATCCACATTAACATTCCCCAGTTGCTGTTTCACTGGCATTCATTTTATAACAGAAAGAGACAAGAATATAAATAAGAAGAAAACCGATATGTGTTCATGCCTACATCCACATGGTAGTGTCCTAATTGCCACTCACATAGAGATGATTGAGTTAGTGGTAAAGTTTGCAACAACACTGTTGTTCAGGCTTGAAAGGAAAAAAACCTGTTCACAAGAACCCAGGATCTATATGGTCTTGTGCTACATCGCCAGTTGAGACTGCACTGCCATTCCATAGACCTCTCGGTTGACTAGGACAAATTTGGGCGTATCTCTGTCATTTGCATTGTGTATGTGGATTGTATAGCCTATAGGTATAGCCTATATGTATAGGCTGTATCAGAACTTTGTCTAAGGGTCAAGCCTTGGAATTTGATTTTTGGTACTATCGAAAGATTGCAGTAGTCTCTGACATGTTTCAGTTTATGCAACCTGCATTTCTCCAAACATTTCCAAGCCACAGTGCAAGACTCAGACCAGGCCAGGGACGAGTCACACTGATTATTTTCCAGTGGCTCTCATATTTGGTAGGCTAGGAGAATTCAATATTACGCATGTGGGTCATTCTATGCCCTGTTGTTGCAATGCCATAAGCATGTTGCTTTATTAGTATAGCTGTAGAATACCTAAATACCAGCCAGTTTGGCTCTCCCGTCGTTATCTCTTGTCTCATCTGGGTTTGAATTTTGCATCTGTATATGTTTTGTGAAGCGGGACATTTTGTTTCCTCTGTACTTTTCTGTTCAAAAAGGGACAACTGAAAACAAACAAACAAACAAACAAACTAGAGGAAACTGTTTAAACGGCCCTCTGTTTAAACATGCTCCACGGAAATAAGAGCACACAACAGGAAGGTCTTTTTTGATCATCAGTTCCAGCCCCCTGCTGCCACTGGCACAGACATACAATCCCTCCCATAAACGGATCAGGCTTCAATGATTGCGGTTAGTCTCTGAAGTCCCCAGCTCATTGAGTTGAATAGGTCAGCTTCCCGTCTCGTCACTGTCAATATGTGACAAGACTGTTTTCTGAAAGTTTTTAACATAAAGGAAGGACGGGGTGGAGGCAGGGTAAGAACACATTTTAAAATGGAAGATTGATTTTGCAGATTAGCATGATTCTGGGAAGACACTGGCAGGTTTCTTCCGTAACCACAATTATTTTTTGCTAATCATATCAGGGGTATTTGGGGGTGGATTTTGTAATAATACTTTCGTGAATCATAATATGTTCTTTTCACGTAAATTGTCTAGGCAAAAGGCTGGAAATTATCAGCTCCTGTAAAAACACATATCATTTTGAAACTCTTTAATGACATTCAAATGACAGTTGAGACTACTTCAAAATCTGAGAGCTTCAAAATCTGACTGAGAAGTGATATAAGTGTGTACCTATGCCTTATATTGTTAGTAATCAGGCATATTTAGAACGGACCTGTGACCATAAAAATATTGAACATCCTGGTAAAACCAAGTTTACCCTGTTCTTACATTTTCCTTGGCATCTGCTTATGGCTACCGCAGGAGATGGGATATTGGGCTGTATGGATCTTGGACTTGACCAAGTGAGGCTATTCTTACGTTTTTCCCTACTTTCATTAAATCCTGCTAAAAATCTAATCATATTCTCACTGCACAGTGACATTTTCTCATTTATTACTTAATTTGAAATTGCTTTTAACTTTCAGGAAACATTTATTTCTACTCCTAGTCTTTAAATGATGATGTTCGGGTGCTTGGTTCAGTTTAAGATTAAGAAATCTAAATTTAGATATCTAGCATAGATGTCTACTGTTACACTAGGTGTCTATGATCCTGTTACAGTCAATGAAGATCTAGTCAATACAGATCATAGAGTCCCTCCAGCTCTCTGGTCTTTATACATTGCATTGATTGCATTTCCATTAACGATAACAGGAGCTTATATAATGATATTTATTCAATTTCCTAAACATAGGTGTCTAATACCATTTGAGATGCGCTACTGTATCCCCTAGCAGCTGATTGCTGCTTCAAAGGGATGCACATCTCCTCCAGAAGGTCCTTTGTCAGATCTATGAGCCCATTTGTGGGTGTCTTGAATAAACTGGATGGTTTGAAAAAGGCAGCGTGTGCCTGTGTTCAGGCAGTAGAACCAAGTTCGTTGTGCAGAGGTGGACACATGAATTTAGTACGATAATGAGAATCTCGCCACAGACTTTATTGCCTATAGGCTGGAATTGCTGCTTACAATTCAGTAGAATTCCTTAATGTGAAATGAAAAATGTACCAGTCCTTCTTGGGTGCTGAATGAAATCTGAGATTTCATTTTCTCAGTTCTTTGAGTCTCTGCAGTTCTGTCATAGTAGGAGAATGATAATGAAGATAACTGAAAAATGAAGACTAAGAAGGATTTGGTGCATATGTTGGCTTGCTGCTTCATTTAACTGTTTGTTTTTTCATGTATTATGTTTGCCTGGGGGTTTTAACTGACAGGGCGAGAAAACATTCTCATACTTTTAGTTTTTCCCCAAACACTAGACCCAGAAGCCTTTTGAGTGAATGGCTTCAGTGTGTGTTCAAGACCATAATAATTAAAGTATTACCTTTCAACAGAAGACTGCCTAAAGCGCTGTGTTGACAACAAATATAAGTGAAAGTCCAATAGTGGCAATCTCAGTGTTCAGCAAACGTGAATCAGGAACCCTGGAATCATGTTTTTAGAATCAAGCATCTTATTACTTAGCTTCTTGTCCAGCATCTGCACTGCACACCTGTGCCACGTTTGCAAGCCTCTCTGCAGCCAGAGACCTGAAACTGAAACACACAGACACACACACAACAGAAAGGCAACAGAGATTCCACATAGCTGATTTCTATAGGAATGGAGGATTTAGGTAAAAAAAGACAATTGCTATGAATATTACATTAAATTTGCACAATCTCATGACATCTCCAGTTGTCCAGCTCTGTCCTGGGGAATACAAATGAGTATTTGTTCCAGCCAAAGTCCCTGTGGCTGACTTCAGTGGTCCAGCTGAGGAATTTCTGTACTTAATCACAGCATACATGTTATATATTTTCTTTATGGACCAACAAATGTAGAGACTCAAATAAAGACTTTCCCTATGAAGCCAAGGAACTTCATGTGAATACAATCCCTCTTAAGAGTAGGACTTTAAGACCAGAACCTGAGGAATTAACAACTAGAACTTTTTTTGCTTTCCATTGCCATTGTAAAAAATACATACTTTTCAGAGAGTTGCTACAGAGACTGAGAAAATGATGGCAAAGTTTTTTACTGCAGCTAAGCCCAGAAAATTTTCCCTAAGAGAAGCAACAGCTCATGGCTAGGGAGTTGAGTTGCATTTTCTAGTCCATCTTATTACTGAATGGAGGGGGGAAAAAAGATATCTTCATAAATGGCAATGGCCTGTTATCCTCAAGATAAAAAGTCAAGCATTAAGAACAGCAGTTTTAGAAAGGATCTGGGTTTAGTTACCTGAAAAGTAGGGGAGATTCTGTCAATGTGTAAAAGCCAGGGGTTTTGCTGCTCTCGCACCAGCCAAGTGGATTTGTTTTTTCTTTTAGACTGAAAAATGACCTTTCAGTCCAAATAAAAAAATGGAAAATTTCCACCTCAAAGCCTATTTGCCTTATGCATGTCTAATTCTGCATAACCCCTTTAAAATGAAAATGCTTCCATGACAAAAACTAAAAGGCAACCTAAGTGGTACTAGATACCTCTAGGGTTGATCCTGTGTTATGGAGAGAGATGAGTCAAGGTACACATTCAGGTGAATAAGGTGAGTCCTCGTAATAATCTTCCTCTTGGTATTGGATCATTACAGTATTTCAAACTAGCTTGTATCCTGCCAGTGGGAATGAATCTACCTGTTGAATGATGAGATAAAGACAGAAATATCTGCACAGAGTGGGATCATTTAGCAAATTCTGCCTCTTATAACTCCAGTGCCAGCCTTCCCCACCAAGAAGCCAGGATCCAGACAAAAGACAGCTAGGAGCCAGTTTTCCTTGCGACACATTTCTACTTACCTCATGGTAGTCAAAGACTGTGAATGGATGAATTAGTATTTAAACTACTACCAAAACTTAGATTTATGGTTTTAATAACTTATGAGAAAAATCTGAGCTAAGAGTAGGAGAGCAATTATTATGTATTTTTCTGCCCTTCCACATAGAAGAATTCAAGCTTTGCTCCAGGTCAACACAAAGAACCACAATTAATCGGTAAAGGCAGCTAGTCATTAACAACTGGGAAACAGGGATCTATCTTGTCACATCATTTTCTCGGCCGTAAGAGCTGGCACACCCTAAGCATCCTAGTCCACTGCACTGCCAAGTGTGGGACAGACTATTGACTGTAACTCTGACCATTTTTATTTTCTAGATGAAATGTCCATTCCTGCTAAGCTCTTAATCTCAGTGTGGATATGGCCAGTTTAGCAGTGTACTTGTGGAGAAGTGACAGTGGTATAGACAGGAGGATGTGATGACTTCATCAACAGTAGACATAATATTTCTGACAACTGCTGATCGGTGTGGGTTTGTGATGGAGAATATATGGAGAGGATTGTGGGAAGTAATGGCTGAAAAGTCTCGTGGGCTTAGAAGCACAGGCCAAGAAGAGTGTTAATAGAAATGGACGTATGATCAGAACAGACAGTAACTTAGACAATGCAGCCACTCCTTTCAGAAACTTCTGTGCATTCATTCATTTTTTTTGCCTAGCTCAGCAAACACAGACATGGCATGTAATGTTGCAAAATGAGCCTTTCTTAAATAGCAAAACAGGCAGCAGTAACATGAAGTTAAACGCCCTTAACCAGCTGCAGATGCCGTGACTTTTCTGAAGAGGTAGCTGAAGGGGTTACTCTGAAACCCTTATATCAATGACCTGGAAGGCAGATCTTCTGCTTCCAGAAGTTCACAGATCCCTGCTTGTCCTGGTTTGAGGTAAAACAGAGCCAACTTTCTTTTCAGTAATTTTACTTTTCAACTAAGCCTCTTCTAACTAATTAACTCCTTGAAATTAATGGCATATTTTTCAGACTGTGTCCGCTTCCAGCAGATAAGGTCTGATGTTTATAGCTGATGCCAAGGAATGGGATGCAGAGAGGTTCCTGCTTACACTTATTGCTATAACACCCAAGGGCAGCCAACTTTGTTACTTGCCCCGTTGGAGGGTCAGAAGCAGAAAAGCGTAGAGGGGTCACATCTGCAGGGAGGAGCGGACAGGACAGGTGACCCAAACCTGACCAACAGGGTATTCCATCCCGTCTGCCTCATGCTCAGTGTAAAAGCTGAGGGATCAAAGGGTGAGCTCTTTTATTCAGTGGCTGGCGTCCGAGGAGGACTCTGTCTGCTCGTCCGCCTTTGATCCTGATCCATGCATTCCTGAATCCGGATACGGAACCTAGTTCCTGTCCATCATTGAGTCCAGTCTGGGATTTTCCACATGCCTGCCAGTGACGTGAAGCAAAAGAGAGCATCTGTCGTTCATTTTATTGGCCTGTCCGGCCCAAACCTCGGCACTGCTGATCCCTTCCCAAACAGGCCACCACCCAGTAGAAGGTGAGGGAGGCTGTGATAAACAGCTCTTGCTTTGTCCCAGCAGGACCTCATCTCCACTGTTGAACTGAGATTGCACCACTTCTCATGAGATGCCTAACTGGACTCTGTGTGGAAACATGATCGCACTGTGGGATGAATCCTGTCAGAAACTGTGAGCCTAATTGGTTCAAAATGGAATAGCTTCTGCTGATCTTGAACACAAACCTGTTCTTCTGGAAATGTTACAACAGCACATAATAACACACAAATTCACTTGTACAGAATAAGGAGGAAGTGACAGCAAATTAATTGACAAGTGGTTTTAAATAATTCTGTAGTTGAGCCAATCGGGTACAATGGGAAGTCTTGACCTTAGGACTCTATTTTAGACATTGGTTCACACATGTCTTTCCTTGCCTGGGTTTCTGTCTGACCTTGTTCAGCCAAGTATTTTGGCCTTTGGCTTGAACACACTGAATTTTGCACAAGTGGATGGGTATGATCCAGAGAGGAACGCTGTATTCACATTGCCACAATTTCACCCACAAAGACCCGTGTAGTATTTGACAAGTTTGCCCCACAGTGTCAGTATCTTCTTGATATGCACTTCCGTGTGAGATCACTCTGTGAGGAAAAGATGGAGAGAGGCAATTCGGAAAAGTGATAAACTATGGCGTGATAACGACAGGAGAAAGTAGACGAGTGGGTGGAGGAGGCTCTTTCACTCTTCAGACTTGAGAGGTCTCCTTTAAGGTGTGTGCTACTGTTGGATAAAGAGACAAACTTGCAGTGATGTGTCTGTCAGCACTGCTTAGCGTGAAGGAGCAAGGTAGAAATTGCACAAGAGTCTATTACTGTTGCCTTCCAGGTAAGCTGTAGAAGAGAAGGCGTGCAAAGGAAGAGCTGCAGTTTACAGTTTGGCAGCTATTCCCAGCCTGTCTTTATGTATTTAAAATTCCTTTCAGTACAAGCATATGAAGGATCGCTCTCTCTCCCTTGCCACTGTGACAGTTCATTTAAGGGGACAAAGAAAAAGAAATCATAAATAAATGATGTGTTCTGCTCTGTATCCATTGTAAATGCTGGGTATTTTACTTCCTCTCTTTTGTGTATGCATGCATCTCACATACTTTTAAATTTTTATTTTTATTAAGAGAAAAATGGGGGAATCAGTCTATAAACCTGGACTATGTCCCTGTTAGCAGTTTGCTCCTTTCTGTTTACTCATTAACCCTGCCCTTCTCCGTGTCTGTTCCCATCGCTGTCAGTAACAAATACACCCCTTTGTGCTCTTAGAAAGCTAGATCCTGTGAAGCTGCAAACTGCAGTACCTCAGGAGAGATGACCATCTACCTATTAAAGGGTGAAGTTTTATGCGTAAAGGTAACTTTTACTGGCTTATGGGTTGCAGTCTACACTGTAGCTCCGAAAGAGGCCATTTCTGATGTTTAAATTGGGACACGGTGGCCAAGGCGCTGCTGATTACCAGATTTCCCACTGTTGTTGCTGGAGGAGCGGCTTCCTACCCTCAGCCTAGACACACTTCTCTGGGAAGGTCACAGGGGATTAGAGATCATGTCATTTCTCAATTTGAGTCAGATGCAGCCTGGAAAGAGGAAAGTAACTTTGGTCATTACCTCTCTTTCTTTTACTCATCAATGTCTGCTGCAATCTGGCCTTTGGAGCACTTTGGGGAATTTTGTCATTGGCTCTGGTAGGAGCCCAGTACTATTTCATTAAGGCACAGATAAATGGAAAGACATTATTTTACATTCTCATTGCTATTATGAATGACATAAAATAATGTAATAGAATTAAAACATTTCTAATAAATTTGATAGACTTAGTACTATTTAATGCTTATGGCAGGTATAAAGTGTTGAGGGCTTTTTTTTGTTATTTTACATTGAATTTAGGGGGAGAAGATGAGTTTTTTGGAATGAGTGAATTTTAAAGCCTTGTGCTTTACAGTGCTACTTAAAAGAATGGAGAAGAAAATTAAATCTAGTTAATAGAGTCATATCTGAATAAGCCTCAAACAGCAGGTATGAGGTGAATTGACTGGTGAGCAATGTCTGGGTGATACTGTGATTCAATACCTTCCCTTCTTTGACTTGATCTCATGTTTTTCTTGACTGACTCTCACTATGGGATACCTGGCAAACAGATAAACTCCTGGCTCAATGAGCTGCTGTGAAGAAGATGTGCCTTTGCATTTCTACACAAGCTGGATATTCAGCTGATGGCAGCAAAATAATGCCAAACTGCTAGAGATTTTTCTACATCGGCAAAAATAAGGCATTGAAGGCCTGTTCTAACCAAACATTTCTATGAGAAGATGGGAGCCCAGCTAGAAGCTAAAAATTTACCCATTTGGTTAAATCATATGACTTTCTGTATTAACGCCCAAATACATAATACATGGGAGCGGAAAGCAGCTAGCATCTCTTCCACTTGGGGTACTTAATTGTGTTCTGACAGGGGCAAACTGTGGGCAAAAATGAATGTTGTATTAAATATAATGTTTTTCCTGTCCTAGAAAGAGATGCAGCTGCACTTTTGGATTCTGGGTAATAGTTGTTCATAGAATCGCAGCATCGTTTAGGTTGGAAGAGTCGTCTTGAAAACACCTAGTCCAGTCTCCTTGTTTGAGAGTTAATTGCAGTTTCCAAGTGAGACAAATGGAGGAAACGTGTCAGGGCAAAATACCCCATCCTTACCTCAGCTTCCCTCTGAATTCCTAAAGGGCAATACAAGAAACTTCTGTTCTTGACAGTGTGGCTGTTCATGCTATAAATATGGGTTTTTTGTGCTTTCATAGTTTCATGGCTTCTGGGTAAGTGTGAAATTTGATTTCTGATGAGTTAAGATGATTTGCAATTCAGGCTGAACCAGTAAGTATTCTTTAAATAATTTTTTAGGACTGGCTAAGGGAAAATAAAAAGTATCATAGACCAGTTTTCTTCTCATCGACATAATAATCAACTTCTTTCCTCACTAGTTGGTCAGTAATTGTGATTTTTATGAACCTGCCCTTCACATTTTGGAACAATAGAATACGTGTCCTCTCACTCCCGTCCTTCCTGTGGTGTGCTAGCACACAGGTCAGATGCCAGTCTATGATGCAGCAATTGCATTTCTGGATTGCTATGCAGACATATGTTAAGAAACCCTAGGGTGCAATGAACCTTAACTGGATGGAGAATCCAAAGGCAGAAAGTTAATTTAAAACATGGCCAGCTTTCTGCCTCAAAATAGAGAACAATTCTTCCATCAATTTATCATACTATTTATACAGCCTCTAAAACTCTACTAGTTGATTACTTTAGTCTTTGAAGAAATTATACCCACAACACCTTTCTAAGGTAAGAAAACATTATTATCCCCGTTTTCTAGGTAGGGTAGCAAGGCATAAATGAAGTGAAGGCTATATTTTTAGAAAGAGTTAGGCACATGAAAGAAGAGAACAGGTGCCAAGCTGAATATTCAGAAACAGCTAAGTAATACCAAAATCCCATCAGGAGCCTATCGTCATTATTAAATGCCTAAATACCTCTAAAATTCTGTCCCATAGCCACTGTGCCATATGCCAATATACTACAAGCAAGAATGTATCCTTTTTTAGAAGGCAGATTTCCTTAATTGATCTGATACTTTCACTCCAAAATTGAAACAAATTAGTTTATCTGTTTTGAACTCCCTCTCAAGCCCCCTCCCTGAGCACTTTAAATGTCACTATTTCCACTGGAACTGAAGGTGTGCTGAATAGCATGTCCTGCACAGAAATATGATAATCTCTCTTCAATGTTTGGCAACTAGTATCTATTAATTAAGAATCCATCATTTGTACTCTGTAATTATATTTATTAAACCCTAACTCATATCCTAACTATAATTAGTTCCTGCTAATTAATTTTATCAAATCCCTCTAGATTCATATCTTAAGTAAATATTGAGTAGCCCTACACTAATTATTTCAATCAACGTGGAGTGCATTTCAAATGACTATGAATAGTTTCTATTAATTAAATTTAATATAAAATAAATGTTCTATATAATAAATTTGTAAATGTTAAGATTTTAGGATAAAAGAGAATAAAAGACTGGTATAATGTGAAATACTCATTTACATATTCGACCAGGTTAAATAAGGCAGTTCTGTCTAAGTCAAAATTTCCACATAGGAAAACAAAGGGGTTTTAATATGAAAAATATGTGAAGAAGTATGGCTTAGTACTATAATGATATACCTTGAAAAGTTTTTCCATATCTCTTGAATCTGGTAGGAGTCCCTAGATTTTGAAAAAATCTAATTTAATTTCAAAACACGTATGAAATGTTTATGGAAGATACTATGCAAGTAAAGATAGGGCATGACAGTGGAACAGGAGCACACATCTGGGTGAGGTGCAACGTTTTTGTCAGGAGGAACTGAAGCACCCTTAACCACCAATACTGCGAGACAACCTGCTGGATTGCCTTGCCAATGATAACGCAATTGGTCTATACAGCAAACGAGATAATGATGTTAACTTGGAGTGCTTAAAGCAAAATGGCTGAAAATTAGGTAGCAACAGGAAGTTAACATTCAGATCATAGCCATTTTGGGTGCAGTGGGGTGTCCTTGACCTTTAGCTGCAAGGTCATGTGTATCCTGTAGGCCCTGTCTTGTATCTCCCATCCACCTGCAGATGCCTCAGATATCCCAAGCTGTCTAAAATGGTCCTTCACTTAGGCTGCTGCATCCTGCCAAAAGTTTCTAGGGCAATCTAGGCTGCAACCCAAGCTGCTTACTGGAGTTAAAACTCTAAAGATCTTTTGTCAATGCTTTAATCCAAGTGAGCTGTTATGCTGTATCTCTCCATTTATACGCGAGGGGTAGAAAACTTCTGAGATATTCCAGATCTCTACTGTTTCAGAAAGAGATAGGCAGAGGGGAATTCATCCTTCCTGATTTTAGAAGTCCATGCTGCACTTTCCATTCTTGTCTTCCTCTACAAGAAACAGGCACTTTCATCTGCCCTATTTTAGACAACAACTATAAAACAGGAGGAATCTCATCCTAGAAGTGTTTATTTCTTTCTGCTGCCTCTAAATGGAGGTGAGGTGACAAGCTCAGATAGAAGCATTTCGAATGTAGATGCCTGTCTTTGATAACATTACTCCTGCCTGTTGACTGTGGAGGCTTCGAGCAATGTTGAGTAAAATAAGAATGGAAATGACTTGGGTTTTTGTCTTGTTTTTTGTCTCCTGTTTTGGCTTCCTGGAACTACAGCTTTCATAAAATTTAGTGACTGGGGAGAAGAGCCTGTATTATTTTTGAAGGATGACAGTTTGCTGTCATGGGCTGTTACAAGAGTTGTAGCATTCGATGACAAAGGGAAAACAGATTTCAGCTCTGTAGCTGCAGTGGGTTAGTTTTGATTTCAACACAGGTCAAGTGTATAAAGTAGCTTCCATCTGTGGATATTTGATTTTAATTAGCAAAGGATACAAACTACCAGAAGTCAAATCCTAATCCAAGCAAGAATATGTGGCACTATGATTTAGATATGTTACACTATCTCATTTTAATCTTTTGCTTCATAATTTACAGTACCACCTTCTAATTGACAGTATCACAGTCATTTTGCTACAGAGATCATGACAGCAGTGAAGAGGTTTTTAAGTTTACAGAGAACCTTAGATATGTGTTTAATTTTTTTCTTATTTAAATTTTATTTAAACACATATACACACACACATAAACAAGATTTAACTATTATGGTCTTTTTTGTACCACTCTGTGTATTGGTATCAATGGTTTATTTTTCATATGATGTTTGATACCATTTTACTACTCCAAAGGTGCTTTTTGGAAAGCTCTACAGATTTATAGGATAGAGAGACCATTAGTTCAACTATTCTGATGATGTATATTTTCATAGACTTTAGATTTCCTGCAGCTGCTTCTGTTTTGAGCTCAGTAACATGTGCTTGTATAAAATATTTATTTTCCAGAAAGATATGCAATCTTATTTTTGAAAGTATCAGCAGATGGTGAGTCCACCTCCTCTCTCAATAGTTTGTTCCAGTGGTTTATCATTTATGCCATATGCTTAAAATTAATGCCACGTTTCCCATCTGATTTTGTCTGACTTCAATAAAGCTACATTCATTTCCTTGCCAGTCAGTTGTTTACCCATCCTCAGGCCTTTTGGGTCATTCAGGGAGAATCCATATTGTCCTTCACACTTGAAGCATCTGAGGTGTGCCTGGTTGCCTGCAACCATCTTCTGTTCCAACAGGCAAGCACTAGTCAACCTAGTATCAGTCAATGACTCTGCTTTTATCAGTTTCAGTAGTCTCTGCTTTGTTGGCTGCTTTACTTAATTAGTTATGGCTTTTGGATCTTTTAGCTCTTTGTCTGTCCTTCAGTTGCTTTCATCCTCCGAATGCTCGTATTATACTGTCCCTCTTGCTTCACTCATCTATCTCATATGTGAGTCTGTTTCTCTCACCTTCCTTTTTGTTCCAATCTACATATATTATAAAAACCTTAATTTTTTCCTATTAGCATTGCACTCAATGTGCAATGGGAAAAATCAGGCTGCGCAAAAGTACCCGAGAGATACTGACCGTTACTCATTCCTTTCCCTCTACCTTACCCCTACATCCCCATTTTTTTATACCACTTTCTTCCATTACATTTAGCTATGAATTTTCTGGATCTGTTTATTTTGTTTGCTAATTGAAGAGTTTGGTCAATTTGTGGATATCAGGAAAAAGAAACAACAACCAAAACCAGATTAAGATATAATAATTTCTTTTTCCTTGGCTGATGACAAGCATTTGCAAAAGCTCAGTCTCTAGGCAGAAAACATTTGTTTTTCTTAATGGTTGGTCAAAACCCTTAGGATTTCTTCATGCGTTTGGTCCTTTTTCTTTCACTGATGTTAAATCTGGGAGCGCATCCAAGAGTTGCTGTCCTGAAGAAGAGGAGGTGGAGGAGGAAGATTGCGATCTGTATGAAAGGAAGTGTGAAAAAAATGACAGCAGTCTTGCTGGCAAAGCTTCTGGTGACCAGTTCTTTCACACCCAGAGATTTTTCAGCTTTTTCACAGCCATTTTTTGATGAGTACTCTGATATGAGCACATACGGAAATCTTTTCTTCTTTGCTAGCCATCTCTGACACATAGCTGGCAATGTTGCCCACTGACTGCAGCACTATTTTAGGTCAGTCTAACCTTGTAAGTAAGGAAGTCAAAGCATTTTGGAGGAACATGCAGTCAGAAATGTTTCCTAAAATAGTCCTTTTTTTGTGTCTACAGTGGTGGCTGATAATTTTGTTATAATAGTGTCATCAACCACTTTGAATGGCTGTGGTCTGCAATGCTTTTTCCATGTTGTTTCATCTTCCTTTCACCAAAGGCAGCCCAATCAAGATCGATTGTCAGTCTGAAAGAAGCACTTTTCTTCGGTGGTTTCAGGACAGTGTATTATTTTTCTTTTTACTGATCCACCACCTTCTTTTAACAACCAGATTACAAAGTGTTGGCTTTCATAGAATCATAGAATCATAGAATACCAGGTTGGAAGGGACCTCAAGGGTCATCTGGTCCAACCTTTCCTGGCAAAAGTACAGTCTAGACAAGATGGCCCAGAACCCTGTCCAGCTGAATCGTAAAAGTGCCCAGTGATGGGGAATCCACCGCTTCCCTGGGGAGATTATTCCAATGGCTGATTGTTCTCATTGTGAAAAACTTTCTTCTTGTGTCCAATTGGAATCTCCTCAACAGTAACTTGTACCCATAATCCCTCACCTTTTCCATGTCACTCCTTGTAAAAAGGGAGTCTCCATCTTCTTTGTAGCCACCCTTTAAATACTGAATCATGGTGATAAGGTCTCCCCTAAGCCTTCTTTTCTCAAGGCTGAACAAACCCAATTTTCTCAGCCTTTCCTCATATGGCAGGCTTCCCAGTCCTTTGATCGTCTTGGTGGCCTTTCTCTGGACCCTCTCCAGCCTGTCCACATCTTTTTTGTGTATCAGGGACCAAAACTGAACACAGTATTCCAGGTGTGGCCTGACAAGCACTGAGCAGAGTGGGATAATGACTTCTTTGTCTCTGCTGGTGATGCCCTTGTTGATGCAGCCCAGCATTCTGCTGGCTTGCTTTGCCACTGCAGCACACTGTTCACTCATATTGAGCTTGTTGTCCACCAGGACCCCCAGGTCCCTTTCCAGAGGGCTGCTCTCCAGCCAGGTAGATCCCAGTCTGTGTTGCTCTCCTGGATTATGTTTTCCCAGAGGTAAGACGTTACACTTGTCCTTGCTGAACTTCTTAAGGTACTTGTTAGCCCACCCTTCCAGCCTATCCAGGTGTTCAAGCAGTGTGGCTCTCCCTTCTGAAGTGTTCACTTCCCCACTCAGTTTGAGTTGCAGTTTCATATTGCTTTATGCATTACAAAATGATTTTAACATGTAACAAATAATTAGCAAAAATATCACTAGTGAAGGAGGAAAGCCTGTTGAATATCAGTTCACATGTACAACAAAGATTCTGGATTTCCCCCTGATCTGACATATTTTGGAAAACTACCAGAGTGCTATTGAATTTTACACAGAACCTCAAATTGTCTAAGGCTTGAAAAATGGGTGGGCTGTGCTAAAGATATGTACAGAAGAGCGATGAATTTGCATAACTGGTATTTGCATATTTCCAAGGAGGGTGATACATACATAATTCAGGAATAACGCAGAAGTACTTTCTTGTGCACTTAATAACGTACTCACACTGACTCCTCCACCTACATGCAAATGTGGGTATGGATGTATTTGTCGCAGGACCATTTGAAACTTTAGTGAAATAGATTCTTTCCTTCTTCCTTTCTTTAAACAAAAATAGATTATTTTGATAGTACCAGGAGCCATGCTGAAGCTTGAAGAATGAGAAGTCTGTCTGCTTGCTGATGGCTGAATTGAAAATTGCACCAGGAAAACTTGTTGCTCACAGAGCTACCCTTTTTTTTTTCCAGCCTGCTGCATTACACATACCCTGGATTGTCTAAGGAAAAGACCGAACAGATCTATTCCGTATCCTCGCTGCATTTGAAATAGAATTTCACCAGTGTGTTACTATTTGAACAGATATGGTATAATCAATTACTCCTCTCCTCTTCCCAAAAGAAGAAAAAAAATGCAGTATTAGTTAACACATAGCACAGCAGCTCCAACTAATATTATATTTAGCTTGCTGCTTGTTTCTTAATTATGATTACTGTTCAGCACATTTCCTTAACAGTTCCTTGGGCCATCGGATATGCAATGCAATCCTTCTTGTAGCATCTGCCCATGTCACACAAAGCCCCGTCTCCTTCTGTACTCCTGCCTTTTAATTAATAATGGGACTGCAGTAAGTAAAAAGAATCAGTGGAGCATTTCCTAGCTAGCAGTGAGACTCTTCCTGACCTAATGCTCATAGACTTGTTTGCGTCCTTGTCCCTCCTGATGCTCTGCTCGTGGTAGGCTGCATATGGCGCAGATGTTTCTGTCATGCTATTACATGGCTATTTTCAACCTGTTTCTCAGAACAGATGTTCCCACGTGTGTTCTCCCTCCTTTCTCTGCTGACACACTCTCTGTACAAACAGCAGTGTGCATTTCTGCAGTCCTGGTTTGTGGAGAGAATGAAAATCAATACCAGTGACAGTATTTTCCTTTCCAGGCTTCTCTGTAATGGGGCATGTGAGCCTGGTCTTCTTTAAGTCTTTCTCTCACCCCTAACAAGATGCTTCAGCTCTTGATTTGTCTGTTTTTAACCCATTTGCTTCATTGTATGGGACAGTATTTGGAAGTGCCATGTGTTTTGTAATACAGAAAGCTATCTCCTTCGATGTGCCGTCTAGTGGTTGTTCCTTCTTTCTAACCACAAATGGCAGTGTAAATTCAACAGTATGTATTCTGGGATTTACTCTAAAGGGAGAAGCAGCACACGAATAAAATCCCATCTCCTGCCATCTGTCTCCTGCATATTTCTTTACAGTCCAAGTGCATTATATTTGAGCCCAAATGCTTCAGTATTGGCAGCAGCGGCCAGTTATGGTAAGAAATCCCCCATGAGTTTAAATACATAAAGAAGGTGACATATGGACAAAATACACCAGGGATGGTAAGGGCTGGAGTTTTATTTCTAATGTGCTGGAAGTCTCTATATCTCCTGAACAATGGCATTGCTGGTTAGTAACAACATTGATGTATTTTGCACATTACCTTAGTCCCGTAGCCCTACAGCTAAGAGCAAGTGGGAAAAATAAGAACAAGTGGAGAAAATGTAAGTAAGGAAGGAAAAGTAAACCAAACCTCACAGTGGATTAGGTTCCAGATCCTCCTGAGAACAATTAATTAGGAGTGGACATGGACAAATTGATTTTCTTTCACTGAAGAGGGATGGAGGACATTCACTTTCAAATCAGGCTTGTTGCTCCTGAAATGGTGACAGTGACCAATGTATCACTTAGAAATGACATGACTGTACCTTCCGTCTTGGTCATTTGTTTGGAAGATATTGTTTTCCTGTGTTGGGGTATGCTGTTTTCTAACATATAAAGAGTTTTAGAAACTGGAGATTGGTCAGTCTTTTGTCATGTCATTTCTTAGCATGTAGGAACATTCAACCATACAATGCAGCTGTGAGGAATGAGTTAAATTAGAAACTCAACACATATAATTTAATTAATCAATATTTTCATTCTTTGGGCATTGTCCTCCAAGAATAAAAATCCTGCTTCTTGTATTAAAAGCATTTTGTACTACAACCAGGCTGATTGTTGGTGTAAACAAATGAAGTACAGCAGATGACGAGTGGACTTTTTAGTGACAAATAGTGAATTTGGTCCTATCATAAGAAAATACACTGGAAAAAAAAAAAGTTGGTAACTGCTAACACATGTGAGATATTAGTTTACCTATAAACATGCACTGAAGCAATTCATAGTGTAAATAAGATAAGGAACTGTAGGGAAGTCACAAGGGGGAGGACTGGTTTGCTCTACTTCAGATAACTAAAAGGGAGAAATATAACTATGTTGTCTGATGCTTTCCTTAGTTGATGCACAAAAAAATCAGTCATCTACCCCAGGGGTAGTTCAGGAACTCATTTGACTTTTTGATGACAAGACGAACTGACCTGCTTTGAATGTTAGATATCTAAAGTGAGATGAAATAAATCACATCTATAATTTTGCCTTTCTGTTTTGGAGTTTAGTAGGCTGACAAACTTGGCCAACTAGGCCAAAAATTCAAAAATTGTCAAACGAGGTGTGACTCATCTCTTTTAACTTAAACTTTCTAAAAGTCTAGCATCTAAGCTTGTCTCCTGCACAGTCAGAGGAGGAAGAGCAGTTTGTCCAGAGGGCATGTCAGTCTATATTGATCTTGGGTGACATGAATTATCCTTTAGAGGTGCAGGAATACGTGAACTACA
Organism: Burhinus oedicnemus; assembly: GCA_008921705.1. Classification (NCBI taxonomy): domain Eukaryota; kingdom Metazoa; phylum Chordata; class Aves; order Charadriiformes; family Burhinidae; genus Burhinus; species Burhinus oedicnemus. The sequence continues at coordinate 513,071 of VFFE01006842.1, forward strand.
GGGGCAGGCTCTTAACCGAGAAATCTAATCTTTAGATGGCCAAAAATAGCTGCGAAGTATCGTACTCTGTGTGGTTTCATTAATTATCGGTAGCTGCGGAGATGATTTCTGTGGTGGTCAAATGACAAGGCAGGACACTTTAGAGTCTATTTGAGAACCAGCAGGAGCTCACTGAGAGTATATAAATAGGCTATACAGCCATACTGACGTTCTTGTGAGCACAGAGACCTATTGTAAAGATTGTTTTCTAGGGACTTCACTGATTTATGGGATTCTGACAGCAGGTGCCCCTGCCCAACTGGAAGAGAACAAGAGGAAAAGAGGATTCTGCTAACTGCACATTAAAGGGAGATTGTTCAGCTACTCTTTTTCTCTGTTGCAAGAAGTTGGTGTTCCTTTTGGAGAATTTGGATGCTGTTCCATTGAGTCTGGGAAGGGTAAATCCTATCAAAAAAGACCTTTAAGGCAATTCATGGAGGTGTTTTAGCACAGTGATTGTTGTATTTGAAGTAGTGGTAGTAAATACTAAATCCTTGAAAAGAGGAGGAAGAACACAGGAGGGACTGAGAAAATTTATCTTAGCATTACCATTGGCCACATTCAGAGGCATTTCATGGCCATAGTTAAATCCATGTGTTTTGTGTGTTTAGATCAGCAAAGTATAGACACTTTTTGCACGTATATTTTAAAATCTGCACACAGTTTTGGAGATGTTTATGGGCCTCTTCTGTCCACACTTGTGTCCAGTGTCATTTGAGATGACCTGGACTATGTCAGGCATTAACACAGGGCTGGCAGGTATCACACAGGACTTATGGGAAACCTTGTGCCCTCCTGGTGTGGCAAATGGAAGTTGTGTTTAGCACAAAAGCATCTTACATAGGTCTGGACACCAATCTGTGAGCAACTGAATTGACCTCCTGCAACTAAATAGGTTTCTAATGTTCCACAGCTAACTCAATGGCTATTATTCCCAGTCAAGAATAACATCTGCAAGCAATTGAAGCTCTTATTGTGGTAAAAGGCCTATAAATTGATGTGACCTCTTTTTGTACAAGTAGAAATACTGTTCTGTTGAAGGGTGCTAATAGCTTCCTGCTAGTGGGTTTCAGATCCACAATCGCAGATGTTGCTAAAGGCTGTCGGTGTGTCAAGTATTCTGTCTCAGATGTAACCCAAGTGCTATACAGCCCCTTTGAACAGTAGAACCCACCTGTAGGCAGCAGGAGTAACCACCCAGAGCAACAAGCTGTCAGACAGCGTGGAAGCCAAAGCTAACTCAGGTTGACAGTGCGCAGGCTATCCTTGGTTGTAAGTGCATACGTTAAGGTAGCAGATCCATATACATTTTAGAGGGAAAAGCCAGGAAAAGGAGGTGCAAGCTGAGCTTTGTGCCTGTGTCTTCATGGTCTATGACTAGAACTGAGGTGGCCACACTTTTTTACCCTTTGGACTTCTATCTACACTAGGATTGAGCCACCTTCACTCAGTGCTGAACCTGAGCTGGAAGTCCTGCCTGCTCACAGGGTTTGTTAATTCAACTAGAGGTCTATAATAACTACTCAATTCATTGTTTTTGAGTTGGAAAACCAGTGTTGCTTGGTATACTTTGGCATTCCCATGAAAGGAAAAGTCTAGCTATTGCTTGACTCTTCTGTCTTGTATGAATTAAGATTCCCTCCAGATCCTTTATGGACAAGCAAGACAATACGGTGTCCTATCTGATTCCTTATTGGCTTTGCTGAGATAGAAGTGCAAAAGAGACCAGTGTAAATGGATTTCAGGATTCCTCACCCTGCAAAATGTCACCACAAAATGATTTGACAATCAAATCCCTGATTAAAGGGTGCCAAATTTTTGCATGGGATTTGCCAAGAAGAGACCTGTGCACATTTGCAACAAGCAGAGGGCTTCTGGTATTCATTGAGCAAACTACACACTCACTGAACTGATGATCTTGCAGACATTGTAAATCTGACATGTTCTAAAGACTTCAGATTTGCTAAATTTTAGGAGCAGAATACCTTGTATCAGAGGCCAAAGGCTCCCTGTCTGCACATGTTCTCTACATTTGCAGCGTGCATGCACAAGACAGGCTGTGAATTCTGCGTATTCCTGGAGCTGGTGCTCCAATCAAGCTGCCAGATGTCAGGAAATCCTAGAGGAAATTTAGTCCAAGTTCCTCAAATTCCAGCCATACAGGATTTAGAGACAGAAAAAGGAAAGACCAAGGGTCTGCTAATGTTACCTTGAGTCCAAGAACTAGATTCTTCATAACCTGTTGTTCATTTGCAAGAGGTTACACCCTGTTCTACTTCAGTTTTCTTGCCAGAGAAACAATTTAGATACCGCAGATGTGACCGCGTAAGTTCAGTTACAATAATTGTGAGCTGGGAACTTTGCCCTGCACAAACACAATGTAATTTTCACATTCATCTTTCTAGGGACTACATTAATCTGATTATAAATTGTTAGATTTTTTTTTAAATACTAGCAGAAAATGTACCTCTCAGAAGTTAGAAAATGCAGATTAGAGTATAGTAATGAAAAGATAACTTGCATTGCCTGAACTGTAAGATCCTTCTTTCAAACCTCCAAAAGCACTGTCCAAGTTCCACTCTTTTAATACACTGGACCAACCCCCAGTGGCTTTTTAAAATCTGATTTTTAGTTAAATCACCCTCAATGTTAGATGTACCCACGGGATCTGTGTTCCCCTTCGGGAGCCTGCTCCAGACGAGAGCTGCTTGCGTGCTGCTGCCTCCTCCACCGTCACAGTTCCTTCTGATGCTCTTTCTGTAGCTGCTCTTATCACGCTGCCGTATCTGTCAGTGCCGGGCGTGCGGCATGGAGGCAGCAACACGGGGCATAGTGAAAGCAGTAACAGCACAAGCAGAAATAGCGATGGCAGTAGCTGCTGTGGTGGCAGCAGGAAGAGCCTCACTGACAGCACCTGAGGAAGAAAAGCTGCTTTCCAAACCCACAAGTGTGAGATTAAGTGTTTGCCTGCTTGATTTATAACTGACACAATCTATAGATGCCAGACCATTTATGTTTTGGAATGTGCTGAAGACGTTCAGGGGCAAACCTCTAGTGAGTGTAGCATGATTAAAAGCTCAGTTTTCCTTAAACAATTTCTAGCATTGGTTTTATGAACGTTACGTGTGTGTTTGCATGTTGGACTATGGAAACAGTCTAATGATATGTGCCAGGTTTAGACAGCAAGTTGGTCTTAGCGTGTAGCAAAGGCACTTTACAATTATATTGCATACACATGGTTTCTGAAACCCAAACTGCCCTATGCTTTCAGTCATATGTTATGTAGCAGACACACAGAAAACTCAGATGATTCAATTCGGCAAGCTGCTGAGTGCTCGCAGCTGTATTTTGTATCAAAACAGCCTAGTATTTTACAGGTTTATGCTCAAGCAATGCAGATCAACATGCAAATAGGCATATAATGGGTAACAAATATTCATCTCCTGAAGTCCCTCCTGCCTGTATGAGTGACTCTTGTCTTCCCATATCTCATCTTTTTGAAGGCTGGCCCCAGCGGTGCCTTCTGAGGTGTCCAGTTTTGCATCCTTGACTTCCGCTGACATTAATGAGGGTTACAGCTATATGCTGAAGGGAGAACAGTCTTTCAAATGTCAGAGAGCATGCTGCTGTTCAACATTGCCTTTAACCTAAGCAGTACACAGCAATGTGCTGTCAGGTAAAGGGATAATTCCAGGTGTTTCCCATGCTAGAAACCCTTTGGGCTTTTGCAGGGACTGCACATATGATTGCCAGACTTTGGAACATTCACTCTTCAGGGTCAGCAGTGTATGCTCACACCACAGAGGAAAACAAGCTTCTTTCATATGGTAAAAACAGATTCTTCTTTCCTTCTTTCTGGTCCTCTGGGAGAACTGGCACCCAGAATTCCGCTCCAGTCTAGCATCCAGGCAAATTCCATCCAATACTTTGCTCATTGTTTAATGGTGATGCAGCCCTGAAAGAAATCAGAGTCCCATCAATTAGAGTGGTGGAGAAAGTATAACACTGCCTTACACAACAATTTCATAAAGAAGTCTGTTTACTTCCCTAAGGCAAAACTGTATCTTAGGCAGCAAAGGTTGTGTTGATCATATAAAATTTTAGATCTCCACATCTTAGATATTTACATCTGAGATAATCATCGTTTCTTGTTACTTGAAAGAAATGAGCTCTTCTTTGGTACAATTCATCTCATCTCAAGGTAGAACTCTAAAATAGCCCAGATGAATCATGCTGTAGAAATGCTAATATCTCTCCACTGGCTATAAAAGGAATCTGGCTCATATAAGAGTTGAGGTGGTTTCCATCCATGCCCTGAAAGGGTTTTAGGACTACAGGCAATAAGCGTTTTATCTCAGTGGAATGCTGCAGCACAAAGAGCTCCAGTAATTTCTGGAGTATGAGTAGGAGCAGTTTGAAGAGGGACGTGCTCAGACTTGTCTGTAGTACAAATATTACCAGGGCTGGAGTATAGTTCTCTTTTCGTACTCTGAAGGAAAGGTCTCAATATGTTGATGGAAGGTATTTACCTTGGGCTACTTGAGATGTCTTAGGGTGTCCAAGACATCCCCACACAGCTGATACAGGGTGTCTGGTATGGCAGCTGGAGGCCAAGGAGAATACTCTAGAATATCTTAAGTAACAATAAATGGCTGTATGTGTGAGCTACTCATTTGAGACCATATTCAATGCAGTCAATAATCTAAGGAGTGATTCATCTCACCTGTTTTCAGTTAGCTGACTTTCTCTCTAAATACTGCTGACAGCATTGACCAGAGTGTTGTTGATTGTAGAGGGAGTTTAAACATGCATGTGAAATACCTGTGCACATGGAAGGTTGTCATGGTTTGGGCTGGACTGGCCACTGAAACAAACGAGAGATCTCTCTGACCTCTCTCCTGTCAGAGAAGGGAGACTGTTTCCCTTCTGGGAGAGGAGGAAGAGAGAGTGTCCTGGTTTGAGGTTGTGAGTTTAAAAGAAACTAAACTACTTTAATGAAAACATTAATCAAATAATAAAAAGAAAACAATTAAATATATACAATATATGCAAACCCAGTATCAAGCTCCCAGGATGACAATCATGTCACCAGCAGGCACTGGGGAAGTCCCAGACTGGACTTAGTGATGGACGGGAACTGGATTCTGGATCTGGATTCAGGATCGGGATCAAAGGCAGACAAACAGACAGAGTCCTCCTCAGACGCTGGCCATTGAAGAACGAGGGCTGACCCTTTGATCCATCAGAGCACGAGGCAGATGGAATGAAATACCCTATTGGTCAGTTTTGGGTCACCTGTCCTGTCCGCTCCTCCCCACAGGTGTGACCCCTCTATGCTTTTCCGCTTCCCACCCTCCAACGGGGCAAGTGACAAAGTTGGCTGCCCTTGGGTGTTACACCAATAAGTGTAAGCAGGAACCTCTCTGCATCCCATTCCTTGGCATCAGCTATAAACATGGGTCTTATCACTCTGGAAGAGGTCTGCTCTCTTAAAAAACACGCTGTTTATTTCAGAGAGTTCAGTTAGTTAGAAGAGGTTTAGCTGCAAAGTAAAATTACTGAACAGAAAATTGATTGTTTTACCTCAAGCCAGGACAAAGGTGTATTTTACATGTGTGTGTGAAATTATGCAATTAAGGTGACTAAGTCTGGAACTTATGGCATGATTCCTTTGCCTAAACATTAGTGTCTCTTGTCATTTGGGATGCTCTAGGATAACCTACCTGGACTCTAGTTTCCTGCCAGAAGGGCTGTGCATTTTTTGGAATTCCTCTGCCTGCACTGTGTTATGTCTTATATGTGTGTGGATATCACAAATAGTGTTAGATATTTACAAAAATGAGTCAAGTCATGTGTTTTAAGCTGGAGCTGAATCCTGCGCTATGTGTCTTCTATTTTTAAAGGGATATTGAAAAATCGCAAAGATTGTAGAAGCAGCTTTTTTTTTTTAATTAGAGAAAATGCAAAAGAAAATGTTTTTTCAATCTATTTTGTTTATCAGAACGATGACCAAAGATAGATGTGATTACAGAGTAGAAATATTTTCAATAGATGGAAAGTACCATGTACTTTAAAATAGCTGAAAAATAGAAGATGAATGAATAAGTGGAAGCAAATGATTGATAATTTCAGTTTAGACTTTAGGTGGTAAACCTCTCTTGATTAACTAAAGGGAAAAATTACCAAGGGAATTGATGAAGCCTATGTTTCCTGGAGTCTTCAAATTAAGAGTCTTCAAATTAAACCTTCCTGAAGTTATGATTTGCTGAAACGAAGTTCATGAGCTCAGTACAAGGGTAACTGAAGGAAGTTAGATGGCATGTGGTAGGCTGGAGATTAGACTAGATGGCCTGTTGATCTCTTCTGGCACTAGAGACCACAAATTATGCCAAAGTAAGAAGAGTGAGACATGAATTCAGCTGTGCTTGCTGGACTTTTTTTTTTTTTTTTACAAGAAAATTGCAAATAGGATTGACTTGGATAATCTCTGTATCACTTCCTTCCTCCCTCTTTGCATTAATTGCCTGTGACAAAATTGCAAAATTCTCAAAGGTATTTGTTGTTTGCAGTTATTTGTATACTACACAGTCACATCTGTATTTGTTGTTAACTTTCTTCAAACCCTTCTTGTTGCCTTCTGTACCTTTTTCTTTGTTTATTCACCTGTTGCACATTATCCAGCTCCCAGAGTTCAGACTCTCTGGAGAGATAATGCCTTCGTGCTAGTTCTTTATGTCTAATACAGTGAGGCATTGATTTTTTTTTTTCTTAACTGAACTTTCTTTCATTAATAATAGTAATTCAATTCTTTTCTTTCAAACAAAGTAATTCTTCAGCAAATTGGAGAGTGAGGATGAAGATTATTCACAAACAATTGATTGATGATGAAATCCTCTCTGTGTCAGTCAGCTGTGGTAATGAGTGTAGAAAAAGAACCTCCATTAGCAGATGAAATATGCAGCTTTGTTCTCAGACTGTTAATTTCTTATTCAGTGATGCCAGTATAAAATTATGTTACATCTCTCTAAAATGTTTCTCTTGCTCCCAAGACTTCACATTTCGGTGCCTCAGAGTATACTTATCACCACAGCAGCACAGGAAACTGCAAGGTCCTCCTTATCTGAGGTACTGAGGGTGAGTTTATATTGTCTTTTTGGTACCTTTGTATATTCATATGAGTCTTAGTCCCCACCACCCACTTCACTATGTGCACTGAGGTGTAGCAGCCAGTTTCCTTGTCAAAGGAGCTCAAATATAAGTCTAGGCGCTGCCACCAAAGAAGGTACAACTCTAGCTAGTAAATTCCATGGTATTTAAGCTCCTAAAGATACTATCAGGCTTCAAGCGAGGTTTTCAGAAGCATCAAGGTTCTCGATCCAATGAAATAAATTTGGAACATGAAAACTGCTCTCTAGGGACAGAACGATCAATTTCCTCATTTATCTTTTACACACGTCTCTGTAGTATCTGAGCACTCTGAAAATGTTAACTACTCTGCTTGATATTCCTAGGGGGGAAGAGATAGTACTATTCCTACTCTACTGACAGTAAGATGCAGCATTAAATAAGTTTCTGAAAGTCATTAAAAAGCCCTGATTATTTTCTTTTCAAGAAATTTTGCATCTTACAACGCCTTTCTATGTTACTTAAGCAACCTGAATTCTGGTATTCCTAACTTTTGAGTGATCAATTCTGGAATGATACCTTGTCACCTTCTTGAGGGGATGAAATTTACTTTTGAACTCTGTCCCAGCAACATCCAGACCTCTCTTCCCCCACACCTGTCCCATTTTCTTAGTCTCAGTGCCTGGCCAGTTTCACTTTTTCCCCCTCTCAACTCCTCTTTCCATCCCTCTTTCTCCTTTCTTTTACTTTCATATCACATTCTCCACTCTTGTCTGTTATCTCCACTGTTGCTATATCTGTCTCCCTCTTACGAAGGCTGAATCCTCTAATTATAGTGTCCTCAGACTAATTCTTTGTCTCAGTCTACTCTCTTTGCCTTATTCTTTTACTGTAGTCCAGCTGCCGTCCTTTGTGTTTTCTAGTTTGTACAGCTGAAGAATCATTGAAGACTCGCAAGAGACAATAACCCTGCAGCCATTTCCTCTGGCTGACTTCAGAGGGAAAATTGCCATAATTTCAGTGAATTCCCTCCTCCCGTCCTCCCGAATGTGCTCAAAGCCATCAGAGTTATTTTTGGGAAGCTTCAGTAAGTCTGGACTAAACATGCATTTTTTTCCCCCAAGTTGACTATTCCTATTTGTTTCCTTGTGGATTTCTGTTGTGGTGGTAGAAGACGCAGGTTTAGTATCACAGTCACTGCAAAAAGGGTAAGTGCTGGATGGAAAACACTGGACTACCGGAGTGTTAAAAAAAAAAGTTCACCAGAGTTTTTTTGCCCATAAACAAAATAATGTGTCTTCTATGTGCTCTTACTCTTGGCTTAAAATTTCCAGAGCAGCTAACGTGCATGCATTTCTCTTGAACTAGTTACATTTTGGTAAAGTTTTCAGCCACTGTAAACAGAATCTTTAGACAAAAATTGTTGAGAAACCTTACTAATAAGCAGTGTCAGCAGTCCTGTCTGTAATTTGGTGTGTGCAGAAAATCTGCGCGACTAGAGCTTAAACTTGTAAGCTCTTTGGGGACAGCAGCCGTTACCTTTATCTAGCATTTAGCGTAATGAGAAATATCCTGACTGAAATGTTTTCACAGATCTTTAAAAAATAATAATATTAAAAAACCAAACCAATGAGGACGAGTAGTTTAACCAGAAAAATATCTGCAAATGGTAGAATAAGAAAATGTTGCATGTCCCTGCCCACTTTGCGCCAGGTGTGGATCAAAATGACTTGTTTTGCTTGCAATACAGGGCATTAATAAAACGTTTGCGCTCTGCTTCAGACTTGCTCACTAAGTTGTGCTGTGCAGAATGGATCGTTAGAAGCATGTTTTCAAACCCTTGGTAGCAATGGATTTTTTGTAGCGGAAACTGTGACATACCTAGCAGCATTTGTAAGCACTTGTATACCTAGTTTGCTGCAAACTTCACCATCTGCTTTGCATCAGATTTATTAGCTGAATAGACAGCACTTCAGATATCTAGAACATTTTCTCGTGTGTCTATACAATTAGATAATAAGCAGACTGCTGCCTCACACACTTAGTAGGGGTGCTATGTAGTCATTTATTTTATTCTTAAGGTAAGCTAGAAGTGAGAAGGTCTCCTTCCCTATGAGTGTGAAAAATATTTGCATTCCATCTGACCTGCCACAACCAAATCTAAATTTAATAAAAAACACCTATAAACTGAAACTAAAGATTCCATATGCAGTTGTATTGCATCTTTTTTTGCACACACCAAGTTTAACCTTGAAGCTTTCAATTCATGAGTAGAGAGTTAGCATGAGCTAATGGCCACCTGACAGTTGTCTCCCTGCTTCAAGAGCAATGGGCATCAAGTCTCATTCCCTTTACGTGCATGTCTTTCAAACACGCATATGCATTTGAAATAAGGTGTATAAAAATGTCTTCGGGAGCCAATGTGAGGTCAGTGTTTGCAGCTCTGTACTTGACGTCTTGAAACTCAGGAGCTCATTTTGAGACCAAGGCACCAACATGCAAATAATCGAATGTGGCTGCTAAATGTGTACTAAGTATCTAAGGTCTCTTTGTAGCCAGTACCTCTCAGTCTTATTCTGGGAGGTGATAGCTACAAAAAAGGTGCTGAGGGAGAGCTAAACCTTTCTGGAGGGCAGCTGGAGGTCAGAAAACTAAAAAGGGCTTCCAAAAAGACAGTACATGCCTACATTAGAATTGTGGAATCGTAGAATACCTCAAGTTGGGACAAACCCATAAGGATCGAGTCCAACTCCCTGCTCCTGGCAGAACTACCTGAAACTAAACCATATGACTAAGAGCATTGTCCAGACGTCTCTTGAACTCTGAGAGGCTTGGTGCTGTGACCAGTTTCTGGGGAACCTGTCCCAGTGACTGACCACTCTCTCAGTGAAGAAAGATTTCCTAATGCCCAATCTGAACTTCCCCTGACACAGCTTCGTTCTCTTTCCTCATGTCCTGTCACTGGTCACCAGAGAGAAAAGATCAACACCTCCCGCTCCACTGTGCCCCTTGAGGAAGCTGCAGACTGTGATGAGGTCATGTTTCAGTGGTGAGGTCACCCCTCAGCCTTCTCTTCTCTAAGCTGAATAAAGCAAGTGACTTCAGCTGCTCCTTGTAAGTCTTGTCCTCGAGGCCTTTCACCATCTTGGTCACCCTCCTCTGGACACACTCTGATAGTTTGTTGTCCTTATATTGAGGTGCCCAAAACTGCACACAGTGCTCGAGGTGCACCAGTGCAGTGTAGAGTGGGAGACAGTTTAAGACAGTTCAATCAAGATTAATTGAGACAGTTGAATCAACATCTTGTCAACACAGTCAGTGGAGCTTAAAAAGAGATCTATTTTTGCCTTATATGAGGCAAAATTAGTTTGATTTAGTTGCTCACACATGGGCAACTACAGCCATTTTCAATCTCTGATGGTGTCGCTAGCTGTCTCCAAGAAGGCATGTGTTTCCTGTAGACTATACAGGAGATCTGTCAACCTCATCTGGACTTTCAGGTACCTGAGAGCATCTGAAATGCTGTTAGGTGATCCGGCCAAATATTTCAAATAGAAATATAACACAGACAAAGTACATTCAGTTATGTCTTGATATATTCTCCTCTTTGTTCTTCAAGAAATTGCATAGCCCTCACCACTGACTGGCTACCAAAGGAAGGTTTTAGTGCAAAGTGTGACTTATAAGTACTCTAAATATTCTGATATGATGTTTAGGATGGCCATGGTTGTACAAAGAGTAGTCCATAAAGAACTGGTCTGAATCCTGTACTGTATTTTCAAAAATAAAGATGTTGTCAGAGAAGGGACTTATTTCACCTCCAGCACTTCAAAAGTTATCTGGACTCAATAGTTTCATCAGTGTTTCTGCATTAGCCACAGTAAGGATGTCTGTAACATTTTAGACTTCAGCTCTTATAGAATGCTGTCACAACTGAGATGAGTGAAAGAGGCATAGTATTGGACCAGTTGTTCCCAAAAGATATTGTGGAAAGAATAACCAGTGGACTCCTCTTCATCCTTCAGCAACCCGTGTATCACCCTTGGATATGTTGGAAACATGAGCAATACCGTAGGAAGATTTATTGTGTCTGCACAGCTTTTATTTTGCTTTTTATTTGCTGTATAAACTGCTTCTTCCTTCTTACCACTATTCCTTGGCTTTCCTTGCCCCTTTCCTCCCCCCTTCATTCAGCTTTGAAGCATCACACACTGCAAATACAGAACAAGGAAGAAATATGGACTACCACGCTCACGGTGCCTTCAGAAAGCTTAAGGGATGACATACGGTGTTCACTTTCACAGCGGTAAGGCAAAGAAAATGTGAGGAAAGTGTTTACACTCAGTGAGAGCTTTCTTAAAATAGTTTCGTCCTGCGCTGACAGAGAAGGGGCCAGAGACGGGCATCCCTGTTATCCCTCCAGCTGCTGCAGGAATGGGTGTTTGCGTGCTCACCTCCACGATGGGCAAACACATCACACTCAGTGCTCACTCCTCGCAGTGTCCCTGGTGGAGCTCTTCTTTTGCAGAACAACACATTTGCTGGTCCTGCAAAATAAAATGTATTATAAATGGAAAAAAAAAATCAAATCCCAGTCAACTCTTTCTACCTTTAGTTCAGCCAAATGTACTGGAGACTCTCATCAGATAAATTACAATTTGTCCTCCGACAGGCTTGATCTTGCAAACTTCTTTTACAAAACTTTTCCATTATCTCCTTCTCTAACAGCTGGCATCTCATTCTCCTCTTAACAGTCCCAATTAGGGAAATGACTCTAAAAGTTTAGTAGAAAAAGACACACTGAAAACAACTTCTTTATCTCTTCCAGTTATTTCTTCCTTTTCATAAATACTTAAGCAATTTACTTCTGCCTGAGCACCTCCTCAAAGGAGAGTTCAGTTAAAAGAGGACAATCATAAATCAATATCATCCAGATTTTTTGTCAGCCCATTCTTTTTAGTGCTCACAATAATAAGACACAGCTGAATTATGTTAACAGTGATTTTTATTATTATACTTCTCTCTAAAGCACCTGTTGGTGTTGTAGATGGTCATCCTACAAAATTCAAAATAAGTTAGCAAAATTGTATGAAGAAGAGTTTTCTCTTTGCTCTCTCTTACTGTCTCCAGTTTATATACTGTTGAGATAAATATCAGCTGCTGGATGTATGAAGAGATGTGTTGAGTAACCTGTTAAATGGCTTACTGCAAAAAAAGAAAGAAAAATAATTCTAAGCATGTACTGCCTTCTGAAAATATGAAACCTGGGCTGTGGGCATACGAATGCCATTGTAGTGGCCTTTTCCTGGAGAACACGTGGTTCTTGAGTGTTGTGGAAAATCGGACATGAGCCTCTCCACCCCGAATTCATGCTGTGAGCAGCAACCCCAGCAGAGAGAAAGTCTGATCAGAACATTTTCAGTGTCCTACATTATGAAAATGTTATTCCAGAGATAAGCCTGTAAAAAGACCAGAAATGCAGACATTAGGAAGCACAGGATGTGAATATTTATTTGATGGGTTAAGGAAATAAAAAGAAGGAAAAGGTTTTGTCTAGGTCCAGCAGGTACAGACTAAATGCTTCAATCCGTTAGTAGGGATATTCTTTACCAAGACTGATTCTACACAATGTGATGGGACCATAAGACCTGATTTACTCTTTACTCTTTGGCCCAAAACATCATTAGTTCTTGCATCTTTATCAGAACTTTGTGGCTTAGATCTGCTTACCATAACAAACCTAAAAAATAAGTGAGGAAGACATATGAAGACATCATCTACTCCAACCCTGTGCTCAGAAACTGGCTTTGCTATACCTTAACCATTCCTGATACACTTCTGCGTAATCTGTTCCCAAAAACCTCCACCGACAGAAAGGACTGAAATGAATATTGAAGCCAAACCCTCCCGAAACTTTGAAGGAATTCATTTTCAGACCTAGACACTATTAAACAACCCTGTCTCAGATCCCACAGCTAAAAATCTCTTGCTAACAGGTTTGCGGCTTGCCAATCAGTCAGCAGACTGAAATTAGTATCAGAGGAGCAGCAGACAGAAGGAGGTCACACGGCTCTCCTCTCCTGCTCTGCCAGTTATAAGCACTAAAACTTTCCTGTTTGAGGACATTTAACAGGGTTTTAAGACACTGTTGTTGACAGACATAGCTGGTGCTTCATTCTCATCGCATCTGGGAGAGATGATGTGTCAGAAAAAATGGAATAGTAAGGGGAATTTTGGAGCATTATGAGAAGTCACTGTCCTAATTTATGACTTATTTTGCCCCTGTGCTCATGTCAAACCCTCTCCTTCTGATAAAAACATGCACAAATTAGACATTATAAAGTCAAATGAGTCCTATAAATGCTGCTTTGTGACAAACACTGAACCATGGCTGCGTAGCCAATTACAAGGGTTTACAGAAAAAGTCCTCCAGGGATGCACAAGCGTCACGGTAGCTATCCACAGGCTGTGTAAACTTTTCAGGTCCCATAGAGCACTGGAGATCCAAGAGTACCCATCAGCTATTGATCAATGGGCAGAGAACCAGCTATCAGTAGAAAGCCAATTATATCTTTTTATTTCATTTCAGATTTTGGGAAATACGGGCAGAAAAATCAGTAATAATAGATGGACCTTAAAAAGAGCAATGATTAAAGTCTCTGTGGTTCTGATATTTGAGATTCACAAATTAAAACCATTTCTGTTCTTCTTTTGCATTAGACTTCCCTGCCCCTCGTCACAGACATAGAGAAAGTCTCTTTCTACAGCAACATACAGTGGCACAGGCATCTCTAAGTCAATCACAGGTTCTTCAATTACTAGAACCTGTCGAGTCTAGCAAACATCAGTTGATGCTTGAAGACATCAGTGCTGTTATTTATATCACTGCTCACTAGACTCGTATAATTTGGTTACACTAAAGACAGGAATCTGCTTTTTTCCTGAGTGCAGAGAGCAACAGTACTAATGGCATTCATGAACAACCTTCTCGTTGTTGTGAATGTAAAAAATTTATAAATGCCTCTCAGGCCTGTCAGAGAGGTTATAATTAAAAAGGGCAAATTTTACCTGGAATATTTAGTGGGTTTTGTTCAGGTGATCATTCTTAGTCACAGAATAGTCTTTTGAACAGGAGTACCTTGCTGGCTCAATTCAGATGTTAGAACAGGACTACATAAAGGCAAACAAATGAACACACACAACTAGCCCAGAAAATGTACTAGAAAAACAAGAGAATATAGTCAGAAGAGAATATGTAATCTGACATATCTGGACTGTCTTGGTCTTATGCCTTGATACATTGAAATAACCATGGGGAAAAAAATCCATTGAGCTAGCTAGCCTGTAAACTAATCCCTACAAATGTACGGTGCTCAGAAAGTCATCTGGGAACAGCCACACACAGGCTGCTTTGTTCTAAATAAATCTGCACCTAGTCCAGCTCCCAGTGGGAGAGTCCTACTGAGATCAAAGATCTATTGATCAGGCATCTTGGTGATAAATCTAAATTTCAGAAGTTGGGTTCTTGCCTATCCTGTGGAGTCTTTGAGAAATGAAATGGGGAAGGAACATACAGAAGCCTTAGTTATGCTCTCCATGAATTGTCTGAAAGTGTTTATTTCTACAGTTTTTCAAAATAATGAACAGCAACAGTATGAAACTCAAAAAGCCAAAACCCAGATGAAAACAAACAACCCTCCCTAACCCAAAAACCTAGATAAAAATACCTTTGCATGCACAGTGTACGTTAAAAAAACTACCCACGCTATTTTTTCTTTTTAATAGGAAAAAGGACAAATATTTCCATTAAGCTCTTCTCTCAGGACCTTTTTTTTGCCAGGTTTGACAGTGTGAAACAATATCCACAAAATGCTCCTCTGCAGTAAATACTGTCATATATCCCAGCCTGAACTAAAAACGCTGCCAGACATCCCATACACACTGCCAGTGACCAGCTACAAGTGCAAAAGTAGGTTTGGGACCTTTTCAAACCATTCGGTTCTGACCTAATTAGAAAAGACACGATTTTCACTTCCAGCCAGATAGCTGCTTTCCTGTTCACAGCTTGTGAACATTGTTCTCTCTGCACTTTTTCATATGCTGGCTAAGCACGCGGGTGTTGACATTGCTATCCTGTATTGCCTGAAGATTGCCTTCACCAAACATCCTCACACTGAGGGGCAACAGCAATGCCCTAGCATGAAAACAACCTCCCTTTCAACACAATATAGGATGCGGGATGTTTATGGTGGTTTACGAGCAAATCAGGGAGCAGAGTCAGTCCTACAGAAGCATATACATAGTATTATGTTATATTCTGATTTTCAGCGACTATTTCTATGGAGATAATTGCCATTGCTCTTGTACACGAAGGAAGCATTGTCTACATTATAATGTACATGGTAGAATTTCATGGAATTTCTAAACTCTTCCAGCCTTGAAAAAATCTTATAATACCATCTACAAGCAGAACTTCACTACCTCACGGATGTTGTAAACATGAGGATTGTGAAGTGCTGAGATATTAAACCTGCAGCCCTGTGGTTAAGTTAAGATAGACAGTACAATAAATATGTTTTTGTATGCCCTTCCTGCAGAAGAGGAAAATAATGGAGATCCTGTACATAGTTCAAGTTACCAAAAAAAGGCACATAGCAACACAAGTAATTTTTATTTTTTTCTTCTGATAGCTTTGAACAAGAAAGGTTATTACAAAGGAGATAGGCAGCAGTATCATTTCTAAAGCCACATTATTGTTTTCCAGAGTTTCCACCTACAGACCACTCCAGGCTGGCTGCCAGTGCTCTGGGGAAAAAAAAGAACCAGCACATACGTTTATTAGTGATATAATAAGGTACTATGGATCTGCTGAAAGGGGCTTTCCAATTTATGGTAGGACCTTGGATATGTCATCCTTCAGCTCTGTGTGACTTGGTATAATTACATGACAAAGGGATGTGTGCATGAAATTTATTGCATATGTTTTAAAGTGCCTTGAGATTGGTGAGTTGTAATAAATACAGTGTGAAGAATTAAAAAAGTCTAAAAGGACTGTAATTATTTTATGCATATGGATAAGAAGCTTCACCACCACCACAATCTACCCACTCCCAAAATAACTCAAACCCAAAATTCTGCAGAAAGCACAGCTCCTTTTCAAATATGCTAGAAATATTCAATAATCCTTGAAAAGAAAGACTGGGGTTTACTCAGTGTTTCAAAGAATTTGTCTCCACATGTGCTTGTCATCTCCCTTCAGAGAACCTATACAAGATATAATGGAAACAGTGTCGAGGGTGATGAAAATGCCAGAGCATCTGTCAGTGGATCACCTTATGACAGCAAGTGATAAGCCTCCTAATGCTGAAGTGATGAATGTGCCCGAATGTGGACGTTATGCTTGTGCGAGACAGCTGAAAAACACAAATATGAACAACTAGACATGAGGACATGCCTCCGGGGAGACCCCACTAGTTTTTGTAGTACTTGACTGATTCTAGAAAGCAGCACATTTTTACCATAGAGAAAGATAAGTGTGCTTATCAATACAGCACCATGGCTCAGAAGAGGAGTAGTCGGGATGCAGGAAAGCATCAATCGTATCTAAGTATCAAATGTGACCTTTTGTAGATGTTTTCCTTGCAAATGATCTTTTATTTTCCATACCTTCAAAGTTTTCATAATGCATTTGGAGTGCTTTATAATTGAGCAGTAATATAAAAGCAAGCTGCAATAGGCTTATTCAAACAGAAATTACATACATTAAATGCTGGTTACCAAAGTACAAAAGACTTCACTTCAAGAAAGGAAGTACGGGGCTCCTGTTTGTAGTCACAAACAAAACACCATATGTAGGTAGGGTATGATTTACAATGTGTGAAAGTCTAATGCAGGCAAACATGTTTCCATAGGAAACTAGAAAGGTATAGGGGAGGAAATCTGTTTTTGATATATAGTAAAAGGAGCTGTATATACTGCTGGGAAATATGAAAGTATATTTCCCAAGCTGAGTCAAGAACCCATAATATATTTGCTCTCTAAATGTGTTTTAAAGCTTTGGAAGAGCCTTAAACACTAATTTTATGAAACTATTATACAGGATATATGCATTGAATTATGTATCAAAATTATTCAGCATATTTAATGACAGTAAATGTGATAAGGAAAGACCTATCGGTTGAATTCCCACAAGAATAAACATTAGTATATTAGAAATGGATGTAGAAATCTATATTACAAATGGATATAAATAAATTCATTTGTATTTCTTTGAGCAAGATGTTAAAGAAGGGAGCAATCCATATTATTGACCTGACTTTAATAATTTTTGCTTTAGATTAGCCCAGTAAAACCACAAATCTCAGCAACCGTTCACAATAAGCATTCTAACTTTTGACTAAATATTCTGATCGATAACTTCTTATATACTAAACAAACAAACCCACCACCTGCAGTAGTCTGGTCTCAAAAGGTAACAGGCATTTTCTCAGTTTCTAATAAATGAATAAGATAGTATTGACTGGTTGGTCATTAACGTGTTTGAACAGACAAAGCTTATTCTTTGTTTACCGCTGCATCTTATTCCACACAAAAAAAAGACTACAACAAGGAGAGGGGTAGGGTTCTCTGGTGCCAGGAAATGGGCAATGCTGAGGAGGCACCCATGCACGCTTTTCTCTGTCCTCTCAGGTGGATGGAGCAGAAAACAGGGCTCTGTTTTCCGCTAATTCAGGACAAGGCTAAGCAGAAAAGGAAAGAGAGGTGTCAGCCTGAGGTTGCGTCTGCACTGGTAGGTGAACAGGATGGGTTTCATCCAGGGTAAATCCACGAAGGAGGCATCTGGTTCATTGGTAAAACCTGTCTTCAGTTCCTCTACCAAGGCACAAGCCGCTTGTGTTTCCAGCTGTTGCAGGAGCAGCATGAGAAACCAGAGGGCAGCTGTGGGAACAGCATTGTCTCCAGGGTTAAGGAAGGGGGAGGCCATGGAAGGAATGAGGACAAAGCTTCTCTGGGATGAGGGAGGGCCAGGACAATATCTGATACAGCAGTGTTCTCCCTTTGTGTGTCAAAGGTCATCCAGCAGCTGCCGATAAAACACCTCCATCAGTACACAAATCATGGCAGAGATCCTGATCTTCACTTAGGACTGTCTCGGCTGGGGTCACTTCCTAGATACTGTCCATCAGATAACCTTCATGAACCTAGGGGAGAACTTCCTCTTCCTAAATTCAGTTTTGTCGATATGTGCCCCTGAATGAATGACACTTCGAGATGTAGCACAGGCTGTCGGAGCCTCACTAGCTATGTGCTTTTTCACCACACGCCAAATCTCGAGCTCAGGTTGGAAACACACACCATGTCTTCATGGGGAGCAGATGTCAGGGTAGTCGTTACCTCATGAGTTAGCTCAGCAACCTCAGCCAGGGCTCTATCCAGACTTTACGATCAGCATATCAGAAACAGAACTACCTAAGCAGGACCAAGGGGATCTCTTTCCATGCGTAGACCTGAGTGGTTATTTTGTGCAAGTCTGATCCTGAGAGAAGACAAAGAGCATAGGTGGGCTTTGTTTGGGGCTACTGTTTTTGCTCGCTGCACACCACATAGCTCTTGGAGCTCAGAAGGCCCCAGGAGTGAAAAGCCACTGTGGAGAGACTGAAAGTGGGGTGCCAAGGGAACTTTTTGGAAAAAAAAAAAAAAAATTAAAAAGGTTCACAAGTTTGGCCACCATTCTCCCCTTCTCCAGATCCAGGACAGTCCCTAATCTCTTCAGTGCTTCCCAAATCATTCTCTGCACTCAGGGAGACAAGTCTCTCATCTGCTTGAACCAGATTTTTCACCTTCTTCATACTGATACACACCAGCTGCTCAGTCTCTACTCTCATATGCACTGAAGGCAATTAATCAAAAGTAAAACTTTAAAAATCACTGCCCCTTTTTTGCTCATTATTAAAAAAAAAAGTCTTTGACTGAGAATAACTATGGACAATTTCAGCTTGAAAAGTAACCCTCTCACAAAGTTATAAGCCAATTCTGAATGTGACCTTTCAAATGGAAAGCTATACAACTTTAACCAGGTTTCATGCTGGGTCCCTAGAATATTTCAAAGACATTTCTTTCAGTCTAGCCCATTTTTCCACGAGTCTGTGCTATGGTAAGTTTGGCTTCATATTTCTTTGATCCGTGAGGCAAATACTTTACATAGTTTAAAAATAGATCCGTGAAGCTTTATCTATACTCTTTAGCGCTGAAAGGAAAGCGAATTAATAACCAATGTAACAGTCTAACAGTAGTGTACTCCTTGTGATGTTTTCATTGGAACAAATTCGTTCCCACTGTAACTCCACTGACATTAACAGAGCTACCAGCTGAGATGAATTTGCCACATTTTTGTAAAGCACTTTAGAATCTGATGTCATAATTCTCGAAAGACACCCTAGGAAAGATGTCGCTTTGCCTTTCTCGGTGTGTGTTCATGCACTTGCCAGTTTTCCCAGCTTCTTGTGTTCCTTACATTTTTTTTCATACCGTCTCCCCACACTCTTTGAGACTCTCCTGTTGAGCAGATATGATGCACTAGATACTCTTTGAAAATAGCTATGTTGAGCTAATTATAACTCTGTTCTTATTTTTCATATGTGAAGGTGAATTCAGCAGCAGAGTCTGAAGAATGAAACCCGTTTCAGAGAATCTAATGAAAAATTGTCCATTTTCAAAATTGCTGCATGTCCCATTGCTCAAAAAAAGTCTCATGGCACAGGACGGACTAAGATGTTATTTTTCAAAATGGTCATTGCTTGGACGTTGCTAAAACACCAATGATAAGAAAAAACCCGAGGGACTTAAGGATCAGAACACATAACTGAAGCAGGCTCCAAAATTTTCTACAACTTATTTGCTAGAAAGAGCCATTATCCTGGAACTGAGTACATTTGTGGAAAAGTGCTTAGCTTTTTCTTTTAAAAAACCTTTCACATTCTTCCAATATCTCCAATTTTTTGATTTAAATTCACCTTCTGGATTTTAACTTTAAGTTAAATGCAGTACATTTTAAGTTATCAGAACTAAGCAAACAAATTTCAAGTCGAACTAAATGTTCTTTTAAGTTTAAAGCTTTTAGCATTTTATTTATTTCTGCTTTTTAATTCTGATTTGGGAATGGAGAAGAATCAAATCTAAAATGCTTAAATAAGATGAGGAAACTGTTTCTACATAGGTTTTTTTATACGAGTTAGTGTTTAAACTTACATCTTGTTTCTATCTATTATTAGCAGCCACAGCTTTATGTTGACTTTCTAACTGTGGTTCCCATCACATGACTGTGGTTGCTGCATACAGAATATCTCCTCAAACAACTGTAAAGGTCAGTAGCATTTGAAACGCCACTTAGTGCATGTTTTGTTTATTTGATTTATTTTTTATTAATTAGAGCATTTGATGTGTAGCTCTAAAAACTATTTTGAAGACATAGTGTTGCTGCTGAATCACTAAATAATAATTTAGACTTGTAGAAAGATCTCATTTTTAACCTCAGAGGATTGTACAGTAGTTCCCTTAAGCAGCATGGCTGAATACAGGCTATATATTTCATATATTGCAGGCCTGGAGCAAATATTTTCTGACACTATCCAATAAATCATGTTTTCTTCAACAGCAAATAATAGAACTGTACAGTACATTATATCTGCAGCAGCAACAAACAATTCATCATCTCTGACCTTTCCATAATGACAACAATCTGAAGAATAGAGACTAATTTAAATTTTTATATAATGTTTAAAATTTAAGGACTAAATCTCCTTTATACTAGATCCCTTCACACTGCTCTGGTAATAAAAAGCCTCCTTAAAGTGAACATAAACGCAATTATTTTTTTTCTTCTTCCAGCTCCTGCAAATTAACAGAGCATAGGTTTCTCAGAGGGCTTAGACCTAAATGCAGCTCAGGTGGACACATCCGAGCTAATTTTTAGATGATCAAATGGTAACAAGTACAGTGCAGCCTGCAGAATCTGAGGACCTTGGGTTTGTACTCTGTAGTTGTCTATGCTGTTTCACACATCTGCAAAAAAGAAAATGCCTCACACTGATTGTTAACTCCTTCCATTTGCTCATGATCTGTATGTTGTTTTCTTTATTCCTGGGAAGAGGGGTTGACTAACCAGCAGACTAACCAGTGAAGTAGAGTAAACTGTTGCATATCTAAAAAAACCTTGCAGTGTAAAAATCAATTTCCCAGTGTTATTATGGTACATAGCCATGGAACTAGTTACTACTTGTATAGAAATCTAATGAAAACAGAAGTCAAACTTCAAATGTGGGCTCTAGAAAAAATTTAAATACAAAAAAACAGTAAACCTCTTCATTCTCAACCACCGCCTGACACCAAACCGAAGCAACCAGAGGCACCAATCAAAACAAAATAATACCCTTCATCGCCAGCCCTTCCTGAGGCACATCACCTCTGGCCTTTCTGAAAGCTTGGGTTTGAAAGAGACATTGAAGCTGGTTCTCTGAAGCTGCACAGATTTTGGCTCCTTTGTGTCTAAAGATCTAGCTCTTTCCAAAGAAATCCCACCACAATCCCTTTGCCATCAACTGGCCTCAGCGTTTAAAAAAAGCCTCCATCCTAAACAACAGATATGACTCATGCTCTTTGTGCAAACTGCTGGAAGGCCCACAGAAATTTAGCATGCAATCTTCTATTTCTATAAACATTTGTGTTCCTAATACAACCAGGAAAGATGAGGCAAATATCTCAGGATCCCCATAACTAAATGCATATTCAGGATCAGCTACTGCGAGACTGGAAACATTAAATTTGCTTCTGATCCTTAAATTACCTGTTCAATACTGAAGTGCAAGGATGATGACTGCTCTGCCCTCATTGTAATGGCAGCCAGTGTGGTATCTTGCCCTGCACCTTGTTTCACCCCATGAAAGAGCCACAAGGGCACAAGTTAGCAATCTCTCCCATTTAGAGCAGATTTGAAACTATTTGATGCTTTAGCTTGGTTTGAGGTCAAATGAGATGATTCCTACCCTTAAACCAGAAAGAAATACTTCTGGCAGCCTGAATAAATTAGTATTTTTCATACGTCTTTTTAAGTTATCACCTCAAGGTATTTTATGGATGCTCTCTACAGATGGTGATGCACATGGCTCTATCTCAACTAGCTCAAATTCTTTCAAATACTCTACACAAATAATACCCTAAATGCATCTGATGCTTGTAGTCTTTTCTCTAATGAAAGCTCAGTTGCCCCTACACCTCATTATTGTATGTGTCCTTGTGCAAAAGTTAGCTTCTTTGTCTGCTATAGAAATAACCCCACATACTGAAGCCAAATATTTAATAGTCTTTATTGTTGCAAGAAAACGGAGATCAAACCCACAGTTATTCAGAGAGCTTCTTTGCCACACAGAACATTTAAATAAAAGAGAGAAAAAAAATCATCCTTGATTATTGTATCTGTAAAATTATTTGGAATGTATACTGTATAATTAAGACTGATTATCAGCTTAAATTTCTTGGCTTTGCTTTTTGAGAATACTGTCTTCTGTGGACATGAGGTTACTAAAACTGTACACTAGTGAGGGAACAAAACAAAACAGATGGTGCATTAATAATGGAAGTATTAGAAAAAGGGTACTCTTCCAGATTTCAGTGTATTCATTAATACATTTTAGACAATTTAATTGCTTCCTGAAACACTAATTGAAAGAGTTTCATTTGCAAAAACCTAGTCCTGGTAATATAAACTAGGCACAGTGCCACGAAGAGCTTGAATGCTGTAGTAAGGAAATGAATAGAAGGATTTTGGGTTTTTTAATGTATGTATGTTTATTTCTTTTAATGAAATCTTTACAAAGGTGTACAAAGCATCAGGAAAAGAAAGATTTACAAAGGGAAGCCAGGTTTAAGAAGTACTGAATGTTCAGAAAATATGAAGAGTACTTTTGGTTTTTGAAAAGTCAGCCTGTGTCAAGAGAGTGTGAGTTGGACTTAAGATCACAGGAGTATAATGCAGTATAATTTTATCAACACTATACAGTCCTATACCTGGCATAATTATCAATATAAGTAGTGAACACTTTTAAAATAGTTTCTTCTGAAGGTATCCGCTTCATCTGCTTCAGTGCCACTTCTAAATATGGATAGGCAGGCAAGTTTTGCCCGATTTTGGACCCCATCACTTGTTGCATGTTGGAAAATTTGAGTCAAACTTTACTGTGATCATTTTCTCGTTCATCTCCAAGAGAGTGGACATGAAGAATATACAGGAAAGAGGAAGAAAACAAACTAAATAAATACACTGAAAAAAGAGCTACAGTTTGTCAAAGGGAATATATCAAGAAAAAGGCAAACAAGCAAGCAGAGAAACTGGAAAGAAAAGATCAATAATATAGAGGAAAAAATTCCGAATAGA
Organism: Burhinus oedicnemus; assembly: GCA_008921705.1. Taxonomy (NCBI): domain Eukaryota; kingdom Metazoa; phylum Chordata; class Aves; order Charadriiformes; family Burhinidae; genus Burhinus; species Burhinus oedicnemus. The sequence goes on from VFFE01006842.1 coordinate 536,664, forward strand.
AGAACACACAGTATCTGGAGCAGCTGCTTTTCAAAGTCTCCTAGGGATTGGAAAAGTCCAAAATTAAGCAGAAGATGGTATGAAGTAGTTCCTCTTAGGGGATATTTTGACAGTTGTCCGAAAGAAGTGTAATTCCCACTCATACCACGTTTGGGTGCTGTTTTAGTTCCCAGTTACCAAGGATCCATGCCTACTGGGGGCTCACCTGTCTAGTTTGAAGGAAACCAAATAATTCTTCAGAAGTTTCACCTGTATCAGTAGCTGGAGGATAAGTACACGCTCAGGCCATGGTCAGACATGCTGCACAGGTCGCACCTGAGCTGGACTGAGATGTTACTGATCATCACTCCACCTTACCTGGGGATTACTGCTCCCTTAGACCTCCCTGCAAAACTATGCTCCCAACCTGCTTGTGTCAAAATGATAGAAAACAGCACTCACTGTTGATATTAGAGTCCCAGTGTCATTGGGTTTTCACTTTTATCATTTTGATGAGGGGTAGCCACACCCGGATTTTTTCTAGCAGATATAATGGCTGATTATCTTTGTTGAGGAAGTAAGGGAGCGGTGAGAACAAGATGGGAATGCTTTTCTGTTGTTTTGACTCATCTGTGCCCAAAGAGCACATCTAAATGCAGCCTCATGCTTTGGTAGACCCTGCCCACTCATTGATTCTGTATTAGTATAACGACATTGGTTAGCAGTGTGATTTTTTCTAATTATGTAGTTATACGGGAACAACTCCCTTTATGGATGTCATTATATCAATGCAAAAGTACCTTATGCTAAAACAGATGGCAGAGCTATATGAACATGCCACGAGGCAAGAGAGGGCCTGGATTTACAGAGCATTCCTTGCTAGGTGGTACCTGTCCTTGCTTCTCTCAAATATCATGAGATATTTGTGGAAAGCTTAGAAAAAGTTGCTTGCTCAAGCAAACAACCTCTGACATCCTAAATATTCATGCACACATGATTATAAAATAATGAGGTCTACATATATGATAGAGATTTCATACATCAAAATTTGGTTTTGTCCTAGAATGGAACTCAAAATGAATATATAAAATTATTTGTGAAAGAAAACATTCCAAGGTATTTCTGAAATAACAAATAACAAAATCTTGTTACATGTTGTTGAAAAAATGAAACATTTTTGGTTTCCGAAATTGAGCGGCTCTGGTATGCTGTATAAGTTCTAGCCAACTGAGTGGAAGACTTTTTTCTTTTCAGTTTGTCAAAAGCCGAAAAGGGGAACTTTCTATGCATCAAAAAATACAGTACATATAAAAAATCTAGGCTAGACGTGAAAGAGAATGAGAACGTGACACATCTAAAATACAGCACTCACAAAGTCCCTGTGGCTGCTCAAATAGAAACTGCTTAATATCAGACTGATCCAGAAAAAAAAAAAAAAAACCAACCAAAAAACTATCACACAAAAAGATCCCCATTTCAAAAAAGGTAATATGCCAAAATACTAGAATTTATGTTAACTTACATAATGAAAATATATTTCAAACAAACTTGACGTTATCCCCTCCCCCTTAAAAACAATAAAATTGTGGAGAGCATTCTTTCCACTATAACACACATTAACAGAAAATTGATGACCAATTTTAAGAGATTTAGCCTGATGCCATTTTGAAATACCTCTGAGGTTTACAAAAGGTCAAACAGACAAATCGAGTTCCACTTTTTCACTCAGAAGGAGGCATTTTTTCCAGATTTGTTTTCATCTACCAACATTATCATATGTAAGTAAATAAAGGTAGAGAGACTGAGTCAACAAAACCTGCACCACAGTTTAATTGCCCACAGTAGGCCACAAAATTACTGCCAACATTAATATTTAATATCCGACTTGATATCTATAGAAGCTAAGGTCTTATGTACCTCATCTAGAAGAAATTATGAAACTAATCCAAAACCATGTCTATGCCCTCCAGAGCGTTAGTAGCAGATTGTTTTATGATTCATTACTGTCCTTTCCAAATTACCAAGGAAGAAACAGTACCCGGTTCGACGACTGTGGCATTTTAAAATCATGGTAAAGAAATATAAGAGTTTAACTGTAAACACTTCTTTTTCCGAAGTTCCTTAGGGATATTTACTTTAGTTACATTTACAGTAAAGTCAAGTCCTGGATGAACCAGAAAAATCTATTCTAAAGCAAAGGTTTGTTCATGCTATCCTGGAGCTGTCTCCATACATGCTGAAAAACTAGCTGAACTTTGTTTTGTTTTGTTTTGGTCTTTTTGTTTTTTTTGACAGAATATTGCAAAGTGTTAGGAATCTGGACTGTTGCCAATGGCCACATTTCATCTCAATAATCCAAATCCCAATTAAGTGCCTCTCTTGGCTACCTAATTTGTAGACTTGATCCCTGGAGTCTGACTAAATGCCAAGTCTGACGTTTATGTGAAATACCTTAAACCAGGCAAATAAATAACGTGTTTTCTGTTCTAGCTCTTAAACTAAGCAAATGAAATGTGTTTGCTCGTAATAGTTCACATAACATGTGGAACTTGTCTGCTAGTTGTTAGATAAGTGATAAGAGATGAGGAGACCTCTGAGGATAGCTGCAGAAATGTGTAGGTAATATACTGCTTGCCTAACATTGTTTTAGATAATGAGAGAGTAGAAGAATAGATGAATAAGAACAAAAAGTTGCCTGCATGAAGAACGCCTCCACATAGTTAAGGATACTGCAAATATTTCTGTAGTAGATCTGGTGAATAGCAGGTATGTTTTCTAAACAAAATCATTATGTAAGAAAATCTGTGTGCCCTAAATGTGAGTAGAAGACTGTAGCAAGCTAAAACAAAATGAAAGAAATGGAAATAATGTTTCATAATGACACTTCAAATGGAAAGAAAGAGAAAGGATATTTTAGCATTTCCTAGCACTGTAAGGTTGAGCTGTATAACTCCTGACTGCTACTACTGACCTTCAGATACTAAAACTAGGCCAGTACGTGTTTGGAAAGACAGGAAAAACTTTCAAGAAATGCCAGAGTTGAGGGTGCAATGGAAAATGCTCAGACTTTAAGCTGCAGAAAGTATTATAACTAACAACTTAGTGTCTGTATCTTCAAATATATTCATAATAAAGACATAGGAGAATGAAGAAATAAGGTCAACAAAAATGTCTCAAGAAAGTTCTTTCTCTTGTATGTGGGTTGTTTATTCTGTGATCTTTCCTCCTCTCTATGAAGTCTGTCATTGCTATCCATATCTTTGCTACTGTAACCTGGATTACTGCAACATACTCTATTTGGCTATTTTGACTTTTTAGTGGTGCAGAAAATTTATCCCTCTGGGCTGAAAACTCAAGATACCCGTCTCCGATGGGATGAATCAGCTTTCTTTGAACTTCTGCCTGTTGTTCCCATTTGCCTAATCTCTGATACAGTAGGACTTTAATTTAGATAGTATTTTGCAGATATTATATATGGAATGTAGTGAATTAAGAAAAATAACAATAAAAAACCCCTTAAAAGAATGAAAGGTGAGTTGATGATTTGGGTTAACCCCAGCTGGCAGCTAAGCTCCACAGGGCTGGTTGCTCACTGTCCCACCCAGAGTTGACATCCCTGTGTCAGCAGCACTGCTTTGGTCACAAATCCAAAACACAGCACCGTACAAGCTGCTATGAAGAAAATTAACTCCACCCCAGCCAGAGCCCCTAGAGTTAAGCATGAATACTTAGTTGCTGTCCTGAAAAATATTAATTTTTTACATTTGTTTTCAATAAGATAAGAAGCTATATTGGCTCAAATTACAATTGCAGTTTAAAATATTAGGACCTGTTAAATGTCTTTGTTTAACAGTTAATCAAAAGTTTCCTCTTTCTCATCCTCTGTTGAGGTTTTGTGATTGTAATTAATAAATGCGAAATGACTGAGTGACATATACTGTTGTCGCTGCTTAGCCTTTTGAAGTGTTAAATGATCGGTTTGGCTAGTCACATCTCTTTTTATTGTGAATGTTATTGTAAACCTAGCTGTGAAGAGGTAGAAAGTTTTGATAACAGTTTTACTAATTTTTAAATTAAATACTTTTTTTCTAAAAAGGAAAATATTGACAATGTTAATAACTTGAAAGATATAGACTTCATTTTTAAAGAAAGGGCAATTGAGAATAAGAAAAGGCTTAACTCAGAAAACACTGTCTGGATTTAATAGCATTTTAAATATAACTGTAACTTTGTGGATAAAAAAAAGGTGCCACGGAATTTGAAAGACCATATAAGCTGTCGCAAGAGTCCAACAATGTGATATCTCAGGCAATTCAGGGTTTTGTCAAATATCTTCAGGAAAATTTTGCTTCAGAATATGAAACAGATTAAACTGCAGTCTAAAGCTGATAGTCTTGTTCAGCTGATATCACATAAATAGTTTTTTTCTCATTTGTGGGAACTCATTTGTGGACACCTAATTTTAATTTAGATAAAACATAATGATACAGTTGAAAAATGTCATATATAGAGATATAGGCAACAATATAGGCAGGCAGTTCAGTGTAGGAAATCTCCATTGTCTTATAGCTTACGATGAGCAAGGTGGCACAGGTTATAGCCAAGAGATGGGGCAAAAAACTCTTGAACCACAATGCCCAGCAGCCTATGCAGAGTCACAGGTGATGACGTTTGATGCTGAACTGCCTCAGAGCAAACATCTCACACAAAATAAAATAATTCACATTGAACATTTTGTTTTGCTGAGAATTTCTGTATTTCACCTTGTCTTTGTCTTTCAGGCAGAAATGAACGAAAAGCCTTAAGTGCTGTTATAATGGAATTTTTCTCCAGGAAAGATATTCTTATTTTTACTTAGCTGTACCTGGTTTTGTTCGTAAAAAACCCTCTTGTCAAACAAGTTGAATATTTACCTATTCTTCTCCTTCTTCCTCTTTATTATAATGAGGTTTCCCAACAACTAGCAGAATAAAAATTATAATTTGATTCACTCTATCATATCCCGTACTTTATATATATATATCTACTGTACATATATATGTTTACTATATCATATATGATGATCAGCAGTAGATTTTTCTCTATTTCAGGCATTATTAAAGTGCTCTGAACCGTGGGTTCCCAGAACTGAGCAGTAGCTAGAGATAACAGTGTATTCTGTATTCCTAGAGCCCACTGGGGTTTTCTCTTGATAAATTATTGGTTATTGCAGGAATATGGATATGAGCAATACTCCTGCTCTCTCTTTTTATTTTTGCGTCACAGACTGTCTGTCATTTGTACGGCTTTCATCTTTTTCCTAATGCCCTGGAGTTATCTACAAGTTGCCGAGATGTGTTTTAGAGGATGGGGATGTGTTTGGAGTGCTAGTTCTTGGAACTTGGGGTTCCAAGATCTACCTTGTTTCAGACTGCTTCTTCACTACAGTTTCCCATCTCTCTGTTTACAGTAGCAGTCCATAGACAAATAGGTTAGTTTAGGGCTATAGCCATGAGCTGGCTGAAGTTGGATGAGGCAATGAATGTACGTGACTACAAGGAACTGGCTTCAATGATCTAGGTGATTTCTTCCAGTCTCAGGCTTCGGTTTCTCAATGCAGCATTTTAGCCTTTCATTTCCTGATATCAACTTTTAAGCAGACTTCATTTCTGTAGTATCATTCTTTCTTCTCTCACAACCAGCTTACCAATAACCCAACAAAACGTTGCTCTTCAGCAGCTGTTGCCCCTGCCTGTTGTATAATACATTACATAGTAGGGAAATATGTTCCTAGGAAATTTTTTTTTGGAAAACAGCTACAAATGGCAACTAACCATACTGCTTTTTTCTTTCCCCACTTTTACTTTTCTCTTTATTCTGAATGTAACAGAAAGACAAAAAGCACTTCTATGGGAAGGTCTTACCAAATAAATTCAAATAAATGAGTTTTACTTTCAGAACTGGAAAGACTTGGAGCCATTCGGATCCACAGCATCAGTGTGGTATTTAATTTGAATTTTAGCACTGAGAATGTTCTGTTCTATATCATAAGTGTCCTGTTTGGGGCCATTGAGACTTATGCACATAGATGCACAGCAACAATCTTGGAAGTTGAGGAGTGGTTTGTTTTTTTTCTCCCTCTCTGCTTATTTTCTGCTACTCAGACTAGTTTCCTCTGTTTTCCACAGTTCTCAAATCATCTTAAATTAGATTGTTTCCAGAGAGACATTTTAAGTGTTCTTACCATATCAAAGTCTCCTCTGTATACAGATGAAACCAGAAGTTGCTTTCAATAAACTTTTTTTCTGAAGTATATTCAGTCTTGAGGACACAAATTCCAACAATTTTACAACATTAAAAAAAAAACCAAAAAACAAACCAACCAAAATCAAAACCCAAGCCACCCTAGACACCTGCCACTTAGTTAAGAGGTAGATTTTATTCTGGCAATCCATTGTGTGTCAATTTTTATGTCTGTAAAGTCATACAACACTGTTTACAGGGGACTTTATTAATGCTGCACTAGTTGAGATCGAAACCATCATTGTTTGTTAACTTGATAGTTCAGTAACATTCACTTTTAAAAGAAAATAATGATGAAACTTGACAAAAATAAGTGCAACAATAAATGCAAAGCAAAATCCCCTGTTTTTCACAACCTTTCTCTTTACTAACTGAAAGACAATTTTAGCTTTTAGTTTCATGGATTGATGTTGGATGCTGAAGTATTTGCTTTAAGCTGGAGTAATAAATTATGAATTTGTGGCCTCATTTAATGTTGTGGTAGCCCTGGCTGAAGCACTCCCTTAGGAAATGTCAGTTTTTATCTATGCATACAGAGGAATAAAAATATGCACCCTGGTGTTCCCAAAATTTTCTATAATATGGAAAATGTGTGGCATAATTTATAAAGTGCAGTATAATATCACAAAGCTATTTTTTGAATTACTACATCGAAAATAATTAATAGAGAACCTGTAAGGCATTTAATTTACTTTCTAACTATAGTTGAACGAGACCTCAGCAACTATAAATTAAAATTACCTGAAACTGCGAGAAAATAAAAAACCACTTGAAACTGCAAGAAAATAAAAGCCAATAAGATCAATAGCCAGACCAAGCCTGCCTGATCTTTGCTATTATTCTGTTAGTTTAATCAGGGCTTAGTTCTAAAAGACGCTGATTTTCCTGGCCCTGATTCAGCCAATCAGAGTCATGACCACAAACAAGCGAGTAATCCCCCTGAGTATAACTGAACTAAACATTTGCTTAATATTGAACCCCCTGGGACAGAGACAGCATTTATGTATACATTTTGCAGTTACTTTTCAATGGGACTAGAGGGACCTTAATAGGAATCAAAAGCCTAAATAAATTACTCATATCTCTGCAATGAGTTTGCGTTGCACTTCTTGTGCTGCATGTCAGGGATCTCCCTTTTCCACTTCAGACCCTCAGGCCTTCTTTTCTTCCTAATGTTAGATTTTTCTGTTGATACAGTGATCAATTCAGGCTATGAAACAGTGTTACCTGCCACTCTGCAAAAACTACAGTATCAGGATTTTTTTTTAAAGTTTTCTACTTTTTATTTCCTACTAGCAGTGCAGTTATCTCAAAAATAGCCCTTACTTGCTGCTTCTGCTGTAGAACACTATGTGTTGAATGGAATCCAAATAGAAATATCAGCTATTATTTACACCCGTCATTATTTTGTTTTAAGTCTGTGCGCTGACGCTATTATTTCAGTCTAAGTGACCTATTTTGATATAGCTTAAAGTTGATTCCTTTCCAATTTAGCTAAATTTATATAACGGCACTCTTATGTTGAAATAAGTGTCCACACAAAGCTTCAACCCAAAATAGGAAAAGCTGTGAATTACTATTTAGATTGGTATTACAGCCCTACTCATGGTGTAGATAAACTCAAAATGATTAAAGCGGATATTGGTGACGAATAGGTGCAACAGAAAGACACATCTGACAGAGGCTTCATGTTTTGCATTCTGCTCTGCTCCTCACTGGAGCTTTCCATCGATGTGTAGCACCGATAAATTGCATCAGATTTCATCACGTATTGATTTCTTTGAAAAAGTATGAATTGTGACTGATAAGAAACTATTTTGTTCCCTTTGGGGCATCTGCACTGCTACAAAACATAACAGAGCGTTTGGGTGGAGTCATTCCTGACTGAACTGAGCAGGATATAAGTGTTTCTGACATTATGGCCCTCAAATATTACATGTGGATTTGGTGATTGCCTGAGTCTACACAGAGTAAGACAAACATGTTTTATATTGGCAATAGAGTTCTGTCCTTTGAAGAATCACTACCTGCTTTTTCTCATGACAATTAGCCATGTGAATTTTGGAAACCTCGATAACCTTTAGTATTTGAATTTTTCTGCTGTTTCCAATACAATCTTTGCTACTGAGAAGCAGAGCTGAAATTAAAGGATTTGTCCTGCTATGCTGTTAATTCAGTCTAATTGCAACAAAGTGTCAATTTAGTTTTTCTTCACCAGATCTTATTTTCAATGCATTATTAGAATTCCAGCTATTGATTTCAGTAAGTCTAGGGTTTATCTGTAGGTAAAGATTTCTGTTAAGATGCCTAGAATTTCTTTATGTACATAAAGAGGGAAAAAATCTTTTTAGATTTCAAGTTTTGGAGTTGGATTTTGAGCTAGGAATCAATGAGGAGGTGGTGTGAATTTCATTCTACTTCAAGCAGAGCATCATGGGTGCCGCAGTCAATGAAGCTGATCAGAAGCAGCATTAGACTTGCCTATAAAGACAGATGAGGAAATCTACTATATGGCGGATACCCCTGAACTGTGTCAGAAGCAAATAGGTTAAAAGGCAAAAACTTCAGATGCTTTCATATTAGGAAAAAAAAAAAAAATCATAAAAGTTTAAAAAGCAAAATAAAAAAGAAGAAAAAACAGTTAAAGAAATAATCCAGAGACCCAGTAGGGAATATCAAGATAGGATATTAAATTGGGTTTAGAAAACTGTACTCATAAGATTATGTGAAGGCAGAGATTTGAGGATCAAAAGAAATAGAGTTAAATGGCTCAAATGCTTTCACATGATTCTAAATCGACTCAGCACGAGCAGCTTGCGACGTTCTGTCTGCCAATCTTCCCTGGATATGTGCATTCTCTTCCTAAAGCCCTCATTGTGATCTTTGTAAAAGAAATTCACATACTAATGATGTCCCTTAGTGTACCTTATGAAACATTCAAAATGGGCTGTTATGGATACGGAGTTTAACAGGGAGCAACTAATTGTTTATGCTGGGCTAGCCTGAGGGGGTTTCATTTTAAAACTTTAATATTATAAGGCCTGAATTTCCAGGGTAAAGTTTCTCTAATAGATGGTTCAATAGCACATAGCCAGTCAGTGAAAAGCATACTGTGCATATTTTTTTTCATATGAAACTCTCTGTAGACTATGTGCTGTTTATTTATGAGGCTGAGGTCTGGCTATGCTAATAGCTGGGAAAAAAAAATATCAGACAGCCACCCTACCTGCTAGCATACTAGAATGCCTGTTGTGCCACCTTCCAAGCTGCTGTTTTATTAATGATCTTGAAACTGAAATAGTAGGGCATGAAGAAGTGTTAAAATGACTTACTGATATGTCACAGACATTTGCCAAGAAAATGAAATGCACTGAGAGGAAAAAGCACCAGGGAGGCCAATGAGGAACCAAATGTTCCATATTCTGATTTGTCTGACCTTCGCCTTCATGAGCTCTAAAGAGAAACAAAGCTGCCTTGCTTGTGCTGTGCAAACTTGTTATCCGTAAGCTCCAGAACTGTGTGGATTATGTACAGCATTTGCTTATTTACATTAAAAATAAGTCTTCTTTAAATTGAACACGTCTTTTGCTTTGTTGAAAAGAAAAACAGCAGCACAGCTATTCCACGTTGCCTCAGACCCATTGATGCTTCATGATAGTTTCTTAACATCTCTAGTAACAATTTTTTAGATAGAAAAAGATTAGAGAAGTGCTGATATTGAAGTCAGTCATAACAGGGGAAGAAACAGAAGAAGTATAAACAGTTATGTAGTTTCAAACAGCGAACAACAATTTTCACATACTCTTCTTTCCATGTAGTACTTCTGGTGAGTCTAATTCTGGGTAATAAACTGCCCGTCTTATGTCACAGCACACAGTATGATAGGTCTGAGTGCTTGAAAGGGGTCGTTTGGCGGTGAATTGATATTCACTTTTCTAGCAGCGTGGCAAATTAAGACTTCTTCCCAGCTGGTTGTCATACCCAAAAGCAGTGCCGGCAACTCATTTCCTATGTCACTCTCTGATCAATTCAAGCTGAGCTCAGCCAACAGGGATGGCAAATTCATAGACTCATAGAATGGTTTGGGTTGGAAGGGACCTTAAAGATCATTTAGTTCCAAGCCCCCTGCTATGGCCAGGGACACCTCCCACTAGACCAGGTTACTCAAAGCCCCATCCAGCCTGGCCTTGAATGCTTCCAGGGATGGGGCCTCCACAACTTCTCTGGGTAGCCTGTTCCAGTGTCTCACCACCCTCACAGTACAGAATTTCTTCTTAATATCTAATCTAAATCTTCTGGTTTAAAACCATTACCCCTCATCCTATCACTACACTCCCTGTTAAAAAGTCCCTCCCCACCCTTCCTGTAGGCCCCCTTTAGGTACTGCAAGGCTGCCATAAGGTCTCCCCAGAGCCTTCTTTTCTCCAGCTTGAATAACCCCAACTCTCTCAGCCTGTTCCCATAGGAGTGGTGCTCCAGCCCTCTGATCCTCTTCGTGACCTTCCTGTGGACTTGCTCCAACAGGTCCATGTCTTTCTTATGTTGCGAACCCCAGAGCTGGGGGCCCCAGAGCTGGACTCAGTACTCCAGGCGGGGTCCCATGACAGCAGAGTGGAGGGGCAGAATCACCACCTTCACCCTGCTGACCACGATTCTTTGTATACAGCCCAGGATGTGGTTGGCTTTCTGGACTGCAAGTGCACATTGCTGCATGTTGAGCTTCTTGTCAACCAACACCCCCAAGTCATTCCCCTCAGGGCTACTGTCAATCTGTCCTCTGCCCAGCCTATATTTGTGCTTGGGATTGCCCTGACCCACGTGCAGGACCTTGCGCTTGGCCTTTTGAACTTCTTGAGGTTTGCACAGGCCTACTTCTCAAGCCTGTCCAGGTGCCTCTGGATGACATCCCCTCCCTCCCTCAGCTGCTCCACACAGCTAGGTGTCGTCGGCGAACTTGCTGAGGGTGCACTCAATCTCACTGTCCATATTGCTGACAAAGATGTTAAACAGCACCAGTTCCAGTACTGACCCCTGAGGAGCACCACTCGTCACGTCTCGCCACATGGACATCGAGCCGTGAGTGTGACCATCCAGCCAGTTCCTTAGCCACCGAGTGGTCCATCTGTCAAATCTATGTCTCTTCAATTTAGAGAGAAGGATGTTGTGCAGGGCAGTGTCAAATGCTTTGCACAAGTCCAGTTGATGATGTCTGTTGCTTTTCCCTTATCCACCAATGCTGTAATCCCATCATAGAAGGCCATCAGATTTGTCAGGCACGGTTTGCCCTTAGTGAAGCCATGTTGGCCATCACAAATCACCTCCTTATTTTCCATGTGCCCTAGCAGAGTTTCCAGAAGGATCTGCTCCGTGATCTTGCTGGACACAGAGGTGAGACCGATTGGACTGTGGTTCCCTGGGTCTTCCTTTTTTCCCTTTTTAAAAATGGGGGCTATGTTTCCCCTTTTCCAGTCAGCGGGACTTCACTGGCCTGCCATGACTTCTCAAATATGATGGACAGTGTCTTGGCAACTTCATCTGCCAGTTCCCTCAGGACTCGCGGATGAGTCTCATCATGTCCCAAGGATTTGTCCACCTTCAGTTTGCATATCACGGAATCATAGAATTTTCAGAGTTGGAAGGGACCTCTAGAGATCATCTAGTCCAACTCCCCTGCTGACGCAGGAATGCCAAGAACACATACCAGACTAAACAATCCTAATTCCCTCAGCCGCTCCTCATAAGACATGTTTTCCAGACCCCTCACCAGCTTTGTTGCCTTTCTCTGGACATGCTCCAGCACCTCAATGTCCCTCCTATACTGTGGTGCCCAAAACTGCGGCCTCACCAGGGCTGAGTACAGGGGCACGATCACTTCTCTATTCCTGCTGGCCACACTACTCTTGACACAAGCCAAGATGCTGTTGGCCTTCTTGGCTACCTGGGCACACTGCTGGCTCATGTTCCGCCAGCTGTCCACAAGGACCCCCAGATCCTTTTCTGCCAGGCCGCTTTCAGCCACTCCTCCCCAAGCCTGTAGCGCTGCGTGGGGTTGTTGTGACCCAAGTGCAGGACCTGGCACTTGGCCTTGTTAAACCTCATGCAGTTGGCTTCAGCCCATCGATCCAGTCTGTCCAGACCTCTCTGCAGAGCCTTCCTACCCTCAAGCAGATCAACACTCCCGCTTAATTTGGTGTCACCTGCAGACTTACTGAGGGTGCACTCAATCCCCTTGTCCAGATCATCAGTAAAGATATTAAACAAGACTGGCCCCAAAACTGAGCCCTGAGGAACACTGCTTGAGACCTGCCGCCAGCTGGATTTAACACAATTCATCACAAGTCTCTGGGCTCGGCCATCCAGCCAGTTTTTAATGCAGCAAAGAGTACACCTGTCTAAGCCACGGGCTGCCAGCTTCTCTAGCAGAATGCTGTGGGATCTGCCGGCTCCCTCAGCACTCGTGGGTGCATCCCATGAGGGCCCATGGAATTATGGGTGTTTGCCTAAATGATCTGTAATCCAATCCTCCTCAACCAAGGGAAAGTCTTCCTTTCTCCAGACTTTTTCTCTTACCTCCAGAGTCTGGGGGCTGGCCTGAGCAGTAAAGACTGAAGCAAAGGCACCATTCAGTAACTCCACCTTCTCTGTATCCTCCGTCACTAGAGCACGCACCTCATTCAGCAGCGGGCCATCATTTTCCCTAGTCTCTCTTTTGCTACTGATGTACTTGAAGAATCCCATCTTCTTTTCCTGAACATCCCTTGCCAGATTTAATTCCAGGTGGGACTTAGCCTTCCTTGTTGCATCTCTGCATATTCTGACAACATTCCTATATTCCTCCCATGTGACCAATACCTTTTTCCACATTATGCAAACTTCCTTCTTCCATTTGAGTTTTCCCAGAAGCTCTTTGCTCATCCATGCAGGTCTCCTGTCTCCTTTGCTTGATTTCTTACTCATAAGGATGCACTGATCTTGAGCTTGGAGGAAGTGGTGCTTGAATATTAACCAGTTCTCTTGGACGCCCCTACCTTCTAGAGCCCTAACCCATGGGATTCTTTCAAGTAGGTCTTTGAAGAGGCCAAAGCCAGCTCTCCTGAAGTCCAGGGTTGTAATCCTACTTATTGCCCTGCTGCTTCTATGCAGGACCCTGAACTCCACCATCTCATGGTCACTGCATCCCAGGCTGCCCCCAACCTTCACATCCGCAACCAGTCCTTCTTTGTTAGCATAAGGTTGCACACCTCTCGTTGGCTCCTCCACCACCTGTGTCTGTATCTTTTGTGGACTACACTTTTCATGTCCTTTCTTGCATAGATTTTCCTGTTATTTTTTTTCACTTTTGCTCAGAGATTAACATACTTGAAGTACAGAAGAGTAGTTCAGGTGAATGGGTGGTTTCATTTTGCTCATGAATGAAATAGTGCTTGTCTATGCCTTATGTATGAAGTGCTTTAGGGAGCTTAAACGGCTCCATATAAATATGCTATCTGAAATTATTACATACCATAATGTCTATATGGCATCCTGTAGCTAGAATGGGAGCTGTAACTCTTAATCTCTGTGGTGAACAGATATTAGGGCCATTAAATGATTCTAAGTTGTTTTAGACCCTTCTGTTTGTCACATAGATTTGGCACTTCTGGAGGGAGCTGGGTTTGCTTTTGGAGACAGCAGACCTTTACCCACAGCTCACGCAGAGGATGGATGGCAGCAGTACCACCCCACACTGCCTTCTGACAGGTTGTGGCACCAGCTGGGTAGGTCTCTTTGTAGATGGGGAAGATGAAGTCTGCAGTCGCAGCTTTCCCGTGGAGGTTGCTAGCAAACATGACTGGTGCCACTTGCTGTGTGCCTGCGTGTCTAAACTAATCACAGAAACAGGGTTTAGAATCCCAATTCAGTTCTAATTGCTTTTCAGTCTGAAGCCCAAATTTTAGATCTGCCTGAATTCCTGCAAGCCTGCTTGTTTCCATGAGGCTCTAAAGGGTAAAAGTCAGTGCAGAATTTAGCTCTCTGTCATGACTAATTTAAGCAAGTTTTAGACTATTAACCCCGAGGTCAAAGGTTCACTCTGTTATCACAACATCATCAAGTCCTCCAGCCTTTCTCTCGCTTCTGATACTTAATTGTGTTTAGCTTCTGTTAGAGGCCCAGAATGCTTGTTAGATGCTAAAAAGGTGTAAAACATAATCCAGTACTGTCTCCAAACTAGTACTCTGGCAAGCACAAACAGTGCATCTAAGACCATGTTAGTATTGATCTCGAGTCAGATCACATTAGCGCTTCCTACGCTACCTGGCTAGAGCCTGCCAGGGAGTTAGCAATGCATAGAAAGACAGACCCAGGCAGTCAGATCGATGGATTAATGACGTCTGTCTCCTTTGTGCAATTTTACTTCCTACATATCTCTCTTGATCCCCTTGTGCCCTCCCTGCGAATGAACTTTCTAAAGGTTCACAAGACACAGAACACAATTGTCTGCAAGTATTGCCTATATAATAGCAAACGTTAAAAAAAAAGAATGGTAATAATGCACGTCTAGATCTGTGTATGCACCTACACTCACACAGACACAGTTTTTGCTCTCATAGTAAAGATGTTGCTTTATGAATATGTTTTGCACTCTTACGTCTTAGGCTAATATGTAGATTTTTAGGAAAAGCAGGCTATCTCTGGCAGATGGTCATGTTTATATGATACAGAGAACTGTATAAAACAGTTTGTAAAATTTCCAGTATGTGGATGAATAATAACTATAAACTTTCCTAAAGTATTTCTAGGTTTCTTCTCGTGTCTGTCTTTCATGTCGATCTTACTTTGAATTATTAGCATTTCTTATTACTAATTGGCTATATGCATCCACCTTCACACACTCATGGGTGGATTGAAAATCAGTTTTTTACACTATCAATAAATTATTCTGTCAATTTGTTCTAGTTTTTACTTTATAATTTAGCACACTGTTTTCAAAAAATAGTGTGCTGTAGTTAAATATTTCACTGTATGTTACTACATATACCACTGTGTTATTTCCTTCCAAAACAAATCTCTATTTCCATGTGACTATACCTTTACATGTTTATTCTAACACTCCTATTTATGAATTTTTCTGAAGTCATAACTTTAAGGTTGAATTATTGACAAAGAAATACCAGGTCTTTGTGATTTATATTCTTCATTGGAAGGGATCTACCAGGGAGAAACACACGTAAAGTTTCATATCTTCAAATATCATCCTCTTGTAAAGTTAACTATTTGGGTCTTTTTCTACCCTTACCATTCTACCACCTCTACTTACCTCATATTTCAACATTTTCCTCACAGATTTTCAGTCTGCCTTATTTGACATTCTTTACATAAGTTTTACTGCCTTAAACTTATTTTCACAAGCCCTTCTGAGAATCTCAATCTTGTATTTGTGATTATTTGTATTACAGCAATAGCTATGGGACCTAGATGAAACCAGAGCTCTATTTTATTAGCACAGATTCATACTGAGAAACAATATTTACTCTGAAGACTTGACAATGGTGGGATCCAGTCTTGGAGACCCCAGAGAGATACGCATTTTAAGCATATAGTGAGGCAGTAAAGAAAATACCTGACTTCCTTACACAGTCAGTGGGAAGAGGAAAGTACCATGAAGACTGGAGCAACCTCCCCAGGGAGGCAGAGACTCCATTGCTGGTGGTTTTCAAGATGCAATTGGACAGGGTATTAGGTAATCTAAGGTCCCTTTCCCATGAAAGTTTGGACCAGGTGATCTTTCAAGGTTCCTTTCAGCTTGGTCTGTTCTATGATTTTTATAAGGGAGAAGTTCTCTGCTCCACTTGGAAGCCTTTGAGGGCCTCCACCTCCTTCACTGACTACTCAGGTACACCAGGCTGTGTTTATCCTCTCATATGAGTTTGCACTTGTCCTCAAACCAAAGCCTAACCTCCCTGAGCATCAACACAGTCAGTATGTCCCTTATTTGACTGTCTCTGATGCAAACCCACCAGCTCCCTCGAGGGGAAAACCCTAGCAGAGGTGGGTGATGGGTGACACCAGACTGCTGTCCCTACGCAGGTGACAAAGCCTGAGATCCGGACCTTGAAACAGCACAGCAGCTAAGGTGACACAGACAGCTTGGCAGCACATTGCTGGGGAGGAAAGCTTCATTAATTTTCTTTTTTTTTTAATAGCAGAGATTGGGCATTTCAGTTATGAGGGCTAGATCTGACCAAAAATCTGTAAATGAGAGACTAGAAAAGGAAACAGAATGGAAGTGATTCACCCAAAGCTGTGCATCTGGTTGTAGTCTAGCGCGGAGCTGGCTGGACTCCCTTGCTTCCAATCTGATGAGCAGTCGCTCACATGTACCAAGCACCAGACAAAAATACATTAGCTCCTTTTTTTCCTCTCGCACATTTCCTTGTGGGTTTTTTTTGTTTGTTTGGTTTTTTCCAGTGATCTAACCTCTTCTGTTCAAGACTCACTCCCTTCTTTGGGCTGGTTGTGGGCAGACAATTTAAGGCTTTCTGAGCCAGCCAGGGTGGGCACCTGGGACTAGTACAGAGGGTTCCCAGAGAGTTCTCTGCAAGGCGATGAGGAGTAAGAGCTGTGGTAGTATTCATAGGCAAAACCAAGGCCTCTGTGACTCAAAGGTCCTGCTTAGAGGTGCCATGACTGTTTTTCTAGCCTATACAGGAGCTGCACTGTGGTTTGGTGACTGGCTCATAAATTCAAATGATAACTCTGACATGCTGCAGAGCTCCTTGTGTTTTTGTTCCCCAGAAGAGCTTCATGCAAGGAAGGATGGATTCTGCTCTCAGTTATGACCATGATTATCTATGGCTTCATTATATATGCACCAGATTCTGTTCCTTATCCTAAGAGAATGGATTCCTATAAGTATAACTATAAGCCCACAAAGATGCTGAATATTTTATGAAATTGTATTTTAGTTTGGAAGGGATCTGCTAGGAATATATCACTTTCTTCCTGATGAACTCCCAGAACACTCTTAAAAACATGATAATGCTCCTGACAAACCTTTCAAGGCTAAGCAATTTCTTTCAAAACAGGAAATAAATTACACATCTGAAAATTCTTCTATCTCTCTAACCTGATCAAAACCCTCATCCCTCAAGACTGGACAGGTTTTCTTCAAGGCACTTTATACTGGGTTCAAGTTCTTCTTGTTAATTTAAGAAAAATGCTATAGGCCAACCATTTTTTATTATTTATGACTATTTTCAAAAATTCATTTCCCTTTTCCTATCCCTCAATGAGAACACTGGTGGCATTCTGCTTTATGGAACTCATATTGACATTTCTACTAACTCCATGCTCATGCTGTAGGGTTTAAAACTGCTGCCCATCAGAATAATGTCTGAACACCTATTCTTCAGGTTCCTGTCCAACAAGATGCTCCTTGCACCAACGTAGAGCTCTTTTGACTTGTCTCTCTCTCTTTAGAAATTGTGACGAAAGATAGTTTGTAAGATTTAAAAATGCAGGCTATTTAACATTAGAAGTTAAATAAAATCCCTAGGCATTAGGCTCCTTGTGCAGCCTGCCCAAATATCCACATTTCAGTATCAGCTGAGTTCTTATGCAAACCATAAATGTGGTATTTCAGCAAGGGAAGGGGTGCACTTAGATTAAAGTGCTTGCAGGTATAAAATATTCATCCTTGCAAGTGCTGAGTACATGAGTACAGACTATCCTGAGAATAATGAATCTGAAGAAATCATATAGTGTGTTTCTGTTCATCATGCAAGAGTAACTGAACAATGTTTTCAGACCAAACACGACCAAATAATTTGATTGTAAGGATAAATATACATGTCTTTGCAAGCTATTTGATCTTAAGTCCTTATTGCACTAAATACTGTGCAAATGTAGAGTTAGTCAGTGCCCTCGACCTTAAGACCTGACCGCTCAAACACAGAAGACAGTGTGAAAAAGGAAAGCAGAAGTAAGAAAGCTCGACCTTCTTACATAGAAGGTCAGTGGCCAAAGCAAGAGTGAAACATAGTTCTTCAAGCCCAGTCTAGGCCAAGTCTCTGTTCATCAAACCATGCCACGTTTTATTCCAAAGAGGGTCTGGAAATACCATGTACTTGCCATGAGGCCTATTTCACTTTCTGTAAGGGTGTTTCTTACTGTGCAGTGACTGTAAGGTTACTCATTACTTAATGGAAACAGGAAAAGATGTATTTGCTGAAGTTGAAAAACAACTGGAAGTACAGAAAAACTATTAGACCTGCAAAGAAATCATCCAGGTTTTAAAAGGAACAAATAATATTCTGGTTCTGTGTTGTTGGTTTGTTTGGTTTTTTTTTTCCCCAAATGATAAGAGTTTTTGCTGGCTTAGGAGATTTGTACCTCTTAACTCTATCTTTACTTTCATGGGTTTGTGGGATTGGGGTCAGGATTATGCTTTTCATGAATGAAACAGAAGAGTGTTATTTTGTGTGTTCAAGTGAAATTGGAATGTGTATGCCCTTCACAAACTGTACATTTGTTGATTGCTGTGCTAGTGCTGTTACTTAAATAAAAGCAAAGGAAAAAAACAGACAGCAACTTATGGTGAGAAGGAGATTTTATTTTCCTTTCAGGTGGTTAAACAGTATGTAATGTGAGTGAACAGGATTTGCAGTGTTTGTTAAAAGGACTATTCAGATGTAAAGGCCATAAACCAAATGTATTGCTCATATAAACACAGCTGCATTAGTGATATTACACCATGGAAGAATTTGGCTTCTTATTTCTTAAAGTTGCTGCACAGGTGAAACAAGAAGTATGTATGTAATTATACACAAACCAGACAATATTCCAACAATACAGTGTAAATTTTGAAGGCTTTTTCTTCTTATCACAACCAAATAGATTGCACTTAGATTAAAGAAAGAATAGGTGCAGGTTAATGAAAATGAAAGTGGTTTAGGTTTGTGAATAAAATTAGACTTTTTCAACAAAACAATTTTATTTATACAAGGATCAGTATTTCAGAATAAAACTTTCCTTTTTCTAATTTTATTTTTAAAAATGAGATAATTAAAAGTCATAAAACTTAGTTTGGAAAATGAGTTTTGTCTTCAGAGGAATTTACAATAACATTTTTTATTTTTAAAAAGCCTTGGAGGGAAAAACAAGAAAAATGAAACAAGAACTTGTTCAGAACAATCTCAGTGGAGCTTCTTCAAAAACGTTACAGGAAAATCACTTGGAAGCTCTTTTAGGGAAAATATTCTTGTTCTCTGACCAACTCAATTTCTGAAATGTATTACTTATTCTTTACCTAAAGCTGGTAGCACAGTAAGATTTCAGTCCAAGATATTAACTGGGATCTAATATAAATTCTTTTCATACTGAAAGGCTACAGAAAGCTTCACCACATCTGGTAAAAAATTTGGAAGCAGTCTCAATTTCTTGTGTGACAGTGATCACGTTTTTACTTTGTAAATCTCTAGTCCAAAACTCAAATCCACACAGTTCTTACCTAAGAGAAGTTTCAAAATTCTAAAAACATTCCTTTTTTTTTCCTCAAAAAAATGTGCATAAAATTTTTTGGTAATTTAAAAATATATTTTAAAAGAGTAAAATATATATATTTCATTCACTTCTCCAGAACTTCAAAGAGGTTAAGAGGATTTCACTCTTACCTTCCAGACTAATTCACTAATAAGGTACATTTCAAACCAGAAGTAGGATGTTAGAGGAATTCCTAAATTTCTGGAAAGGCAGGTTGCTAATAACTCCTTTGTCAGGCTTAATTATAGCAGGCTTCCACGAAAGTTGGTCAGCCAGCACATCCCCCAATTTGTGCGCATCACTAAATAGCCAGACGTTGAAGGGTGATTTTACACCTGCGCATGGGGGAAGGTTAGCGATGGAGTGGTGGTAATTCAGACCAAACATCTGGTAAGGCTCTAAGCTCAATTTTGATCAATTCCATTAATACCAATAAATTCTTTTGCCAGGATTTGTGGCCTTAGATATCAAAGTTCTTTATACAGGAAGACTGTTGTCATTATCTCTGTCTTAGGGAGAATGTGACAAAATAGCTTGCCCAAAATCACCGTGGAGACGAGGGGCAGAGTCTTTGCAGGAAATATGATCTGAGACTTTCCAGCCTGTTCTGGCAGACATTACGCAGCACTTAGCCATCCTTCCACGGCAAACCATGCGGCTTAGAGCGGGGACAGAAAATTGAAGGTTTATAAACATCTGAAGTGGATAGGCTGTACATTCTGTAAGGACAGGAACCTTCTTAGGTAGTAACGTGGAGGAAAGGAGCCTAAAGCCTGATCCTGTCCCATTCTTAGTCTGCAGGCTTAAAGCTGAAAATCTGTTTTCTAAGCTGTTACAGATCGCTTGTGAATGCAGTGTTAGGAGGGAGAACAAATAATTTCCTGGAAGAAGGGGAAAAAAAAAAGAGATGCATTGCTGCATATCAGAGGCAAGATTAAACTCACATGCTGTGAATAATGACAAGAATAATAAAAATGATCACAGTAATGTAAAAACAAGAGAAAATGTTCTTTACATATGGCAGAAGGTGTATCATCTTTTGGTTGAGACATGGCTGGCAGTCAGTTTCTGATTTGTCCACAAAACAGAAAAGACCAAATCCCTCCAACCTCTTTCTTTTAGAATACTAATATAGAAATGAATATAACAACATTTTCCTTTCATGCAGGCAAGTGGGAGAGTAATTAAAATCTGTTTTAAATATATTTTGAGATCTTCATGCCAAAGCTAATTAAATATATCAATTTCAGTAAAGTTTCATCTTTGTAGACTTACAGAAAGACCTTAACACAGAACACAGTAGTTTTGGAGTAGTATTCTGATACCTTCTGCAATTCTGTAATTTAAATTTTTCTCAGTAATTTGTGTGTTTTAATCATTCTCTAAATATATACAGCTAAAACATCATTTAGGTGGCTAGAATTAATTTTGGAATTAGTACACTAGTTAGGACTGGCAACCTAATTGTGCAAAAAAACCCCAAAGTTATTCCTGTAGTCCATATTATCCCTTTTTGAATATGTATTCCCAGACAGTATTATGTATTCAAATTAAAAAGCTCAGTGCTGAATCAGTCCAAGGTCATCATAGTTTGTCTGTTACAGTCTCCCTCAAGTTTGATGAGAGAGCAACATTAATGAAAATGCATTAGATTAAAAAAAAAATAGAACACTGTTAAGTTCTTGTATTAGTGATGATAATTTTGCATTTGACACAGAGTTAAAAAGAATTTCTCTATTTGATGGTGTATTAATATCTGTAGTGACAAATCCTTCAGCACATACTATAGCTGCCATTGCCTGGAGGAAAACCTAAGGACATTCTAAAGAGCACTGCGGAGGGAAGTTGTAAAGAAGTACTTGGTTTGGAGTTGTTAGACTGAAACTAAGCAGGACGGTTTGATGTATTGCCAGAAGGCTTTATCTTCTCAAAAAGTTTATAATCAAACACAAAGGAGAGCCGACTGCATATTTTGTTGTTCAGCGAACATGAAAAGTTGTTTTCCTTTCGTTAATGCATCTCTCTTTACACTTAGCCTTATCCACAACAGCACATTCTGTAGATATTGTTACCACTTAAAGTCCCAGAGCAATTCACTTCAGTGAAACTTTGGTCCTCTTTTAAAATTGTTTTTAAGCTGAGTTTGGCAGAGAAACTTGAATTACAAGTCAGAAAAGGGAAAGTACAAGTTAATACTCTAACATTTTCCAAACCTTCCATGTGAAATCTCAGAAGTATTTCATACGTATTATGAACCAGTTCCCTTAGAACATCTGGTTTAGAAAGCTAAGTGTTGTCCTATTTTCCCGGGGGAAAATGTGGAGTAAGGAATTAGTTAAGGCTATATATATATGTGTCAGAGAATCGAACTGAAAATGGAATCCACCTCCCATTATCTCACCACTGACCTTCCATTGAAACTATAGGATGTCACACATGAACCCACACATGCAGAAGTGTTTACACATGCACCCATATTGACGCTGTTTGTGAATCATATCTTACAATATTGATGTCTACAGCATAGATGTCTTCAACTTCAGAACTCGTTCCAAGTTTCTCTTAAAATTAATAGAGATGGGCATTTTAAGATAAAATCCACTTAATCTTACTAGGTGCCAAGTTTAGGGAGGATTAATCGTACCCCCAAATACCAATCTTTCTTTAGTGATGCTAAGGAGAACCCAGACAAGTAGTTCAAATGTAAACACACATTTAGGAAACCCGGCCCACAATGAGTACTAGAGTGTTTCATAGCATGTTTCTCTGATTTTTTATTAAAAAACAATTGACAAGTACCTAGCTATGAATATTAAGCAACCTTTTAAGCTGCCCATTCACAGTTTTGAATGCACATAAATCAGTTAGGGCTACAGTTTTAAAGGCATTTAGACATCTAAAGGTGAGATGGAAATTATGTATTACTTGTGTTTTCTTACTTTTCAGCTATAAATAAGAAATATTAATGACATTAATGATTTAGGAAGGAAATGTGACAAAGGAGTATGAGAAAGAGTCAAGCTATATGAATAAGTTATTTTAGAGATATATTAGCCCCAGATGAGCTATGCTGAATAATATCACCTTGGCTAGGGCGTAAGATTTTTCTTATGGCCTTACAAATTACTAACTTGATGTAAATACACACCTGGGTTTAGTCTGCAGATTTCGTTCTTAAGTGTCCACTGAATAATGTTGTATTATGTATAGGTGTAAAATAATTCACCTCACATATACTCACTCTTTGGTAGAAAACTGAAAGATATGGCTAACAGTTGATATCCTGGATACAGAAAAATCAATAGCAAAACTCCCATCGAGTTGAATGTGGTGGGATTCTATATTTCATCTTGAGTGTCATAGAGCAGCAAATATGTTGGCCAATATAGTTAAAGAGAAGAATATATTCTGTCAGGGGAAAAAAAAAGAAAGAAAAAAGAAAAGCCTACTTTGCTTTCTCATTGGTTTGTGTGTCTTCAGGCTGAAAAGAAAGAGACCATTTTGATAATATTTAAAGAATAGGAAGAAGAATGAGTAAAAGATGTGCCCTGGAGACAAAACTAAAATGGCAAAATCTACAAAGTGGGTATAAGAACCTGTACAGGATAAATGGACAAACAGTAAGTCACTGATGTAATTCAGTATTTTACCCTCAGTGTTTTCGTCTACAGCCTGCCTCTTTTCTGAAGCACAGACCACAGCCTGAGCAGAATCTCTTCTGCTCAGCTTGAGCAGAACCTCATTTAAAGAATCTTAATAGAAATTAGAAATAATGGTTTGAAGAAAACGAAAGGTAGCTTCAAGCTGAGTATTAAACCAAGCTTTCAGAGAGTGAAATCTATTCAAACATGCAATAGTGTAGTGTTGAAAAAGCACAAGGAATTGTACTCTTGGGAGCATTCCAGTATTGGCAGGTATGTTACTGTATGACCTTCCAGTCTCAGTATCTATGATGTTATGATAGCTCTTCAGTTCAGCTTTTTCTCCTTGCTCTTGTTTCAGTTTGTGCTGTTTTCTAGTGTAGCACAGGAGCTAGCAGCTTCCTTGGTAATGACTGGGCACATACGTTTGAAAAGGGATCACCAATTAAATGGGTGGGATCGCTGAAGGATTCATTTATAGAGATGGCAAGGGGCATGATTTTGCCTAAATGTACTGCAATTCTCCTGTGTGACCTTGTGTAAGTCATTGTCACCTGGGACCATGTGTGTACCGCCATGCACTGCCGTGGCTACGGCACAGCATTTATGTTCCAGATTCCCAGAGGGATTCCAGCATCCTGTGTCAGGTGCTTGGGCTCCCTATACAGTGTACATGGAGAACTGAACCTACCAAAGCGGTATGCTTAAGCAAGTTGCTGCTCAAAGAAATACTGGTCTGAGAGAGGTATTGCTTTGTTAGTTGCATAATTCCTTCTTTTTAATATGTGTTTCCCTCCATTTGGGTTTCACAGCCTGTTCCCCTGTTTGGATGTAGGGGCCCTAAGCCCTACCCTCAGAGCTCAAGAAGGGATTCTAAAACAGTTTTCTTACATATTAGAGTAGCAGTGGGAACACCAACTTTACTTATACTCTACTTCTATAAATGAGCAGTTGTAAGAAAAGACTGGAAGTCCTTTTACTTCTTAGTTCTGCTTCCTGCACAAATCCACAAAATGTGCAAAGAAAAAAAACAATTTTTCTTCATTCATGATCTGTCTTTTTCTGTGTATGATGTAAATTTTAAGGGACTGGGGCTGTTTCTAACTGTGTGTTTCTGCAATACTTCAGCGCAGTGAGGATCCATTTCAGTAAAAACCTGTAAGTGTTACTTAAACGCAAAAAGATCAAAGCAGTTTTCATTTTTCCATAATGTTCATTAACCTATATAAACAGGAACCACATTTTGTGTTTGTTGTTTTAGTATTTTAGATTCAGGCAGCTAATCCAGAAATAAAGAGACAGTCTGTTATTTTCTTAATAGACATGTGAGAGGACTTTTACACAGTATGTTTTGATGTTTTCTTGGTATTCTTCCTGCCCTAAGTGATATTTCCATAATGCCCTCAAATATTTGAAACACAAAACACTGTGTTCCTTATTTCAGAAGTGTTATTAGATGCACTTTTTTGCAATATTCTCAGAGCTTCTTAGTCTTCGAAGGTACACATGGATCAGTTGTAATATTATTAAGGGGAAAGAAAATTAATGCAGTTCTTTCTCTAGGAATGCACTAGGTTTTGAACAGTCTGACTGCTTTCCTAACCAGATCTAGAGAAGACCAAATAGACATCACCAGAGGCTTAATGAACATCTTTTCTGTTGGTGTCATTCTCTTCCTTTTTCCTCAGTTTTAATCTCCTTTCTGTCTGTGGCAGATGGCATTATGCTGATGAAGAAAAGACATGTCTGGTTCTCAACAGCTTGTGCCAGTAGATCAGCAGTGCCTTTTCCTGCAAAACTTATTTTATGTGGAGAACAGAATAGAAGATAATTATTTTTCAAACGGAAAAGAACTCGAAGTTCATCAGTAAAACATGCTCATGAAGGACATGGATTCTGCCAAAATACTACTATGCCCATGTTCTTTTAAACTCTTCCATGGTGTGAACCACTTACTGATTCTATAAGGCTATGAGTGGGATGTACTACATACTGTAGCTGTGGTGCATTGTGGGAGAGTTATTCTGACCAGATAGTCTAACCAGAGCTTTTAATTCCTCAACAAAATCATTAAATGCTGCAGGAAAGTAGATGCTTAACACAAATTATTAAGCATATTGTTAGGTCAAAAGCCTGGTTTTGCTTTAGAAAAATAAAAGCTTTACTTAGCTGTAATAGTAAACTATGAACTTCAAACCAATGAGGCATTTGTGTAGGAGTCTGTTATTGGCCAACATTATTATCTGGATACTGCCTAACGTTAAGTAGCATGACATAGCAAACCCAACTCAACGTATTTTTCATAAGAAGACTAACAGTTTTCATATTCAGTTCTAAACAGATGACTTTTTAAAATATTATCTCTTGTTCTAAATTTTAAGATTAAATTTAAAAAAACACACCAAAATTAACTTTAGACACTGACAAATATTGACTTCGAAGATTTAGGTTTTGTTCCTGTGTGTTGAGCATTTTTAGAAAAAGAAAAAACCTTATTTCATGCTTTTATGGACAAAGTGGTTAGTTTTCAGGATATTCATTCAATCTGCAGATAAAAGCCATTTAAAAAATAATCATATGCAATGAAATATTATCTTCCAGAAAATGAACCTTTAACATTTTATATTTTGTAATATGGACCATTAATGGTATTTTTTTAAATATCATTTTCAACCTATGGTAACCAAAACACAAAAAGAAAAAATGTTTTACATTTATACCAAAATGTTATATTTATTTAACTTACTTTATTACAAAAGGTTCTCATGCTATTTAAAGCCCAAAAACAATGCTAGATTTTCAGGAGAAAAAAATGGAGATTCTGATGCTGAAAACACAGTAGGAATTTAGGAATAAAACAGGTTTCCAAATTGGGCTTGACACTATATAATCTACTAACTAGTGTTTATGTTCTGTTGACTTCTAGAGGATGGAGTGTCAGGCCACCCAAATGCTGTCTCGTAACTATCCAGTAGAGACGACTGTGAACTTCTGGCGTGCTGCAGCTAACAAAGGCTTTACTCTACTTCAAATGGCAGGAAACTGTGAATTCAAGTGGGAGATCATGAGTAATTTGGTGTTGTGGTTTCAGTTGGGATAGGGTTAACTTTCTTACTAGCAGCTGGTACAGTGCTATGTGTTGGATCTGGGATGGGAAATGGTGTTGATAGTGCACTGGTGGTTTTGGTTGTTGCTAAGCAGTTAAGGCCTTTTCCGCTCCTCATCCCACCCTGTCAGCGAGTAGGCTGGGAGTGCACACAAAGTCCACAACCATGACAGTCATTTTTGGAGAGCTTGTCCAGGACCTCTCGCCTGGGTAGCTCAGTCAGTAGAACATGAGACTCTTAATCTCAGGATTCTGGAGCACACTGGGTGCCAAAAAGGACTGTCATGGTTTAACCCCAGCCAGAAACCAAGCACCACACAGCCGCTCACTCAATCTCCCAGGTTGGGATGGGAGAGAGAATCAGAAGAGTAAAAGTGAGACAAAACTTGTGAGTTGAGATAAAGATAGTTTAATAAGTAGAAGAAAAGCTGTGCATGCAACAAAAGCAAAACAAGGAATTCATTCACTGCTTCCCACCAGCAAACAGGTGTTCTGCCATCTCCAGGGAAGCAGGGCTGCATCATATGTAACAGATACTTGGGAAGACAAAGGCCATCGCTCCGAACATTCCCTCCTTCTTCTTCCCCCAGCTTTATATACTGAGCATGAGATCACATGGATGGAATATTCCTTTGGTCAGTCGGGACTAGCTGTATCTGCTGCCAACTTCTTATGCACTCCCAGCCTACTCGCTGGTGGGACAGGATGAGAAGCAGAAAAGGCCTCGAAAGCTTAGCAGGAACCAAAATCACCAGTGCTCACCAACACTATTTCCCATCCCAGATCCAAAATGTAGCACTACACCAGCTGCTAGTAAGAAAGGTAAGTCTATCCCAACTGAAACCATGACATGTAGCCATGGTATTTTGTTGTGACCATGGTATTTTGATGGGCCTATGGTATTTCACCATGCAAAATGTGACTAATGTATGCAGTTCCTCAGCTGCTTCTCTCTTTATGAAAAAAAAATGCAACAACAAAACCCAACACAAACCAAACCAAAAAAAACCCACAACAAAAACATATTCTAAGATCTTAATCATCTCAGATGGTCAGGATTTAAGTTTTACATCTCACCCAAAAGATTGATTACGCTCTTGCCACATTCACATGCCAGAAGTATACTGTATTGATTGAACGTCTACTGCTTTTAGCAGTTAATAAATCCCAAGTTAGTGTTTACTGCCTTACAAAAGAGATACACAATAACATTGCATATATTAATTGTGCTTTTGAAATTAAATGTCGGTAGGATATCGGAAAGGTGGAACTATTTTCATTAATGTACCAGGTTGACAGCAAGTTGTGTTAACAAAGTTCAGCAAAATGTCTTCAGTGTCCCTGGGATATTCATAAAAATAAATGTGAAGACATAGCATGCTTAGGGAAATTCTAATACATGTAATTGTACCAGAATGCAAAGCAAGCCAACATGTTTGTTGAAATGATTAACAGTTAACTAGGTTTGGAATAACAACAAATGTTGTACACATCCATAATTTATTGTCATTTCTTTAGATTGACTACATCTTACACAGAGGCCAATTGAGAGCAGAGAATGCTTATTTAACCTGAGTTTTCTTTTGAGTTGTGAATGAGATCACTTATTTTTAACTGCATGATCTCTGACCACAGACAGCACAATCCAAAGAAAAGGTGTTCATTGATGTCGAATAAATGAAAAGAGACTGGTTAGTACATCTCAATGAACTATTCTGTAGAGTATTTGATGCCATGCCTTGATGTCAGTAGTCAGGAGTGGAATGGTAATTGCATTAATTAGCTTAACAGGACAAATCTTTGAAAAACTTGTGTCTCTGTTTCAGAGTGAGATAAAATAATTTCAGGAAGGAAATATGTGGATCATTTGCTAAGCAGAAATCTTACTTGAAAGATACAACTATAAGTATCAGTCAGCAGGGCTGGAGTTAACAATTTGAAAGCCAGGTGTCCAAAGTAAGGTGATCTGTGAGGCTCTTTTTATAGAGAATACAGCTGTCTTGGACAATTATTCATCCCCTTCTGAAACAGGCACGTAAGGAAGGTGATCTGAATTACATCAACTGATATGATGTTCTCTTTGTCTTCAAATACTGCAGGGGGAACTTAAATGGCTAATGGGGAACATGTCTACCTTTACTCAACTATTCAGTGAGATGACTTTCATCCTGACATTGGTCACTGATTCATGAATTGTTGTAATATTTATTGCAACATATTGCAGGACACATTATTCCACAAAGGTGGATGAGGATTAAGTGAATTCCAGTGATCTGAGTAGGTGGACATCGTTACTTTTGACAATGTTCTGACCAGGGTACAGTATCCTCTTTATTATCTTCTTTTCATTCCCTCCTCTAGAAAGTAAAATAGAAGCAAAAATAAAAGTAATCCTGTGATCAACTCAGAGATCAAATATCAAAACCGAACAGCTAACACACACAGGTAAAATGAGAAGATCAGGTTACTGGGAGTCAAGAAGATGTAGGAGCACACCAAACAGACCAGCACTGGGCAGACCCATCATGGAGAGAATCCTAGATATACATTGATAAATCAGAAACTATCAAAGCTGATTTTTTTCTGTATTCTTGTATGAGAGAATATTGGGAGACAGACTCAACGTCAAGAAACACCTATTTACACAAACTTCAAAGTACACTTGTTTTTGGACACATGTGAAGTACCTGACCTGACCAAGAGAGTAGATCATTATTGTTAGCAATACCAAAGCTAAGAAAAAACAATGTATTTAAATGTTGAGGCAAATTTTGCTATTATGTGTGAGACACAACCATTGAAGCGAAGAGTTGCATGCAGAAAAGGAAGAGAACACAGAGTAAATTTATACAGTTCGCTTAGTAAACAAGGAATATATGAAAGGGAAAAAAAACCCAGAAAGATCATCTACATTAGAAAAATTTATGTAATCATAGACATTTCACCACCCGAGGTTGTGTCTAGAATATATATAATTTCATAACTCTTGATGTAGAAGACATTACTGCAGCAAAACTAGAAAATTGTGGTCAGCTATGATGTTCATGTTTTAAACAGGCTACTGAAAGAAATGAATAAAATTCTGAAAAGAAACCCATAAAACATTCAGGAGCTGAGGAAGCCTACTAAAAAGCTCAGGCTATTTAAATTACCTACAAGAATGATGAGAGGTGGCTTGATCACACTGTGTATGTTCTTTCAGAGGGAGAAAATGCAAGATGTTGAGGAGCTTTTTAACATTAGAGTCTCCATGAAAGCCAACGGTTTGAAACTGCAACTAAACAGTTTTTGATTTAAAGTGAAACACATTTATAACATGAACTTCAGGAGGGGAAAAAAAGTGAGGAGAATTTTTGAATTTCTGAAGGCAAATTTTGTATTTGACACAGGCTTGGGTGCTGAGGAAAAAAATACTAAATTCTGTCTCCTTTAATGAGAAAAATCCTTGCTTCAACAGTTACATGGAAGCAGAACAACAACCAGAGTGAGGCCGTCATCAACTTCCTTACTTACTGTCCCTTGCCCTAAAAGGAACAAAAAAAGTGCTGGTAGCAACGTAGAAGAATTTGATTAATTTTTTTTTATATATAAGAGATTAAATTAGCTTAATTTCCCTCCATTCAGCACCTTTGAAGAGATTTTAGCAGCGTAATGGCAGAATGCCAATTCATAACATCCTAAATAGGTGGAAAAAATTGCTTGCTGAAAGTACCTCCCCTTCTCTTCAGCTGGCTAAAATTAGCTGCCCAGTTTCAAAAAGCTGAAATAAGGTGGGATAAATCCCATCATAAAAAGAATTCAGTGGAAAATAATCCATGAGAAAGAGTACGCTTTGTAAAAAAAGTACTTGCTATCATGCATTTGTATAATTATACTTCACTTTTCAATCTGTAATGAACAGTGGTTCATATAAATTGTAGGTTAAAAACATGACTAATTTAGTTATTGTTATTTTCTTTGACGTTCATTTTGATATATGTATTGTTAAAATCTTGATATATTAATGGCATTGAATTTGCATCTTCGGTTAGCTGGCTACTTAGCTTCCAGCACTTTACTGCATTTGGAAACATTCATGCCTGGAGACATTCAGAATGGAAGTACCTCTACCTTTCTGACGTTTTTGTCCTTCCTCCCACTCCTTAGTATTCAAAATCCCAG
Source organism: Burhinus oedicnemus (assembly GCA_008921705.1). Classification (NCBI taxonomy): domain Eukaryota; kingdom Metazoa; phylum Chordata; class Aves; order Charadriiformes; family Burhinidae; genus Burhinus; species Burhinus oedicnemus. The sequence continues at coordinate 567,354 of VFFE01006842.1, forward strand.
AAAGAGTAGTACAAGAGGGGCGTGCCTGCAGAAACTCCTCTGAGGCAGGATAGTGAATGGAGGAATGCGGAAGTATGAAGTGGCAGAAGCGTACAGCTGTTTTGCTTATTCTTCCCAAATCTGGGGACAAAACCAAGAAATAAATCCAGGTGGACTGCACAGGAAGGGTTGGATTTGGGAGGCAGAGGGCTTTAAATGGTTCACAGGTGGAGTGTTTAATACAAAAAGGGAATAAATTGGTTTAAAAACTGAAAGGCATTTTTACCTCTTGCTTGGGATAAACACATTCCTCCTGACTAGGGCTGGAACTAAGAGGAATTCCCTGACAACCACATTTGGCATGTGCTCCTGGGAGAAGTCATGGTGTTGGGCTGCAGGAAGAGGCATAGGAGGTTAAGAAAGGATGTGCTGAGAGAGGGTAGAGGGGAAGTAGATGGAATAGTAATACTATTGTGAAATCTTCTCTTGGGTGTTGTGAAAGCTTCCTACAATTCTGGTACTACGTAGAAACATATTTTAGTGACACATGGATCAAAGTGCAAAGGATACTGAAGACTGAACTTCCTGTCAGTGTCACGGAGCATGATTGGAAAAGGCCTTTCTTCCATCTTTTCACTTCCTGAGATTCTAGCCCCAAATTAGTTATGAAAAAGCATTTTTCTTATAAATTACTCTTTCCCTATCTGAAATTGCCACATTTCATCTCCTTTTTGGCACCCTTTGTAACAGTTTGTTTGATTATGTTTATACCAAGGCCGTTTGACTGTCATGTATTGGAGACATCTACAAGGTGGCTTTGAACGAGCTACTTTCTATGGCTGTTAGAAAGATAGCCATGGCAACACAAAGTTTGTTGTAGGCTTTAAAGTATGTCCTTGAGATAGGAAGGAGAACAACATAATAAACCTTGACTACCTTCCAGATATGAGTCAGAATAGATATTAATTTGTCTGTTCATACATTTTCGTTCTGCTAGAGTCACTTGTAATCCCTATTTACATACCCAAGTTGGAATGAGGTGACAACTTTACCCCCAAACTTTGAGATATATAGCAGGCTTGCCTGAACTTAGGTTGCCAGGGTGCAGTAGATATCACCAGCCATGCAGCCAGACACGCATTCTCAATCCTGTCTCCCATGTGTCTTAGCCTTATCTGCATAAACTAAGTAATAAAAAAATACCTCAAAGAAGTTATTTTCTCATTTCTCATTCACTTGATCATTTATCAGTCATTTCTGTCTCACCAGGGAGTACTCCTACCATATTTTGGGAATGTCTTCAGTTAGTACTTGGTGCTTCTTTTCCTTTTCTTCAACATTCTCCTCCTTTTTCCAATTGCTTTAGGCTCCCTCTTTACTTTTTAGGGTAAAGTGGAGTTAAACTAAAATCTCTCTTATGTGATAAAGAAGGAAATAATTCTAGATGTTAAAATAGGTTGTCAGAAACGTTGACAAGTGTAGATAGAATGTGATTTATGGACCTTTAACTTTTTAAATTAAAATCTTATATCCTTAGGTAATACAGTAGTGCTGGTGTGCATTGAATTCTTGCACTGCATTCCAAATTATCTATAGCACATTAATTTACCATAGATCTGTTTCAGTTGTTTGAGTAAAATGGACAAGATAAATTGAATTAGTCTGAAGTATAAGATTGTGGGGAAAATGAAAGTCCATGAAGACTGTCAGATGTAAGAATTAACTGTTACCCACTTTAAGTGTTATTTGTAAAGCAGAGACTCTGGGAGACATAGCTGAATTTGGATACTCTGGTGCTGGCTGATACACTGGATATCCTGTTCAGGGGCACACAGCTTATGGGACGTGTAGCACAGATTTCCCTTCAGTATGGCTCAGGTTAGAAATGGAAATTTCAGAACTTTACAGAAGTCATATAAAGTTGGGCCAATAGACCATTAGACCTGTGTTCTGCCAGACTCGTGACAGAATTCAGAATTGTAGGTCAGAAATCTCAGAAAATTCAAATTATGCAATAACCTACTCACAAAGAGTTTTCTTTCCTATCACAATTAAATATGGATTTCCTGCAGCACAACAAATCCAAAAATCTTGATTCTTTTAAATTTTATCTTTTTCAAATTCAAATGAATGATTTTTAAGTTCCAGTTTCAAATGTTCTGTGCTTACGCAGTCTGGGGAGAGACACTGCAAAACACTTAGAGAGGCTGTTCTTGATATTTTTCCCTGCAATGTGGCCAATAGAAAGCACTTAAAGTACTCTGGAAGGCGTTTTTGCAAATCACTTTTAGCTTGGGAGGATCAATAGTTTTGAAAAGGGATATCCAGGGAGAGTAAAGGTCATTCAAAATTGTTTCAGGACATGGAACAGTTGCTGAAATTAAAATTTAAAAAGAAAATAATAAACCATGCAGCAGTAAGGACAGAAAGCACCTCCTGGTTTTTTTGGTTATTCTTTTCCCTCCAAAATTTTGGGCCTGACCTACCACAATTATTGGAGCTTTTCAGATTAAAAAAAAATAGTCACGGAAAACAAAACAGATAAAGGACAATCTTACAGTTTAAGATACATTTGCAGTCGTAAGTACTTTATATGGTTTTTCAGGAGTTCCAAAGTCCTTCTCAAGCTATACTATTTAGATGCCTAAGTAGTTACAAATGAGAGTTAAAATTCTTTTATAGATTAGAAACTGGTAAAACAGTAAAATGAAATAAAAGCAAAAAAGGAAAAAAAAAAAAAGGTCACAGCTGGATATCTGAAGATTACAGCCCAGACTACATTACTGACCACGCATTATTAGCTACCTGAAAAAGCTGGTCCCTTAGGCTCTCTTTACAGGGGCACTTATAAAGGCAATTCACATCTTAGGTGTGTGAAACAGCTTTCCAGAAGTACTTATCTGTTAACTTCTACTGAAGGAATTCAGGCAATTACGTTCCTAACTTAGACCTCACCAGTGCACCAGATTTGAGGGATGAGCTTAAGTTAAGGTTGTTCATCTGAATCAATCTTCTAGTCTAATTGGTTTGATCTTTCCCATTTCTTTGCTGTAGAACAACTACACTGGCAGTTTCTTCAGAAGCAGAGACCTACCGTGTTACATACTTCATTTTCTCCAAAGACAGGTAGGAAAACCATGAAAATAAAGATAATTACTTCTGGTATTTATGTATTTTAGTAGGAAGAAAGCAGAACAACACTGCTAAAAGTACCCCAAAGAATTCAGGAAAAGGGTAAGTCTAGGATTTGACATTTTTTGCGGCTCCTTTTCAAGCCAAATAGAAAGCATTTCATTGTAAGCATGTCATCCTCAGTCAACCCAACATATATTAGAGACCAGGATGGAGGTAGATGTTAAATACACAAAATTGTTTAGGAGTGAGTTTGGGAGCTACTGATCTATGTAAGATCAAGCAACGTTCTTCTGTATCTGAATCCCTACACATGTCTCACTTCAGCATCATTTAGCAGGGAGGTGCCTTGTTATGTCTGTCTTGTCTCCTTGATGTGGCTATGGGAGAACTGAGGTGACATGTTTGTAATCTAAACTAGCTCCAGAGACTGCATCTTCTGGAAGCCTATAAGCTAATTTCTTTCAGTATAGTGTCTAACCCATTTATGAGGTAAAAGCTTGGTAAATACCTCTCTCTACGTTCTCATATGTGTGTCTTGAGTTAAACAGAGACAATTGTGCCTTTTGGAGTCAGACTTTCATAAAGATCCTAGAGATGCACATATATTGTTCTCTATATCTGGATTGCTTAGGGTACATATGTGGGTGCAAATAGAGCTTTCCATTTTGCAGGCACTCAGCTTCCCCCAAGTTCATCCAAGAGCTGGATTCTGCCACTCATGGACTCTCCATGACTGAAGTGTTGGAGAAAAGAAAGCTCAAATTGTGTGAAACAGCCTGAAAACTGAAACACATTCTCAAATCAAAGTTTTCTGTTTAGGCTAGGAATTGTAAATAAGTGTACACACACAAAGACACAAACCCACAAAACCAGACGTGCAACAGCAATAAAAGATGGAAGTCTGTAGGAGGAATATTGGTAAGTTTGCTGTATAAAATTTTTGTTTAAATTCAAATTTAGGCAAACAAACTCCTCCTCTGGGGTCCTCAAATGCACTTACTTTCTTCTCTGACTTTCTAAAGAATGTATGTTTTAGGAATAGTGACTCACTAGAGGCCTAAAATGTAGGTATAAATCTAAATTAAATGAACTGTATCTCCATCAGATACCAGAGCTCTAACTATATATATCTTTCTGAAAAATCTGGAAGATGAAGCACCTGCCTGTGCTTCAGCAACCATATAAACTGAGATGCAAGAATTGCCTCTGCTATGTATTTCTCAGGTTCCCTATATCTCATTTCATTTGCTTACAACACAAGCAATTAGAAGTATCATCTACTTCAGAAATCCCCTCCTAACCTTACATTACTCTAGTTCCTTTTCACCCACACCTTCTCACATGAATGAATCTACATTTTCTATGCTGAAAGGAAGAGAAAAAATTCAGCTTAGGAATTGAATTGAAATAGACTTCTTTCAGCAGCAGCAGAGTTCACTCACTTTGACAGCCGGTTTACAAAACCTAAGTGTATGTGCCAAGGTGGTCTAGGCTGCGAGAGCAGGAAATAGGTTCAGGGGAACTCTGCTTTTCCTTCCTGTCACAAAATAGCATTTTTCAGTATGGAGGGAGGTTTTTATTAGTGCAGAGACCACCATCCCATCCCTCTATCAGCAATGGTACCCCTCTACAGCTGTTTAAATTCAGAATCTCTCCCTTTTACGTGGCCTGAGTGGAACAAAAGGACCAGATATAGAGAATGTGACTGCTTGTCTGCTTGGGTACCTCAAGCCTATGTACATGTTCAGAATTTTAATGTCTATTGTCAGCCAGCGTTAGGCACATTTTTCTCTTCATCTAAATCTAAAAATGCTGAAAACATCTTGAGAAATGTTTTGCTATTTTACTTTTGGTTCAGAAATTATGCATTGCTTGGATTTGTGTACCGACAGATAATGAGGGAACATCACACAATATATGATAACAATAACACTGAAGTAATGTGAGAAAGTAATTTATCTTTCTGTTTCCACTCTGCCTGTGAGAATCGGAAAATCACTACCTTTCCCATTTGAATGAATATTTTGGTGGGAAACATTCATTTGAATATAAAGGACTGAAGAGTTCAGCTACTGACGATATACGGAGAAGTTAGATGGAGAGGGAAGAAAGAGATGGAGTACTGCTACTTATCAGCAATATAAACTGCATCTTTTGAATGTTTTGTCAGTATTAAAATACCTTCTGTTTATTGATAATCTCTTTGCCAGACATGTTTTGTAAGTCTATTGCTCAGAAATAGTATCTCTTATTTTCCTTGTCTCTCTCTCTTCTCTCTCTCACTTCTGCTAAATTGCCTAGCAGCTTGGAGGAATCTGTCAGAAATTTCATTAAAGCTTCAATATTTGCATGTACAGGTAGAACTAATTAAGTTTAGAAGAATTATTAAGAAAGTGTGTATTCCTTTTGCCCTTCCTGGTGTTGATATAAGAATTAATAGTAATTGATTACAATCGGTGCCCCAATTACATTGAAAATTTCTAACTCCAGTAATGCATCTAACTCAAACACTTAAAGAATGCGCTAAGGTTAAAGGATCTTTGGATCCTTTGTGAAAGATCAGAAGTCATAGAAAAAAATACATCTGTCCCTTATGGCTTTATGTGTTTAAGTTAGCGTGAAATTAACAGGTGCCTAGATCCTGCCAAATGCTTCTATGCATGTGCATATTTTATAGGAAGGAGGAGAAGAAAGGTGGGGGTCTTTCTGTCTTATATCTGGGGTTCCCCAATAATTGCGAACCTCAGTCCTTAGGGAAGCGTCTGACTTTCTGAACAATTCTCTTAATGGTCTCAAAGAACCGAGATGACTTCTGGAGCTGTTCTTAATGTTATAAATGCAGTGCTGACAAGGGGTTCCGTTCCAGGTAAGTGAAACACTTGACTTGACCTTAACCTAAATTCTGTTCATTTCCAGGTCTAGAAAAAGCAGACTCACAAAAACTATGCTCAATTCCTTCCTTTTTCCCACTCTGACAAACTCCATTGTTGTTTCTTCCTTCTTTACTTTTTAGTCTTAGAGGTGAAACATACTTTATTTGGGAAATTGAGATGGAGCCCAAGACCCCAATAATTGTATTGGTTTGGGGATTGAAAAAAGGCAGTTCAGGACTGTATGCAACCTGATGGTCCAGATTTGACAGCCTAGGACACTTGATTACCCTTCCCCAAAATTCATAGGCTAAATGTACTACTTTCAGTTGAGTTCCCAGAAGATAAATTTTTCTTTAGTTATGTGGTTCCAACCTGCCAAAGCCATGACACTATCTTGTCTGATCTGACTTTGGAAGGGTGATGCCACAAATTTGCTGTGGCAAGTCCTACAAAGCAAAAAATGTTGTTACCAGTTTATCCCAGCAATTTCAGCTGTGTTAATATGTTTGGCGTGCTAAATTTAAGTGTACACTTTGAAGCTTATGTTGAATTCACAGTCTCAAAGTAAAAAACACAAAGAAAGACACAAGCAGCTGGACATTTTCCTAGTATTTTGCAGCAACTTCTGCTCTGTTTTAGACTGAACTCCTTGTTGAACATGACTTCCCTGATTTCTAGGGACACCTTGTATTGGCATTGAGAGATACAATTAATCTGCATGTACCTTGCCTAGTTTATGTATTACTTGCCAACTGCAGATGCATAAAGGAAATTATATTCTCAGGTAAATCAATTTGCAACCCAAGCTGCAACCCAAGTTAACCATAGATACATATATAAATGAATTCTGAAAAAAGCCCTCACTTTCCTCTTTCAGTGGGGAAGCAGATTCCCTTTTCTTTCATAAATTCTAACTGTAGAGACAATCATCCCCTTGTGTGAAAGAATTTCCTTGGAGGAGCAAAAATGATTATAAAATGAGCACAGTTTTCTAGCAAGAAAACCCTAAAATCTTATAGTTGTCATGACTGTGTTCATGCTCAGCTACCTTTAAATGTGAAGTTTGAAACACGTACCTCTCACAAACGAGTCAAGAAGATACTGTACTGGGACAAAAAGGTAAATGAAGTGGTGCTGGTGGTTCATTAGTTAACACTTTCCTCACTAAATCAGTACTTGTGACTCAGCATGAAGTACTGTGTTTTAGAAGAAAAGTAAAACAGAGGTCTCTGACCATTTTGTTTCATTAAACATCTGGTGGCACTTTTAACCAGAGCAGAGGATGTTAATTTCAATGTTCTTACAAAATTCCTAGCTGGGTAATTACATTCTGCTCCACTAAACTCCCCCTAGAGAAAATTTAATTAAAAGGAGTTGATGTCTCTCTGGCACAGAGTAGACAGGTATCTGTAACACAAAAGCCACCAGCACAATTGACATAAATTGGTGCTCTTCTGTGGCAGGGAAAGCAAGGACAGAAGTATTACTTTCTCCTCACCAGAAA